>JAVTVJ010001486.1:0-118967 GCA_034509425.1 Eopsaltria australis | reverse complement strand
GTCCTCCAAGAGGAGTGATGAGTGAGGATTAGTACCTGGAAGGCTTGAACATAGCTCTCCTCACTTGGTCACACACCTTCCCTGCCCACAGTATCAGCCAACCCACAGGAGTTTTCACAGCCCCCTCCACCTGCACCCTGCTGCTGCACTCAGACAGCTGCAGAAGTGAGAGCAGACCTGGCACATCCCCCACCCTGATCGCTCTCTCCTACTTTTGGCATATTTTTAATGGTGCTTCTCTTGCTCCAGTCTGAGACCTGTCTATAGCCACATACATCTCTCTCTCTGGATTTTCAGTTTTTCTCCTGTTCTGCTTAATTTAGTCCTATTCCCCCCCCACTGTATATTATCCCCCTTACCCTGTCCTTTGTGGAGCTGCAGGTAGTTACTGAGCCCCTCATCCAGCCTCAGCACTGAAAACCTCTCACAGACCTTCAGAAATTATTTGTTGGTGTCTTAGGTTACAATGCTATGTATTCTATCACCATCTTCATGGGGTGTTGGGGCCGGGTGGGGCAGTGGTCCTGGCTCATCCTTGATGGCTCTGGGACATGTTTTCTAATGGGCCAGCCTTTGGAGCCAGGTGGGGCTCTTTGCTTTGCTCATCCCTAATGACTGCAGTTAATGGGCCATTGAGTCCCACTGATAAACTCCATCATCCCATTGTGAGATGCCCCGCCCAGGGGGAGGAACCAATGTATCCCTATCTTCATATAAACTATGATTTGAAACACCACAAGTCAGCATTTCCACTGGATTCCCAGAGGAAGACCAGATCCTTCTACACCACCACTGGACCTTCAGAGGAGAACTACACCTTTCTCAGGATCATTGCTTCAACAGAACCGCATCTATCACTCCCAGAGGACTGCAGCCACCTTCTAAGTGGACTACTACCAACACCCTGACCGACAGGGTGTCAGGTTGTATTCTGACTCTATCCGTATTTTTGTACTATTGCATTTTTCCTATTAAATTTTAGTTCTGACTTTGAGCCTCTCACTGATTTGCTTTCAAACTACCACAGTTGGGAGCCACTATCTTGCCTTTTTCCTTTTCCCTTCTTTTCCATAAGATTTGCCATGGATCCTCCTGCATACCTGGTTATAGGAGTTTTCAGTGTGCCCTGGTCCCTTGTTCCCCTTGGATGGGTGCACCCACCAGCAGTCCTTCTATTAGTCTCAAAGCCATTCACTAATTTGCTCTTCCTGTGTGGAAAACAGAGGACTTGTTTCACCTAAAGCCCTGCTGCTGGTGGCATCTGTCCTGTCCTTGGGCTGGGATTTGGGAGGCAGAAGGAAAATGACATCTGGTAGGAACACCAAGGTGACTCCTGATTGCTGCAGCGAGGCTGCTGCCGGTGTGGCACAGGGACAGCTCCGATGTGGGAAAGCGGCACACTTGATTTTTAGTCTCCCAAAAGACAGAGGCTTATTGCACAACAAAATGTCATCAGGGTAATGGTAGGAGACCTGAAGCAAATCCTTCTCACTAATAGGATTGGGCCATCTTCAGCAGGTTGCACTCGCAAAGGCGGATCATGCCAAGATGAAGCTGGCTCGAAAGCCCACAGGCTCCCGGCAGGCAAGGGAGCTCTGCTCACAGCCAGCCCTCTGATAGCAAAGCCCTCTCCTTCCTCTCTAATCCAGTGGAAAGAGACATCAAAGGACAACTACATCCATCCTGGGACACTCTTGGGAAGCCAAGGGCAAAGAGAGCCTGCAGTTTGCTGCTACAGAGGGGAAGAGGCAGCTTGGCACATACCAGTGCAAGGGCAGGTGGAGGAAAGTGATGGTCCCAAAGGCAGCATGTCACTGTGCGGAGGCAGTGCATGGGCATTGCACATCCACACCTCTGTGTTTTCTTCACTTTCTCACCCTTGTTCTCTTCCACTGGAAAAGCAAAACTGAACATCTGGGCTTTCTCTGCCCTTCCTTGGTTTAAATTAATGATCTTTCCTGTCCCGTTCTGCTCACAAGCCTTCCCCGATATCTGCCTGAAGTGTCTCTTTCTCAGGACACATCCCTGATTGTTTTTCACCCCTCACCATCTCAAGAAAGGGCAGGAGCCCAGTGGAGTGGGTGCCAGTGGAGCCAGCCTTTGTTGGAGAAGGGTTATCATGAGAGGAGTGTGCCGAGCCCCTCCAAGCCTCTGCTGGAAGAGCCTGTGCCCCAGCACAAGGAAGAGCAGGCAGAGGGGGAGGTGGATGTGCTCCTGCTGCCAATGCTCCACTAGTCATCCTCTGTTTCCATGTCAAAATGTTGGTCTGGTAGAAGAAAAGATTTCATCAGCATTCATACCCCGCTACAACCACATGCACAGTTACATCCACCTGGCCCAAACCTGTGCTGTGTGGGGGTCATGGTTCCAGGGGATGAGGAGGGACAACTGGTTTGCACGGAGGCATCCTGCTCTGCTGGCCATGCCGTGCTGCTCTGCGGGCTCCGAGCCGCCTGCAGCACCTGAGTGTACCTGGCAGCCGGCTGGCACCTGTGCCAGAGCCTGTGCTTGGCACGGCCGCCCTTCCCGAGGAGAGGCTCTGCCCGCTGCTGCCGGTCTGACGCTGGGACAGCACGCTGCTCCCAGCCATATGGCCTCCTCCTGCAGACCCTCGGCCGCCGGAACAGGCGCCCTAAATCCCCCATCCCAGCAAACGCCAGCAGCTCACTGCCACCACCATCATCTCAGGTCCTCAAGCACGGGAGGGGAAGCGCTGGGTCCCTTTTGCTGCCACGGTCTGGTTTTTATTGCTCCACAGTTGGCTAAAGCAGCCTGGGGCTGGCCCCGCTGCCTTCCATCCTCCCTGCAGCAGACCCCCCTTCACACACAGCTGTTTCCCCGAGCCCTAGGGATGCCCTGCATGGCGATGGCTGCTCTCATCCTTTCTCTCTTTGGGTGTATTTTGCCCTAAATGACTGTGGTTTGAATCAGTGCGTTACATGAGGGGTGGTCAGGGGTGAGAGCGGAGGGGGTGGAGAGAGGGAAGGTAGCCAGAGATGCCACTGCACTGCTGAGTAAGCTGGGCCGTGCATTGCTGCTTCCAGGTGTTTATATGGCTTTTTAATGCTTGAAAAACTGGTAGAAACTTCCTTTAAAGAGGAAATGAGAGGATACTCTGGCTCCACCCAGGACAGCAGCAGGGACCTGCCGCACAAGCCCAGTGTAGGAGGTTTGAGGCTGGGGTGCTCCTGCTCTGCCTGCAGGCACCAGCGAGGAGACAATTTTGGGTCCAACGTTCCACTGACTGCCCTGAAGCTCAGATGAGTGTAAAGGGGGCTGCAAAGACCCTGCAGCCATCCCCAACATAACCTCCAGACTTCGACAGCAAAACCCCTGGGCTAGCAAGCTGATGGGTACCAAGTACCTGCAAAGGAGGAGCATTTACCAGCACCGTCTCTTGTTGGGGAAGATGAAATAAGAAAGCCTTATAAATATGATTACCTAGCAAAAGATGCTGAGAATGTAGAAACTATAAGCGAGATTGAAATGAAGACAAGCTTTGAGATACCAAACTCCAGTTACTGAACAACTGGAAAACAATGGCATGGCCACTGCAGGTAATCCCCCCTTTGATTAAACAATCCCCTCTGCTTGCAGACAGGTCCAAGGGTCAGAGCAGACCCTGCCTGTTGCATTCCCTGCTTCTTAATCCCGCTCTGATCCCGGCAGCAGAGCGCTAGCGCGACCCTGAGAAGCCATCCGATCAGGGAGGCTTCCTTGGGGAGCCGACGGTGGGCTCCACTAGTCTGCGTCGGGCTGAGGTGTTGGTGCCCTCAGAGCACGGCAGGATAGCAAAGAACTACCCAAAGAAGGAGGACTCTTAGTATGAGGGTTTGGCAGGTTTATTACCCCCAAGGGAGCTCAGGGACTAAGAGCCCCGAATAGCTCATGACATGGGTATTTAAGGGAGGGATAACATCCAATAATCTGAGGGTGCAGGGGAGATACAAGGGAGGGTCCAGGGTGCGCAGTCAAATGAGGTTTAGGGAGAGGAGGGGGGAAGAGAGAACAACGAATGAACAAGGGGGTAACAGGGAATGTTCCAGAACTGGGATACATAACAGACAAATCAAGGAACCAATAGCAGGAACTTGGGGTTTGTGGCTTGGTGGTCTAAACCATTGTCTCTGGCAGCTCAGGGGGGAAATTCTCTGTCTGTGGAACATGCCACCAGAGGTCTTCGTCCTCTGCAAGTCTATGGAGGGACTCTAATCTTTCCTGGTTCAGAACCACCGCTACACCTACCAACTTGGCAGAGGGTCCAAAAAGCAGTTTTTAGAGTTTAAAATATAACACTGTATGGTAATGCAATAGTTCTCATAGGCTGTATGCAAATATTATAAGATTTGTAGTTTGTTCTAGATAGGTTAATGAAAATTAGAATATTCAACACAGAAGATGATTTATTTTATTGTAAGCGACAAGCTCGCTCTCTTAGCTCTCTTAGCTCTCTTAGCTCTCTTAGCTCTCTTAGCTCTCTTAGCTCTCTTAGCTCTCTTCTTTTAACTTCCTTAAATCCTCTCTCTTAACTGCTCTTAACTTCTTTAGATCCTCGCTCTTAGCGCTCTTAGCTCTTCTCTCCTCTCTTGCCTCTCTGACCTGCTCCGAGCTGCATCTGGCAGCTCTCAGCAGGTCTCTTACATTAACGTTCTTTCACAATAAACCTCATGCTCTACAACCCGACTGCAGAGATCTGTCGTCTGTCCCGGCTGTCTGAAACCAACCCACAAACTCTACAGTCTCTGAGTTTAATCCTAAATGCAAAGTCCATATGCAGACAGCCTTAGGGTCACAGCTGATGCTCATGGACCTTTGTGCTGTATGTGGGGGCACGGCTGCCCTCTAACAGAGGCAGCTGAGGGAGCTCAGGCTTCCAGCCCAGATCCTGCTTGCCCATCCTGCAACATAAATTAAAAATAAGTCCTTCCTTTGAGCTGATTTTCTCCTCATTCCTCTGGATGTCATTTGGATTCGAATCCATCTGCCTTTGGGAAGATGGAAGCTTGCAAATCTCAACTTTTGAATGTTTGCAGTTATGATGGTAATGGTAAAGCACATATGCTTCTGTGTTCTCTATAAGCTGTTATGAGGCACAGTTGTTCTTTTACAGCCCTTTTACAGCCAGAGCATCAAGCACAGGCAGGAGAATAAAACCCTTGTGCACAATGGGCTGGAAATAGGGTGGATGGTGGCTGCTCTGGGCTCAGCCACCTCATCTCTGTGCCCTCCTCAGTGCATTTAACTTTCCCCTGCTTTAGTTTTCCAACACCAGCAGCTCAAGGTCTGCTTTGGTTTCCCTAACCTGTTGAGCTTATGACAATGTGAGGAGGGGAGTAGCATCTTATTGCACATTAGCCCAGCACTCAATCCCAGGGATCCCTAATCTCAGTCCAGGGGTCCCTTATCCCAGTCCGAGACAATGGGTCTGAGAAAACTCAGAACTTCCGAGCAGGATGCTGATATCCAAAGAAATTTCCCTCGCAGAGACAAATGCAAGGGGAGACTCTTCTCCAGCTGGCTGGAACAGAACTAGCTTCAGTAGCTGAAGATTCGGGAGGAAGCAGGTTTCTCTGGTGTATCCTGGAGGATGGTGGGAGGTGTGGGGGGATGCACACCCCCCATGTACTCCCAGGGATGGTGGCAGGAGCTCTGCCTCTCCTCTGCCTCCAGGCAGGGGACAGTGTCGCAGTGCACGCTGTAAGCTCTTCCTGACAGCCTTCCGTCACCTTCAGCTCTTCCTGGCTGATGATGTCGGGTGTTAGCTGCTGATTTTCAAGCAGCAAAACCCACTCTGGCAGCACTCCTCAGCACACAAGCATGAGGTGCTGGAGCCCTTCTATCGCAGCACAGCCCTTTGACATGGGGCATCCACCCCACAGCAGCATCCTTTCCCTCATTCACCCCTAGGCCCTGAGTCCAGCTCAGTCCTCCATGGTAAAAAATGCTTAATCACGTTTTTGGGGGAAAGTCTCTCTGATTCCCGGAGGGGGGGGGGCACTGGCTGGATATCGTTGGGGCTCCAAACACCCACTGCTGTTTTTTCTCAGGAGCTGACTGCACCCTAAAGCCTCCCACATTCAGGGAGGCTCCCAGGGCTTTCCTTCACATTGATGATGGTGATGGCTCCCTCCTCCTCCTGCTCCTCGGGCAAGAGCCTGGCAGCTCTGCTAGGCTTTGCACCCCCATGATCAGTGGGGATCTGAGTCTGTCGGGCTCTCTCTGGCTGTGACAGAGAGGATCTTCTCCAGATCACCGTGCCCTGCCAGAAACAATCTGTTTTCAGTGTCACTGCTCAGCGTATCCCTCCCCACTCGGTGTTGAACCGCCCGTATATCCTATTTCTGCCGGCGCAGAGACACTCTTCTGCAGTCCGGGTGGCATTGTCACTACAGGGAATATTTCCATTATATCCTCCAAGGCTGGTGGTCAAAGCCTAATGGAGCTCTTCTCCCAAAACCCCATCCCTAGAAGTGTCCGCGGATGTTTGCAAGCATGTTCTTTGCTTTTTCTCCGGAGGTCCCTGCTGACCTGAATTTTCCCGCGGATCCTGCCGCTGTTTCCCAATGACATGAGAGTGTAGGTGCCGGGCTACAGGATTTCCCTCTCACAACTCCCTCCCCTTGGGGATGCAGCTAGTGGTTGGGTCACTTATTTGACAAAGATGAGCTGACGGCTCAGCGGGGCTGCGGGCTGCAACCCCTGGTGCCAGCACTGCACGGAGCCAGCCCCGGCCGGCCCTGCGCGCTGGGGACGTGCCGGGCGGGTGCTCCTCCGCACCATGCCCTTGGCTTTGGTTTCCTTCTGGGCTGATGCACGCAGCTAACGCCGGCGAGCGGCTCTTCCTCCCTCCTCGCTCGCAGAGACCCTTTAAATTGGCTGATTCACACTCAGTAAACACCCTCCCTCCTCGCCTTAAAACCGTTTCCTTTCTCCCAGGTCATGCCAGGCAACCATTTTCCAGCAAACTCCCCGATTTTGGCCAGTTTTTCGCTCTGCCTGTTAACAGTGCGTTAAACTCTCCGGGCCCCTGGGGCGACTCTGCTCGCACACACGTCAGGAGCAATCACCCGGTGCCTGAGAAACGACTGCTGGCGTTACCTGGGCAGCAGTAAACTTTGCTTGCACAGCTTCTCTCAAGGCCAATGTTGCTTTCGGCTATTAGTGGTAACGATCCCCATGTCTGCAACTTCCAGACGGTGGGGCCTTCCATCAGAGAGCCCTCCGAGATGCAGGGAAAGTGTGGCTTCTGGAGACAGCAGTTTTCTTCCACCTCACTAGATTTTTATCTCTTTCAGGAAGCTCTAGAGGCTACAAGCTACCTTACCTAATGGATCTCTATTAGGCTGAGGCACTGGGGGCCGATCGGACACGTCCCGGGCTCCAGCTGCTCTCCTCATCCATGCTTTCGATGTCTTTGACTTTTGCCAGACTCCATATGGGAAGCGACCGGGGGCTTGCAGGGCTCAAGCTTGGTGAATAGGGAAAGGATATTTTATCCTCAGCGGAACACACAAGTGTTTCACCCTCGATGGGGTGGGAAGTTGTTGGTGCAAAGCTCCAACTTGAAATATCAGATTGCCATGATGCACAGGCAGAGTGATATTGGAGTGTTTCAGCCCATGTGAGACCCTCAGCCTGCCCCTGTGGTGTAGCAGGTAAGGCATGGCTCCTGAGGACAGGCTGGACTGTGAGGCTTCAGTGTTGGCCTGAAGGAGGCACCTGTCAGAGGGAGCTGAGCCTCTCCGACCTGTTTAATCCCACCTCCATCATTTTAATGTCTTTTTGTAGCACCACTTGCCTGGGGACTTGGGTCTCCTATGCCAGCACTATGCAGCCCAAGGGCAGCCACATCCCCCAGGTTAGAGTACCAACAGGGCAAGACAGGATGAAGCATTATTCATCTTCTCTCTCACAGAGCGTGGAGGGAATATATGCCCAAGAACACAGCCGTGATGCCAGAATTGCTGACCTTCCCTGATACAGGATTTAGGTTTGTCTGGAGGTGATGAGACTGCAGCCACAGCTCCCATATGTCACTGCCCCTCACCCCAACCACCCTTGTTACAGGCTGCACAATGTGTTAGTGCTGGGCAAGGGGCCCGACGGCCCCTCAGTTTGCCCCATCCTGCTCTTACCGCAATGGCCTCAGAGCAGGAAAAGCAAATCATGCCCTCCTTGGAAGAGGAGCTGGCAGTGAGGATGAATGCCACCTTGATGGGTGGCACCAGCCAGAGACTGGAGCAGTGGGTGCACATTACCCAGAGAGTCTGAACTTCGAAGTCCAAACACAGGGCCAGCCAGTGGCTGGCTGAAAATCATCACGGCTCTGTGGAGGATGACTTTCTAGGGGTGCCCCAGTAGCTCCCCACTTTGCCCATCCTGCAGCTCCCCTGTCGACAGCTCCCCTTGGGGGATGCTCTGATGTTCACAAGGGACTGGGACTGCTGCTCTCTCCCTTTCCCTGTGTGTCCCCTCGCTGAGGGGCTGCAGAAGGGCACCCCACCACCCCGGGGGCTCTGTCCCCCCAGCACACACCCCTCCTGTACCACTAAGTGCCAGCCTGCGGCCCCGCAGCTCCCGTCCGGGCGAGTGGAGGTGCCGCGGCGGGGGTTGGCGATGCTCGGGGGCAGGCGGGCAGCGTGGAACTGGTGCCACGCGTGCCCGCCCGCCCGCGGCGGCTGCCCGACGGGGAGGGCGGGCGCCCCGCCGCCCGGTGGCGGCGGGGAGCCTGGCAGAGGACTCGGTGAAGGACCTTCTCCGGTTTCCTCGGGAGGCTGTCAGGCGGCGGGGGAGCCGAGCCCCCCGCGCCTCGCTGGCCGCTCCGGCTCCCTCCCTCTCTCCCCCGCACTCCTCCTGCTCCTCTCGCCCTGGTGCGAAGGGTTTTTGCTGCTTTCCCCTTCTCTCTCCTCCCTGTCTCCTCGGCGGAGCGCGGTGCCGGGAGGCGCGGGCAGAGGCGCGGGGATGGGGCGGCCGCCAGCGCCCGACCCGCCCGCCCGCTCCCGCCCGACTGCCGCCGCGTCTCCTCCCCGGCCGGCGGGAGGCGGCGGCTCTCCCATGCCGTCCGCCTCGCCCCCTGCTCTGAATCTCTGCCCGTCGGCCGATCTGGGGAGAAACGAGGAGGGAGTACGTCCCCTCGCACTTTTTTTTTTTTTTTCACCCACTTCTTTTTTTCTACCCTTTTTTCTTTCCCTCCATTACGCCCCCCTTCTCCCCAGCCCGTTTCTCCTCCATCGGGGCTCTTCGGCGGCCATGCGACCGGTCCCGGGCGAGCGGCTCTAACTCGCCTCCTCGCCCGGATGGCCCCTCGGAGCCGCGGGCGGATGGAGCCGAGCTACGTCGTGGGTATCTGCTGCCTGGTGCTGCTGGAACCGGGCCAGGTGTGGAGCGGAGAGCCCAGCACCGGGTGGCCCGGGGAGAGCAGGAACAGCAGCCAGGCACCGCCGCCGGAGACTACGGTCCCCGCGCCCACCGGAGCGGCGCCACCGGGGGGGGACCGCTGCCGCGGGTACTACTACGTGATGGGGCAGTGGGACCCGCCGTTCAATTGCAACGCTGGCATCTACCAGTACTGCTGCGGGACCTGTGGGTACCGCTTCTGCTGCCAGTTCAAGCCCGGGCGGCTGGACCAGAGTGGCTGCTCCAACTACGACACCCCCAACTGGGTCCACACGGGCCAGCCGCCTGCCCGGGTGGACGAGACCCCCGAGGACCCCACTCGTGACAAGACCAACATGATCGTCTACATCATCTGCGGCGTGGTGGCCATCATGGTGCTGGTGGGCATCTTCACCAAGCTGGGCCTGGAGAAGGCACAGGGTCCCCAGACAGAGATGACCGTCTCCAGGTAAAGGGGTCCAGTCCCCCCACCTTCCCCCCTTCATCTCCCCATGGGTGGCAGCTCATGTTCCTAGCCCATTGCATAGACTGAACCCTGGCTTCACCTTGGGACTGCCAAGAGGGTGTGGTGATCCCTAAAATCCCTGTACCAGCATGCTGAGACACCAGGGGGTGGGTTCACTGCAGCCCACCAACCTGTCCTGGTAGGGAGGGCTGGCAGCCAGGACAGTCTCCATGAGAAGGGGTGACTGTACACCCATCTCCTCCCAAAATGACCTGCTCTGTCTCTCGAGGAGGCATGTCCCTGGCTCAGGAGTGCCAACCCACCTGCCAGTGAGGTGGGTGACGTGAGCTACAGAACGTGGCTTTCCCCCCCAAAAAAAATCTGTGGTTCCCAATGTCCCAGGAAGATGAGACTGGGTCTGACTGTGTGCAGGGTGACTCTGGACTGCAGTTCCCTTGGAATCAGCCTTGCTGGCAGTGCTGGGGTAGGGGAGGTGGCAATGACAGTGACACCGTGGCTGCTGCACCAACTCCATGTGCATGTATGCACACGTGTGCACACACGTGTGTGCGTGTGTATGAGTGTGCCCTGGTGGCTGGTCTGTGCACCAGCGTGGGACACCGCCCTTGCAAGGGGACTCCACATTCTTACACCCCCTGCAGCGCACCCTCCAGAGGCAAGTTGGGCAGCTCCTTCCTGGAGCCCATGCCCTGTGGCTCCAACCCCATGCTTTTCAGCCCACTCCTGGGGCTGAGCACAGGGCTGGCAGGGGGAAGGTCAAGGTGTCAGACACACTTTGGCACTGGAGACCCCCTGCATCTCCCCCAACTCCTGTGCTGCTGCTGTGGCTGTTGGTGCATGTTCCCCTCTCCCTCCTGCTGCCAATACATGCTTCTCTCTCTGTTTAGGGGCTCTACTTTGCATCTTCCCAGTGAGGACATCAAGCCTGGAGAGAAACCCATTTTCATACCATTTTGTTAAGGGATTTTTAGCTTTTAAAAAAAGAAAAAGCAGGGATGGTGGAAATTATTTCATCGGGATGATCAGGCAGCTGTCCTGATTGCAATCCCCAGCACCAACACACTCTCCTTCCCCTGAGGCATCCTTCTTCTCCTGTCCATTTGGGACTTAGGCAGCCACTGTGTGCTGCACCCCAAATCCAGACCCATCCTACTTCTTGCTCTCACCCAGGGGAGCAGAGGCTGATGACCCCTGGTTGGAGGAGGGTCATATTGAGGCATGGAGGAGGGTCACAGGACCCTCCTGAGTCACAAGAGGTAGTTTTGGGGGGATCCATGCTGTGCCCCCACCTTGGCAGGGAGCCTGGCTGTGTGCTGCTATGTGCCCATGCCTCCCCCCACGTTGCCTGAGGAAGTGCTGGCACCTTGACAGGATCAATACGGCCTCCACCAGCCTCCTGACTCCCCTTCCACTCGCCTGCCACCGCATCTTTTTTTGGTCATCCTCCCCATCTCCTGGGAAGGAGATACTGTGCTCGGGGAGGGGTCAGACCCTGGGACACCCAGACCCATGTCCTCATCCCCTGCCATTGAGTACTGCCTTCTCCCACCACCAGATGCTGGTGAGACTGCTGCCACTCACCAGGGGCTGTTTTCTGTGGGTAGCCTCAATTCTGCGCTGCTAGAGCCATGTGTTTCCCCTTGTCCCCCCTCCCTCTTACTCATGCAAGCCTGAATTTCCCCAATGAGTTTGGAGAGATAGGTGCCTGTTCTCCCTAAAGCCACAGATCTTTCGGGCACTAGCATACAGATTGGGAGGTGAGTTTTCCTCGTCCACCTTTGAGGGACAAAATCAGAAGGGCACCTCCATCACTGCAGAAGTCAGGAAAAGTCTTGGCCTCTTCTGTGCCCTGTGTCCTTCTGTGCAAGCTGTGAGCAGCTCTAGTTTCACAGGGATGGTGACTGGAAAGCTGTGGCAGGGCAGGAGTGGTGCATCAGGTGCAGAGCCCCAGGAACCAGGCAAGGCACCAGGCTTACATGACTTCCTGGGTGCTGGGCTGATGGAGACAGTGCCAAAGGCTGGGTACATGGCATCAGCATCTGAAAAGGGATGCTGTCACCTCCATTCCACTGTGCCTGGGCAGCTGGGGGAATATGTTTTGTCTTGGTGCCTCTGAGACAGCAGGGCTATTTCTACCTGCCTTGCCACTGTACCCACACATGGCCCAAGGCATGGGCAGTGCCACCTTGACTCTCTCCCGGCGCCTCAGGTAGGAGCTTCTCATTTGCTCCTTGGGCACCGCATCATGGCCTTGGGCCAGCTCCCTGTTGCACAGTCGTTTTGGTTTTCATTCCTATCCCTCCCTCCCACCGGGATTTTTCCGCCCCTGGGGAGCACTTCGTGCTGCCCTGAACAGCTCCCACCGCTGCTGCTTGCAGGTTTCTAGCTGGGGGGGTGAGGTCAACCACTTCTGCACCTCAAGATGTTGTTTGTCACGGTTCTGGTCCTGGTCCAAACCCAAGAAGAGTGACCAGGTGCAAAAAGTCCATTAGCGCCTCCCTGATGGAGACACCTGAGTCTGTGTCCAGCTTGACCTGAGACCCCCACACCTTGGCTGCCTCCAATATATCTTTGTCTCCTCATGGATTTGGCTGCTGGTCCACCCTGGGAAGTGGGTGCTCAAGTGACTGCAGCTACCTGGTTTGTCCTCCCGTCCTCATCCACCTTCCTCCTGCAGGGCCTTATGGCAGCTCCTGCAATCCTCTCTCCTTCCTGCTTGGCATCTGTCCCTGGCACTCGCTTAGCCTGGCCAAACTCCGCGTTGAGTCAGGAACACGTGCCTGTGTTTTTCTTCACTCCCCAGATCTCCAAGGACATTGGGTCCTTGGGGGCCTCCAGGATCTGTCTGTGCCCATTATACTGAGAGCAAGCACATGCCCCAAATCTCTCCCAGAAAACCTCCTGGGTGGGAATTGCAAATTTATGGCTGGTGTGAACAACCCTATGGGAAGAGCTGGGCAAGGAATAGCCTCCTAGGGAGTAGTGGGGATTCAGGAGAGGGGCGAAACAGCTATCAGGAGCAGGTACCCTGGCAGCTGCAGTAGGTGAGTGCTCAGTGCTGGCTTTTCACTCCCTGGGTCTCCCCGTGTTATTTGGGGTCCTCAAATTTAGCCCCACTGTGCATCCAACTGTGCTGGGTGTTTCTCTGGCAATGCTCAAGTCCAGGGCCATGCCTGCAGTCAATGTCTACGGTAGCAGATAGTGGTGAAGACCTAGAAAAAGTGTTTGCAGGCAGCATGGTGTGCTATCGTGTGCTGCCCTGGCTCTCTGGGAGACAAAAGAGGATCCAGCTCCAGTAGGGAAGGAGACCTGGAGGTGTGTCCCGAGAATGAATGTAATGTTTGGGGACCCTCATTTCCACTTTGCCCAAGCTCCAATATCCACTGCTGCAACTCCAGTTTTGCAAGAACACCTTGATAATCCCACACCTTCCTGAGCATCCCTGAGTGTACCAGCCCCAGCGGGTAGGTGTCCCACAGTGCCCGTGCTGCTCAGTTGCATGGATGTGCACCCCTGCCCTGAGCAGACACGCTGTAAGCTGTGGGAAATGTCTCCCTCGGGAGGTGAAGATGAGGCTCTCACTGGGCGCAGAGGTGGTGTGACCAGCCGGGATGCCCACCTGCAGCTGCAGTGTGCTCTGTACCTCCTGCAATGCTGTGCCTCTGCTCCAAACCTCATCACCCTGCTCATCCAGTGGTTGCCACCTTCTGTGTCCCCAGCAAGGCTCCACTCCAGCTCACAGTCATATCACTTCACCCCATCATCTCTCCTCTCTTCTGGAGGCTGTGCTCCTGTCTCCTCCCATTGCTCCCTGCCCCCTTGCCAGGACTTGCAGCCTCTCTCCTGTTGAGCTTGCCAGGTATAGGGCTTGGGCCTCCCAAAAGTGAGTCAGGCCCTGGGCTGGGCTGCTGTGCCAGGACAGCATCCTGCTCCTACATAGGCACATCCCTTGGGGATGGATGAGGAGCACTGAGTGCTTCATGCATGGCTTCTGCCATGAAGCCTTCTTGGCCTCCATCATTATTGCTCCTGGATCTGCCTCTGTGCTTGGTCTCAGGTCTTGCACTAGGCTGGTTTGGGGCATCTTGGTTGCATCCTTTAGCAGAACTAGGCTTGCCATGGAGGTGGCTGCACGCCCGCTCAGTTGACACTGTGCTCAGGCAAGCTGAGTGGCAAGCCACCCTCACACATGGCCTCATGTACTCTGCATTCATGGCCAGAGTGTGGATGGAGGCCTCAGTGGTACTGTTCATCAGGACTTTTTGCAAATTAGCAGTGCAGGTCTAAAGCTACATCTGCTCTCTGTTCCCTTCCTCCATCTGCACTCCAGATCCATCTTGGTGCTGCAGACCACCAGGTGAGCTAAGTAGATGTGGCTTGACCTTCCTCAAGCCCCCCAGCCACAGGACCAGACTGAGGCTCATAAAACCCCCAAGGTGATGTTCAGTGAGACAACAGCTCCTCCATAGTGTCACCCTCCATGTCCACCTTCCCTGCACTGCATCACCTGGGGATGAGGCAGGGAAGGGGTGCAGCCCCTGAGAGCCCTACTGGCAACCCTGGCCAGTGGCACTACTTGTGGTGCAAGGGCAGGGTGAATCCAAGTGTTGCTGGTTCTGGGGACTTGTGCACGTGTCTCACCTTAGCAAAAGAGCTCATAAATTGCTGCTCAAGCTGTTGTTGTTAATCGTTATTGTCCACATGCCCCAAGCAGTCAGCATGGAGGGCACCTTTATGAGAAAGAGCATTGACAGATTTATGTGGAGAGAAGTCATAGATAAAGGATTGCTCAAGCTTCATAAATAGACCCAAGGAAAAGAAAAAATAATTTTAAAAAATAGGTCAAATCACATGGAACTTCCTGTTGAAACAAGCCTGTTTGAGCTCTAGCTCCAGGGACAGGCAAGAGCAGGCAGCGTCCAGTGGGGAGGGGCTGATGAGCAGTGCACCCCAGGGAAGGTGGGAGTTGACAGGCTGGCAGCTCCCTGAGTTGACAGCCCACACCCATGGCCTTGGGGAACCTGTCTCCCCCTGCCCTGCCCAGGCATAGCCCACTGCCCACGCAGGCTTGTGCCCAGAGTTTCTCTGAGTGCAGCATCCATGGCCTGAATCCTGGTTGGATCAGTCTGCCGCAGGAAGGTTCCTGGGGAGGTGCAGGGTTTGAATAGCTGCAGGATGGAGATGTCACAGCCTCCCCAGGCATCCTGGGCAAGCATTTAACTACTGCAGGAAAAAAAAGTTGTTTCTTATGTTTAAACATTTCCTGTTTCTGTTTGCACCTGTCACCTCTTGTCAGCTTGACACTGTCCTTGTTGCACCCTCCCTTCAGATACTCATATACATTGATAAGATCCCCCAAAGCCTTCTCTTCTCCAGGCTGAACATTCCCAGCTCACTCAGCCTCTCCTCAGATAAAAGATGCCCCAGTCCCACCTTTGTGCCCCTTCCCTGGACTCTCTCCTGTACATCCATGCTTCTCCTGTACTGACCTGGAGCTAGCACTCCAGAGGTGTGGCCTTACCAGCACCAAGCAGAGAGGAAGGATCACCTTCCTCAGACCTGCTAGCAACACTGCCTAATGCAGACCAGGAAACCATTCGGCACCTTTGTCCCAAGGGCACTCTGCTGGCTCATAGTCAACTTGGTGCCCACCAGGATCCCCAGGCCCTTTTCCACCAAGTTGCCTTCCAGCTGGTCAGCTGCCAGGGTTTGTTCCTCACTCATTTCAGTTTCTTCAGCTTTATCAGGGTTCCCTTGGCCTATCTGGAGATTAAGTGAACCCAGAGGAATTGCTACCCAAAGCTTCCCAAGAATGATGTGAAATTAACCCACAGGGCAAGTGACCCTTCCTTGTAGCTTTGCTCTTGCCCCTGTCCTGTGATGTTGACTGGATCCAAACTGGGAAGGAAAAGGCTCCCTCAGGTCCCCACAAGCATAATCATCCTCCAGGCACAATTCATTGCTTTCTCCCTTGTTCTTACTGCTTTTCCTGGAAATTCCAAGCATCATGTTTGCTAGGTTTTTGAGCACTCTGGTGCCACAAGCTGACACATCTACCAAGTCAGGATTATTCCCCCCATTCCTCTCCAATTTGCATTTATGCATGTTGAGTTTAATCTGCTGTTTTATTGTCCAACCACTCGCTAACTGTCAGCTCACCGTGTGCATCTGTGAGCCAGCCAGAGCCTTTGAGGCGTGAGGCATGCTGACAGTGAGCTGGGGATTAGCGAGCCAAAAAAAGCCCTGAGTGGACACCCCTGCACTCTTGCAGTCATGAAGGGGGAATGGTGTGTCTTCTCATCACAAAGCCCTGTGCCAGCAGGAGCATCCCATCCTGTCCTGGAACTTGCTGCCAAAGGCTGCAGTGGCACATGGGTAGGTTCTGCTCCAGCACTGCCAATGCACTTCCTCTGTCACTGCTGTTGTACCCTGCTCTGGCACCACCAGCACTGGTGTACCTTGCTCCAGCATTGCTGGTGTGTCCCACTCTGGCACTACCAGTGTGCCCTGCTCTGGCACTGCCACTGTGACCCCACTCTGGCATGTCCAGCATGCCCTGCTGCTCTGCTCCTCTCTGGCATGTCCAGTGTGTCCTGCTCTGGCACTGCCAGCATGCCTCACTCTGGCATTGCCAGCACGCTGTGGTAGGACTGCAGAATCTCTGTCCATGAATGTTAAACAAAATAGGGCTCTATCTTATATAATGGTGTTTAATATTTAATGCTGTTACTTACAAGGAGGGTGTTATGCACAGCCAGCGCCTGCGCCGGAGGCTGCCACTTGTTTATTTCCTTCCCCGAAGGGGTGCAAGGGGCTTCTCTAATCCCTTCTTTGGGGTCTTTTCTGTTTCGAAGAGACTTGAGTGGAGATGTTGCTTCCTCTCCCCTGTTCCACCAGGCTCTTGCTCCAGGAGAGCATCCCAGAGGTGTTATTCCAGTTTCCATCAGATCAGTTTCCTCCGTCTCAGTTCATTGTACCCCTGCAGCCTGCTGCAGGGCTGCTGCAGGGCCTGATGCATGGCTTGGGCCATGCATCTCCCTCAGCACTCCTACCCATTGATGCCCCTGGCTCTGGGAGGGCTCAGCCCCAGCCAGATCCCAATTAGCTGTCAGAGACTCCCTAGCCCCTCCTGCAAAAGCTAGATTAGTAGCCTGGGTGCACTGCTCCCAGTGGCTCTTTCCTAGCCCCAGGCTGCCTGGCTCTGCCTTCAAAGAGTCGAGTTCAGGGCTGGGACGCATCAGGGTCCTGGGGAGCAGGATATTGTTCTAACAGCCCTTCACCCCGTCTCCAGGACACTGACAGATCTGCTGAAGCAGCCAGGCCACAGCCCCTCTGAGAACATGGACAGCCTCATGGGGGGTGTGCAGGTCCTGCTGGGTGAGGGGCTGGCCCGGGGGCCCCCTAGAAACAGCACAGGTAAGGCACTGGCGTGGTGGGGAAAAATAAGTTCCCTTGGGTCAATAAAGGCAGTGAGATGGCACAGCCTGTGGCTGAGCCCCCACCCGTCTCTGCCCCTCCAGACAAGCCACCCCTGAACAACGCGGTGGCCATTGCCCCCTCACTGGGGCGGCCCCACAGCCACGGCAAGCGCCTGCCGCTGGCCAGCAGCCTAGCCCTGTCAGCCCCGGACTACACTTCCTACACCACCCTCAAGGTTGGAGGCGAGTGCCGCTGCCGTATGGGGTGGGATGGTGCCTGGGGGCATGCACCCTGTTCGCCCCAAAAACCAAGTGGGGAGGGGCATGGGGCTCACAAAGGGGCACAGGCAGGACAAGCATCCCAGTTTCCCAGTGCTTCTGGGGTGGCTGCTCACAGCAGAAACTCTGCAGCTCCTCCACCACTCCACCAGCCTGCTATTCTGCCCAGCCAGTCACAGTGCCCAGGGTCTCCCACGGATCCGCTGCACTTCCCAGTCAACCAGCACCCAGGATCCCACCCAGACCTGAAGCACTGCCCACCCCATCAAGGTTCAGGATCCACATGGACACGCTGCACTGCCCAGCAAACGGTTCCCGGGATCTCCCAAAAGCACTGCCCAGCCAGTTCATTGCCAATATCCTCCCCCAGCCAGTCAGCACCCAGAATCCCTCCTCCAGCCCCATTCCAGCTTTCTCCACCACTACACCCCTCCCTGGTCCCGCCGTGCCAGCAGAAGGGGGTATCCCTGGAGGGGTGACACTGCCCCCCTGTCCCCACAGAGAGCGCCACCGAGGACTTCTACAGGCGGTTCGGGGGGCTGGAGCCACCCCCCGCCAGCACACTGCCCTTCCCAGCCGAGCCCCCGGTGCTGGCCGAGGGCTGCCCCCTGCCCAAGGCCAAGAGCCCCAAGGTGCCAGGGGGTCTGGCCTTCCCAGGGGGCTGGGAGGGGAGCGCCCATCGCGGTCCCCGCCGCCCGGACCTGGCCACCCTGCGCCCTGAGGGGCCGTCCGAGGCCTTCGGCCCCTTCACCTGGCTGCATGGGCAGCATCCCCGGCACCTCGTCACCAACAGGAAGACCGAGGTCACCGTCTGACAGCCAGTGCCATCGGGGACTGGGGCTGCCCCTCACGCCGGAGCTGGTGCCATCGGGGGCAGCCCACCGGAGCAGAGCATCACAGGACTTACACAAACTGCGACGCTGGCCAGAGCGGGAGACGCGCCGTCCTTCCTGGCCCCAGGTGTGGGGACTGCCAGCTGCACTTCACCATCGAGGAGGCATCGGGGACTCATCCGGGCAACAAGTTTCAGGTGTTCTCAGCCCACGCCCGGAGGAGGCTGAGCTGGGGGCACACTGGCAGAGCAGTACAGATCCTGCTGGAGCCAGGCACCCCCACCTGGCTCCTCTGACTAGGTGTGGGGAAGAGCAATTGACTCAAAGCACCGCCCCCATGCTGCCAGCAAAGGCCGAGCAGCCCCTTTCCTTCCCCAGCCTCCTCCCTTCCCCACTGCCCCAGCCTCCACGTTGTCAATAAATAACACATTAAACTGTATGGCCTTGGTATGAATTGGCTGGGGAACTTCACACTGCTCACAAAACCTTCCCCAGGGACAGCAGGGCACAAAGCCCACTCCCCCACAGGGCCTGGGGAACCCCCCCGCAATGGGGGACGTGGTGGGAGCACAGCTTCCAGGGTCAACTGCAAAACCCTTCAAGCAGCTGCACAAAAAACAGATTTCCTCTGTCTGAAGTTTAATAGTTCTGACAGAGTTTTACCAGGGGGAGCAGAGAAACAAAGATGGAGCAAAAGGACATTGTTCTAAAACAAGGTAAGGTTGATGCCGTTTGGTTTCTGCCTTTTTTCTTTTATATGTTCTCTGTACTCTCTGCACATATTTTTGTAGCTCTGTAGCCTACTATATTAATAGCTAGTTTTTCCAGTACCTTTCCATAGCCTTTCCCTAAGCAGAAAGACAAAACAAATTCCAGAGCTCCAAGCCCCAGGGGGGTGCAAGGCCCTGTCCTATCTCGGTTTTTCCTGGGAACCAAGGCCGAGAACAACTCTGAGGTACATTTTCATAAACAAAGTACAGCCAGTGCTGAGAGGGGGGCTGCAGAGAAGGGGCTGGACCTGAGGGGGAATTGAATCACCACTTGTTCTCCTTATTGGTGCTCTTAATCAATTATGCTAATTTCCTAAAAGCTATAAATATGTACTCACCCCTGGAGGGGCCGGGCTTTTATGGACACCTTCCCATAACTGCTCCTGAAGACCTTCAAAATAAAGATCCCCTTTTATATTACCTCCTTGCTAAAATGATCTCTTTTCCAGGCTGGGGGAAAAGGCAACAGTTATTTGGCACACCCAGAAGGTACACGAGAACCTGGTACCCTTCCTCTGGACCGAAAACATCCTGCAAGGAATTCCTTTCTGACAGCAATCTAAAGAATACCCTGCCACGGGCCTGAGGTCGAGACACCATGGTTCCAAGATCCCACAGGAGGTAGTATAAAGGTGGTTCTTTTCGTTGTGTAGTGTGTAGGTTGTATGTGTGTGTATTGTTTATGGATTGTGTATCTGTTTAAAGTCAGTAATTGTTAGCGATCCCAGGACAACCTGGCGTGGTGGTGAGAAAATTTGCTTTTGAAATCATTTCTCCAAGTTTTTCCTGTTTGCAGATTTTCCAACCTGCCCCAGAGATCGGCTGGTGGGGAGGAGGCGGGTGTTTGATCTCGGCTGAGATTGTTCACTGGTAGAGAAAAGCAAATCACAGTGCGAAAGTTTATTTCATGTTTAGCACATGCGAGTTTTGAATGGAAAGCTGGCCTGGAGACATCTGGGCATGGAGCAGCCGGGGGAGGCCTGGTCTGCTTATTGGTAGGAGGTGGGGGATGGGCCCCGCTTCCTACAGGTTTGCTGAGCGCTGGGTGTCCCAGCCTGCTCCTTGGTGGGAGGCTTGGGGAGAGATTCCCACTTCCTACAGGTTTGTGGAGCGGCTGGGCTGCCCAGACCTGCTCTGGTGGAGGCCTGGCGAGAGATCCCACTTTCCTACAGGTTTGCTGGACGCTGCGGTGCCCAGCCTGCTTCTTGTGTGGAGGCGGGAGAGATTCCCACTTCCTACAGTTTGTGGAGCGCTGCGTGCCCAGCCTGTCCTTGGGGAAGCTGCGGAGAGGATTCCCACTTCCTACAGGTTTTGTGGAGCGGCGGGGTGCCAAGCCTTGCCTCCTTGGTGGGAGGCGAGTGAGAAATTCCTCGCTCCTACAGTCTTGCGAGAGCTGGGGTGTTTCCAGCCTCTTCCTTAGTGGAGCGATGGAGAGATCCCGCTTCAGCAAGTTTTGTTGGAACGGCCAGAAAGCTCGGTTCGCACCCAATTGTAAGGGAAGGGCGAAAGCCCCCACTTCTATGTTCCATCTGTAAAAAGTTTTTCCAAGATTTTAAGGCAAGGGCGACTCCCGGACTTCCGGGACGGCTCCGCGAGCAGGGCGGTCACTCCCCCGTGACAGAAGCGGGCACCAGCCGCTCTGAGAGGGGCGGAGGTGATTCCTGCCATTGCCCTGGTCACGGCCGGGGGATGCGCGGGGGAGCGGTCCCAGGAAGCGAACCGGACCGGGGCTGCCGCTGCGCTGCTTCGGCCCTGCTCTGGCGGAGGCGGGGCCGCCGCTGCGCGGCCACGGCCCGGCTCACTCGCTGCTCCTGGGCCCCGCCCGCACCGGCCCAGAGCGGCCGGGAGTGTGAGATCTAAGAGGAGGAACGGCCCTATCGCACTTTCCACAGTAACGAGCTTGTTTTAAGGACACCCGAGAGCCGCGGTGAGCAGCAGCACGGGCCGAGCGCGGGCGAGCCGGCGGGTGCCCCTGGCGGGTGGCCCGGCATTGCCGCCGCCCGTCCCGCTGCGAGGGCAGCGAGCGCTCTTTGTCTGCTCTGGTAAGCACTCAAAAGGGAAAACACCGAGCCCAAAGAACAAGAAAGCCGTTTTTAGGCTCCCTTAAACCGTGCTATAAGTAAGCAGAGTCCTGTGTTAACAAATATCTTAGAATGGTTTACTGAGTTAAATTTGTAAAAGACCTTCTCCTGTATCCTTGTGAGTAAAAAAGACCAAGGACTCTTTACTATTATGTAAAATAATCCTGAAACTGGAGAACTAGGGCAGTCAGCAACTGAAAATTGCTGCATCCAACCAGCAGCCAAGAATTGATACATCCAACAGTTGCATGCAACCCACTGTAAGTTTCTTCTGTGAACATAGAAGACATGGACCCTATGCCATGCTACTGAAACTGGATAATGTTATTCTGAAAACGTTTGCTGTCAATCCTAGTATGTCTGTTCCCAGCACTAACTGATAATGTATTTAAGTCTGACTGTTTGCAGACCATGGAAGAAGCCTATTCCAGCAGAGCAGACCTGAAAGATGTGCCAGCCTGGGAGCTGTATGCAGATGAGAGCAGCTTCATGCGAGATGGCAAACAAAAGACAGGTTATGCAGTAACAACCACGAACCAGGTAACCATGAGAAAAGTGTTACCATCAAATGTACCATCACAAAAGCTGAACTGATTATATCAATGAAAGATCTAGAACTGAGCAAAGTCATCTAGAAGGAAGGAAGACTAGCAACTATTCAAGCCTAGAGACTGAGTCTATGTTGAATGAAGGGACAGTAATCTTACGAGCTAAGTAAAAAGAGTCATTCCAAGTCCTGACTACCCTCACCAAATACAAAGGTGCTGGCAGAGAGCCTTGAATTCACTGCTCCAGAGTTAAGAAGACATCTGCTCCTTAGACAACCAGAAAACAGAGACTGATACAAATTAGGATGATATGATTTAAACTGTTCTTTTGTACCTCTTATCTGTACAGTTGG
The DNA here is from genome assembly GCA_034509425.1 of Eopsaltria australis. Classification (NCBI taxonomy): domain Eukaryota; kingdom Metazoa; phylum Chordata; class Aves; order Passeriformes; family Petroicidae; genus Eopsaltria; species Eopsaltria australis. The sequence continues at coordinate 96,823 of JAVTVJ010001486.1, read as the reverse complement.
TAACCGTGATTCAAATTTGGTCCTAAAAATTGCATGTAACTCTAGTCCAAAATGTATCCAAAAGCTCTTCATAAGGACAACTTGTCAAAGTTGAGAATCTGGCCTGGTAAGTTTTGCCCCAAGATAAAGATTGGGCCTGTGCCCATGGAGCTGTGATTCCAAATGTAATGTTTAATCATATTAAAGGCTGTTGACAAAACAAAATAGCTCTTAATTTCCTACTAGCCACAAAATCATTAACACTAGTTGTTGTTCTTATGCAAATCTGAATGAAAAATTTTTTTAGAAATTTGGTTGAAATTTGAAAGCAAACTCAAATTCTACACCAAGTAACTCTCAAAAGAGCTTACTGAACCTTGAATATCTTCAGTACACTCACTTCATGGTTACCAAACTGAACCTAGATAAAAGAAATGTTCATAGTAACTGTAGTTATAATTAGCATCTGTGTAACAACTAGTGGGATAGCCAGTTGTATAAACCAGAGGTATGGTTGAATGCAGAGTAGAGACTAGACAAGACAGAGTCTTGTTAGTCTCTAAAAAAGGGGGGAATGATGCCGTTTGGTTTCTGCCTTTTTTCTTTTATATGTTCTCTGTACTCTCTGCCCATATTTTTGTGGCTCTGTAGCCTACTATATTAATAGCTAGTTTTTCCAGTACCTTTCCATAGCCTTTCCCTAAGCAGAAAGACAAAACAAATTCCAGAGCTCCAAGCCCCAGGGGGGTGCAAGGCCCTGTCCTATCTCGGTTTTTCCTGGGAACCAAGGCCGAGAACAACTCTGAGGTACATTTTCATAAACAAAGTACAGCCAGTGCTGAGAGGGGGGCTCCAGAGAAGGGGCTGGACCTGAGGGGGAATTGAATCACCACTTGTTCTCCTTATTGGTGCTCTTAATCAATTATGCTAATTTCCTAAAAGCTATAAATATGTACTCACCCCTGGAGGGGCCGGGCTTTTATGGACACCTTTCCATAACTGCTCCTGAAGACCTTAAAAATAAAGATCCCCTTTTATATTACCTCCTTGCTAAAATGATCTCGAGTTTCTTTTCCAGGCTGGGGGAAAAGGCAACAAGGTAACAGCCTTCCGCCCATAGAGAAGTTCCTAAAATTGCAGGCTTCTGGTCCAGCTCCACCTTGCTTGGCTCTGCTCAAGCCATCATCCTCTTGTGTTGCTTCCAGAGGAGCATGGAGACACCACACTTGCTCCACCAAGGGACTTTCACTGCAAACTGTGCAGTTCTGTTCTCCAGGTTATCAGGACAAAGGACTGACAGCTTTCTGAGGCACCTGTGAGATTCTATGTCTCGAAAGGACTTTTCAAGCTCACCTCTGCTTAAGAGCAACTGCTGGGTGGGATGAATAGAGCTAAGAGAAAGAGGGCAGCTGGGAGGTGGTGGTAACATTCATCTTTATTAGGTAACAGATGCTCAGGAGCCCTGGAACAGGGTTTTCAGACAGCAGATATGTTCCCTGGGGAACTTCACCACCACCAGTTGCATCATATCACAAAGCATCCCTATTCTGAACTCCATGTGGACTTTCTTCACATAATCCATAAAACAATTTCCTCCCACCCACAAACCAAAAAGTTACAGTATATACACACACATATAAAAAAGTTGTAGAGACAGATGGACAGCAAATTTCTGAACAGTGTAGAAAAAAACAGGGCAAAGATCCCTCGCTCTGGAGGGCGCAGAGACATACCAGCCATGCTAGGACCCTCAGTGCTTCATGCTATTAACTACCTGGGTTTCAGCCCAACAGCTTCTCCCAGCTCCTGGCCCAGCCAGTACTCCCTGCAGCCCAGCTCCCAGGGATCACGCTACCATTAGTGACAAAGTGAAACCTCAGCATCACTGCTTTCCCAAAGCCTTACCTCCCATTTTACTAAAGCACAGAACTGCCCACGTGTTGCACACAGACCTGGAGAAATGCAAGATAACTCAGAGGTTGCCACAGCCAAGGAGTTTCTGTATTTTAGGAAAAAAACTCCATGACAAGGAAGACAGCATGAGAGCCATAGAAGAGGAATAAATCAGGAAGAGGCAATCTACCCCTCAAAATAGAATCACTGATAAGCTAGGGAACTTGGGAATGAGCAATCAAAATATGTCCAAACTCAAGAGCTGTTCTGCACACTTAGGGTACCTGCTCAAAGCTTAAGTTGCTGCCACCAGAGCATCCCCTACACTGATCAGACACTCTTGAGAGCAACCTCTTCCCCTCAAACAATGAACTCCCCCTCCAACCACCGACTGCAGGGACACCCCTGCCAGTAGGACAGCACCGGCCACTGCAGCTGGGTGTCCACCAGCTATTCCCCAAATAAAGTGGGGGAGGGAGGTAAACACCTTCTGGTCCCCATGCTTTTGTCCACAGCTACAGACCACAATCACTGGGAACAGGCTTTGCTGGGAGATGGGTTTCTCCTGGCCCCGGTTTCCATCTTCTTGAAGCTGGGCAACTCCAGGACTAGTATTGCCTGTGTTCAATTACTGTAGCACATGAAATGGCCCTCCCAGCTGCCAAAAGACCCTGTGCAAAGGGAAACCATAAGCCCCTATCTTTCTCCTCTCATTTTGAAGGAGCTCATGCCTCTCTGCAAGACCTGGATACACATAAAAGTTTCTTGCAAAACAGTCCAAGTTTGCAGTAGTTGGGCAGTACAGGCTTGATTGGGACAGGATGGGTTTGGATGGCTGCCTGTATCTAAATGCTTTGAGCTGCCAACATGGAGAACATACCGGCTGTACACATGGAGAAACAGCAATGCCCACTTGCCAAAGGCTGGTTTCCACATTTGCACATGTGAGAGGGCAACCACTCTGCACTTCTTTGGAGAGATGCAACAGGAAAAGCAGAGAGAAAGAGGGCAAACAGTTCCCTCCCTGTCCCAAATCTGCCTCCTACTCCTGGAAAGTCATGGGCAATTCAGCACCTGCAAGTCAAACTGCTTCGAATAGCAATGATAACAAAGCTGGGAGACTTGCACCCTGAACCAATGCCTCCCAAATCCTGAAGGAGCTGTGGAACAGTTGGAGAAGGTAAGGAGAAACACCTGAAGACAAGTTCTGGGACTGAGAGTTGAGTAAAATAAAAAAACTGTTTCTAAAAATTGTTTCTGCATCAACAAAAAGGCACCAGAGAAGCATTCACCCTTCATGCCAAGTGCAGAGCACAGCACATCCACCTCTGCTGCCACCCAGCACCAAAAGACCAGGGATTGCTAAGGTCTTCTACCAGGCTCTGCTTGTCGCAGGCTGCTACAAACCCACCCCCGCCAAAAACCGGAGGCAGCTATCACAGGAAAAGACACATGAAGCAGAAGGGAAGGGAAATCTGCTGCATTGCTCCCCATGTTTTTGTAAAGCCACAAACATTCCTATAAAAAAACCTGTATAAAAACCGTAGAGAAATTTTCCGGGCAGCACTGGCCCCAAGTGATACTCCCAGAGCACCTAGGTAAGTTGTGTCTAGGGGGCTTCAGTTTCCTGACACACAACTCAAGGAAAGCTGGTGCCTTCCCCTCTCTTTTAGGAACAGCCTCAGGCCCCAGCAGCCCCACAGGACAAGGCCTGAACAGATCCTCTGCCCTCCCCAGAGATTTCTTTCTGCAGAGGTGTTTGGAAAGGGAACAAAATACCTCTGAGGACAGACACAGGATGTGCTACCTCTCTATGCTGTGGGCTTCTCTCCCAAGCAGGGACGGGTGATTTGTGTTGGGGCAGTGCTTCTCAACAGCCCCAGGCATAGTGACAAAAACCACAACTAGACAGATTCCTGCTGCAGTGCCTCAGAACAAGCAAGGAGGCTAGTAAAGCTAAACCTGGGGCAAGTTTAGAAAAAAAAAAAAATCAAACCCAAAACCCTCCCTCCCTCTCCCAACCCCATAATGATCCCACCAGCACAGCCCTAACCTAGCACTTTTTCTAAGCTCCAGAAGGGAAGTCCAGGCTGATGCTCAACCAGGCTGTCTTTGCACAAAGGGAACCCATGCCAATGTTAGGAGGCAGCGATGGCCGTGCCCCCACTGAGCTTGATGATCATCTGCTGGCAGTCGTTGCAGGAGCGCTTGTCCCCCACTTTCTCCAGGGTGCGGGCGGCCTCGGCCAGCAGCACTGCTCGCTGGCCCGGCGAGGACAGGAAGGAGAGGGGGAGATGGCGACAGGCCAGCAGGATGGCTGTGGCTCGCTCCCTTTGGCCCGGCAACGTGTCCAGTTCACCTACAGGCAAACAGCAAAGAGAGAAAATTCACAATAGAACTACCACCTGCATGAGAAAACCCCACCACACAGGCCCTCAACTGCCATCACCAAGCACAGGCTACTCTGGTTGGCATCCTCTGGCCGAAGCAAGAGCAAGGGGCATCCTGAGAGCCTTTAGGCTAGCAGAGAAGAACACTGAGCTAGAGTCAGGTAGGAACTGTCAGGTCTGTCTTCTACAGAGACAGTTCCTTTCAGTTCACTTCCTAGGGCTCATTCCAACACTGGCATGCACATTTGCCCATTCCCTTACATCCTTCATCTTTTGGCTCTTCCCTTTAGAATTCCCAGCTTCTGCCTTTGCACTGACTGCTCCAAACCCTAGACTGCCAAGTTTCGTGCACATGTAGCTTCATGAAGGCAAATGTTTTCCAGCCTGTTTGCTGACACCTCCAGTCCAGGGCTGGTAGCTCACATTAGCTGGCTTGTAGAGAACATGGCAGAAGCATTGCCTTGAGCCACAGGCTGATGGGAGCTTATTATCCTGACACTGCAGGTTGTACCTACACTCCCACACCTTGCCCAAGCTCTGCCCCTTCCCCACCCCACAGGCAGTGGCCTGGTCCCTGGGGCTGACCTTGTTTGCTGCTCTGGGGTGTGCGCCACCTCAAGCTGTGCTCCAGCAGCTGGTGGGTGCGGGTAGGGCTGGCTCCCGCCATCAGGCGCACGGTAGCCTCGTGGAGGAAGACCTGGAAGGGAAGGCAGCATGGAAGATGAGAGGTGGGTTGACATAGGGACAATGCTGTGGCTGAACTTCTATCATCCCTCAGCCACCGCATTTCAAGATCAGAGCATTGACACCTTGACAAAAAAAGAGACCCATTTCCACACTCCTCCCTCATCTTTCCACCTGTCTCTGGGGAATTTGCAGGTCAGGGCAACCATGAGGAGGGGAAAAAAAAAATTGACACCTAACTGTGAGTGGCCTGGAAAGGGGGAGGATGGAGAGCAGGGAACAGGGTAGAAAAATTTGAGCACAAACTTTGGCACTATGGTCCAGGCAGGATTCTCAACCTAGGCTGCTAGTGCAGTGCTTTGGTAACAGCATCAAACTTTGAAATCTAGAGTTTGGACAATACCAGGACAACTCTCATATCTAAGTATTAGACTACTTCCTCTACAGAGGCTTAAAACTAGATAAACTGAACAGAAGGGGGGAAAATGCCCAGAAAAGCACCTGGGGCTCTTACAGATGCAGAAGGCATCTGACCCTCCAGCTACTCAGCAGAGCCAACATGGCTGAAGAAGCTTCCTTCCACACTCCCCAGAGGGACAGACCCAGTCTGAAGCCACCTTAATAGACAGATGATGTTTTGCAATACACACGTGCTGATGGTTTTCTATGCAGAAACTGAAGTGGATACTTCCCCACATGCACTGAACTCCCACGGGAGCTTCCCTCATCACCCACCAACAGAAAGTATGGAGACTGGTAGTGGAAGAGCATCCCACCCCAAGTGCCCAAACCACTCAAGCCCACATACACCCTGTGTTTCCAAGTGCATCAGCTTCCCATCACCCCTAGAAAGGTCTATAGGTAAGCTGGAGGTGGAGCAGGCCAGAGAGGTGAGCCATCACCTTTCGGTAGGCGGGTCTGAAGCTGTGGGCCAGCTTGCGCAGGCTGCCCAGGTCACGCTGGAAGCCCGTCAGCTCAGGGGCCGAGGCATGGTAGGTCTCACCCAGCACCTGGCTGACATTTGCCTGCTTCTGCCACAGGCTGGTGCGGAGGGAGAGCAGCAAGTCACAGGCCAGCAGCTGGATCATCTGCAAGAGCCAAGATGCCCAGGCACACACTTTTAGTAACACATAGCATTGGACAAGTAACAAGCTACATGGCTGCTGACACAGCCCATGGGAAGGCAGCCACAGCACCTCCTGCCCACCTGGGGGGCTCCCCTGCTGTGTCACCCCACCACAATACACCAAAGGGAGCAGGCCTTTGCATTTTGCTCAAGCAGCATTTCTCGACCAAGAAGTCAAGAAAACATGTGCCAAGGGCACATTGCATCTATGTTACATGCCCTTGTCAGCACCTTTCACTGGGATCAATGCTAACGACTACAAACTAATCCCACGGAAACACAGCCTCCTGCAAAGGCTTTCCTGCCCAAACGGTGACTTTAACTAGTGAGAAACAGCAAAGACAACCGTGCTACCTGCAGAGAAAAAAGAGGCAGTCTTGGCACAGCCAACAGTGGCTGCCAAACTCCTTTTCCCTATCTGCTGCTGCCCCCTAGCACCGCTCCCGGCTCTGGGAGGGCTCTCTGTGCTGCTGAACGGAGAGTGCCTCTGTACTGCACTGCAGAAACATTGCACAGTCACTGCCACAACATGCAATGCAACTACAATGCACTACAGCTGCCACTCAGCAACGATGAAAGGGACCAGAACCACATCCCATATACCATGGAGGGATGCTCCAGCTTTACATAATCCTGGAAAGAAGAGAAACAAGCCCCACACAAACTCAGGAGTAGCACAGCATAGTCACACTTGTGTGTCAGAGGATTCAAACACTCTTGAGTGTGGCCTGAAACAGAGCAGACCCAACTTAGTGACGTCCTGTTTTATAGGTATCACCAACTTGACCAGGAGGAGAGAGACATACTTTCCATCTATGCAGGGCCAAATTCAAACTGGTCAAAGCACCAGAAAGGGGTGACAGCTACTGGCATGAGAGGAGCAAGAGCTGACACCGTGCCCATGGAGATGACACTGTACTTTTGGCTCTGCTCCCCCATATAGCAGAAACAGAACAACAAAAATGTCCTTTTCAGGGATAGGGAAGAAGTCTCCCCTCTACTCCCATGATACACAGAGTGAATGGAGAATGCAGCTACAACAGGGAAGTGACACACCTGCAGCAAGACCAACCTTACAACCAAGACAGACCATGTGTTATCCCAGGGCTGATAATGCTTACATTGTTGAGGACAGTGCTGGACATGCCACTGCTCATGTTGAGGCTGTTCCACAAGTGACTGCTGGCCCTCTCACAGTGACCCAGGGAGCTCTGCTGTCCATCTGCCTTCCCAGACAGAGAGGCCTGCATGGCTTTACACATGTAGAAGGTAGCTTTCACCAGGGCATTCCTGAAAGAGAAAGCAGGTTGCTTTGAAGTAATACCATGTCATGCTGCCACAGCATCAGCTTTCACTCTCCCACCTTCAAGAGATATCACTCCTTAGACAGAAAAAAGATGGCAATTGTTCCTCACCTACACAGACAGCATAGAGAAATGAGAGGAAGCTGGCAAAGATTCTTTAGTACAAAAGAACAGAGATGGTGACACCATCCTTTCTATTGTCATGTGAGTTTTGTTTGATTTTGGAAGGTGGGAGACTGTGCAATAAGAACAAAGCCAAAAGACATCCCTAAAGAAGCAACTATGACTGTGACTTCTAGTCCACAGCTTTACTCTCAGTCTGCAAGCCTTGACCTACACATGAACTGTTGAGCACACTGGCACTTGCAGAGCACAAGAGACATGCAGCTCCAGAGCACAGGTAGGTGTGACCCTACAGGACAGCATTAGGGGAAGGAGTCACCCCTGTTTAGAAGGAGTAGGGGTTTGAAAAGTGTATCAGGCCTACGCACTCTGACATCTCCAGGGACTTTGGCATGCGCTCCACTTCTGCAAAATGTGACCTCACAGCTGCATCATCCCCTCTGAGCCAGGCGATTGCCATGGCCACGGCTGCTGACCACCACCGGCACACCATGTCAGGACCTGCAAAACAGAACCAGTGGCTGCAGCCCAGGAGAGCACATCCCGCTCCCTCACACTTGGAGAAGTGGACAGGTATCATGGGCCCTCGCCAGTGCCTTCTGCTGGGATTGATGCTAATGAACCCAAACTGATCCCATGGGAACTCAGCCATCCATGTGAACACTGAAATGTGCTGCAAGAACACAAAAGAACTTGGCAGCATACAAATACCCTACAGCTGACTGCAAGCAGAGTTTTGGATGGCATGTTTCTATCTTGTCAACAAGAACTTACCCCACCAACTTGTCTAGAAATCTGTTGACTTCCTTCCTGACAATGATCTCCACTCACCACCCCAAAATATTAACTCCACTCATATATACACTTATGATTGGCACCAATCACCATCAAGACAGTACATCAGGTTCCCTATATAATTTCCTTCATTATTTAACATCCCCTCAAAAACTTCCCAAAGCCTACTTAGGGCCAAAGGACATATGCTCTGCTACTCTAACCTGCTTTTCAATTCCATGACAATATTGGCCCAAGCATAGACTTCCCTTTAAAAAAATAATTATTTAGTTTTCCTTCTATACTTTTTTTTTGCTCTATACATTTTAGGTACAGCAGTTAGTCTGTGTCTAAAGCTGCACCAGCATCCCAGTGAGCTGCCAGGTGCTGTCTGTACCAACACCAAGCAAGACAAATACTCCAGCAGCCTGTTACCAACCCAGTCCAGATGAGCACATGGCTCAGAGGGATTCTACAGCCCTTGCTGTCCCACTAAATATACACCAAGGGACCAAAACAAGCACCTCCCAATATATGCCCAGAGCTTGCCTACAGCAGAGGCTGCAGGTCTCTGGAGATTGAGGAATATATCTGACAGCCACTGTGAAAGCACAGGCAACCCAGTTCAATAGGTAATTAAGTAGAAAAAAACCCTTCCTGTACTTCAACTGCAATACTGCTATGTTTGTTTATATGCTCCACCCTTCCTCTCACTTTGCATTGCCAGGAGCAAGCTCTCAGGTGAGGGCACAGGGTTCAGACTGGAAATAAAATATTGCCCAACAATATAAATAGCAGCAGTCCCTGTCTGGGCACTCAGCATTACAACACAGAGCCAAATTTATAAGCCTTCTTAATCACTCTCTTCCAGTCTGAGCTGTGGTACCACACTGGCACACAATCAAGCCTCACTCCAAGGACTGCATTTCTCCTTGACTAGAGTTTGAGAGGTGGGAGGGAGAAGGAATTTGTATTGGCAGTAGATCCTGCAGCTGAAAGAGCTTCAGTTCTGCCAAACTTACCCAGGGCAGACTTGAGTACAGAATTGCTGGCAAAGGGTGGAGCTCCACTTCCCATCGAGTCCAAGAAAGAGTTGAGCAATTTCAGGTACTCCATGGCACCTGAGAATTCACTGAAACAAGGAACAAGGCAGATCTTTGCTATGCTGTCAAGCAGAAGATACCAAGGCACTTCTTGTTCCCAAGTCATGTTTAAACAGAGCTGACCCATTAAGCCCACAGAAAGTTCAAGCTCTACAAGTAACACAACACTGCTGGACTGAAGAGACCACCCCATGGGTAGAAGCGCAGAGCAATGCTCCCAGAGGAGCAGCTTCACATCTCCCCTTTCATGACCACCAGCACTGAATTAGATTCAACCTCAAGTCTCACCTCAAACATAGACATATGTTACAAGTTGATTACAGGCTCCTTTTCAATCACTGCCTCCAAAAGAGGCTGAACTACACTTTTCTGATTATTTGCATATATGTAAATATGTATGACTGGAAGTGACAGCATGTTCACAGCACTGGTCAGAGAAAATAGCATATGCAGCAATGACCTAATTTACTGGGACATGCTACAGATGAAGATCTTGAGCTCCCACCCCTAGAGGGGGACAAAAAAAAGCTTGCTATTTTACTAAAGCTATTCCTTCCTATGAGGAGACAGGACTCCCTCAAGTATAGTGACAATCCACCCCCCTTATACAAATCCTGCTACCTTCTCTCATCAACAGTGGCATCTGATCACAAGCAATTAAATCAAACTGTTGCTCCTTCTCTGCTAGGAAACAGACATGAGATTGGAAAAAAACCCCAAAGCTAAAGGTACAGTATTTTTCCTACACAGATAAGGAAACTGGGTTATCTTCCCATTTGAGGCTTTTACCCACACTTTATGGGGACAAGATCCTTACTGAGCTTTCAATATATGTATGTAACATTTGCCTAGCACCAGCATATCTAAAGATCACCTAGAAACAGTGCTGAATTACTAGCAAAGGCTGGGGTTCTGCTTCCTGTGGAGTCCAGGAGAAAGTTGGACACGGTTCAGTACAAAAAGCTGCTGTTTCCCACCTATTTTCCCCTTTCATTTGGTCAAAGAGCTTAGAGACAATGACAATTTCATTCAACATCATCTTTCCTCCTCTTGCCACACATCTGTTTGATTCTCTACTGAGGGTAAATGTTGTATTTCAGTCAGAAGAACACTCATGCAAAAAGTAGCAAGCTGGTGGGTTAACTCTCTGACATGCCAGACCTTCATGCTCTAAAAGCCCTGGACATACATCCTGGTCTACAGAAGAGGTAGGTGCACACTAATTTTAGTCCTCCTCAACATTAAACTTGCCTCAGCCGAGCAAGTGCCATCCATTTAGTTGAGCAATCAACCAGTATTACCCCAGCTAACACCAGAAATACCTGCCACAGGTTCACCTTTGACTTAAGAGGTTTTAATACAAAGAGGCAGAGCTTGCTCTGCTAATAAACTGTGGTGGTCAGACTGGCATTGTCATTTCAAGCCTTTAACAAGGACTGGCCACTCAGTTTGCCCACAGCGCTCGGTCAGTGGTTACGAGCTCTGCCTCAGAGCCTGCTGCTGTGGCCAGCAGTGCCCAGTGGGCCACACACACTCACCACAATGACTCCTCCTCTTGTCCCGCTGCCTCTTTCCTAGTCTGAGGCTTCACGAGTGAATCCACTGCTTGCTCTAGCAGGTTCTCACAGAATGCCTGATGAACTTGTGCAATGGGATCCGCTAGAAGAGAAGGATAAACCAAACCACTTAACTTGCATATCATTGTAGACACCTCCCAATACACCCAGAAAGAAGACTCAAAATGTAGGAAAGAGCATGAGGGAGAATAGTAGAGGGAAATTATAGAGAAACTAATGCAATGATTTAGAGACCAAGTTTTTAGGGCTTTTTTTAATCCTTTCAATCCACTTATAAAGCTACAGCCTTTGGCGAAAGATCCTGGCACTTCAGCTTCTCAGCAAAACGGTGAGGTCACTGCTCTGCAGAGGATAAACTTTGGCCACCCCAAAGTCACTCCCCAGACATTCAGGGCCACCTCTGGGTCGTGTTCCAGCAGATAAAGAGACAAGCAGTATGACACAGTGCAGTATCCAAAGGGAGGCAAGCCAGACCCTGCAAGCTAAGGAGACATCTCAGCTCCTCATGCCCTTTCACCCATCAGAACCACGAGCAGGGTGGGCATAAAAGAACACGCTCTCAAGCATGACACCCACTTTTGTCCCAGACAAGAGTGGAGAGACTGCCAGGCTCAATGTGCTGGGATGCCACACTTGGGAAACGAGCGGCTCTCACCGGGATTCCTTTGCGTGCAGTACAGACTCTCCTTTGCAACAGACTTCACCATCCAGCTTTGTTCCACAAAAAACTTCTGTCCCAGGGGGTGGCACAGCCAACACGAGTCAGGAATGGCACTTCGCTCCAAGCTGCACAGGCTTTGAGCCTGGCTTAGAAAGTAGCTCTGGTGAAAGGAGAGGACAAGATTGAGAACAATATCTAGGGAAAAAACAGCACCACCAAGGACAAAGATCGTATCATAATTACAGCTCATATAATAATTGCAGGTCATATTATAATCGTAGTGCTAGCAGATGCCCTCTCCAAGATTCAGCAATGCCAGCTTCCAGGCTTTCCTAGATCTCTGCTTGAGAGCATGACTGGGGAAGATAAGACAACTCACCGCTAGGAAACCAAGCTTGCCTCCACAGCGGGTTTTCAAGCCAACTGCAGCCGTCAGGTGGATTTCTGCCATTGTGCTGGGTGGGATTTTTTCTTCTGCACACTCGGCCAGATTCACAGCACACAATGCCATGTGCAAGCCCGAGTAAGCTGAGCTGGAGGGAAGTTTACCTGTAACCAACAGGAGAAGGAAAAGTGTTATTTTTTAATCAGTAGTACCAGCTACTAAATACTACCATAATTTGCAGGGCTACTATCCTAAAGAAACGACAAGAACCTGTTGACATGAGAAGCTTACACTGCTGTTGCTTCAGCTGTTCTTACAGAGTTCTTTTATTGAATGAACCTGTTGTGTTTTAGTGTGGCTCCTAAAATTTGACAGGCTAATTTCTAACAGCAGCCCTCCAAGAGGAGAGAGGCTGTAGTGCTCTCCCTGTACGCTCCAGGATCAGCTCTGAGTCTCCTCATTCAGGAAAACCAGACAGCAGAACTGCCACCTCTGCTCCCACCTGTTATGTGGAGCTGATGGAGCTTGTGGTACGCTAGGGCCGCATCCCGAGCGCTGGTCTTGGCCTCATCCTCGAATCCTGCAGTGGCCTCCCTTGCCCACCACTGATGAGAGGTCCTCTTCAGTAACCAGCGCACCAGTGCCAGCTTCTGCAGGCTATAGCGGATCACATTCCAGGACAGGCTGCAGGCCAAGTCCAGGCGGGAAGTTGGCAGTGCTCGTCCGAGTACCAACAGGCAAGTCTGCAGGTTTGATGCAGCTGCAGCAAAATCACCCTGCAAATAACACAACGAAAGGTTCAGCAACAAAAATCACTATCAGAGACACTTTAGGACCTCCTTGGCACTGGGAGCAAGACAATGTGATGTGCAAATCAGGACAAGATCTTTAGCAGAGGGATGTCAAGATAGAAACTGAAAACATAAGTGGTTTACTCCAGCTTGAAATTTGGCACTAAACATACTTTCCACACATGGTTCTGATCCTGCACTGCCTGTGAGACACATCAGCACTAGGTGAAAAGAGCTTCCTGCCTTGTCAAACACCATGGAAATTTCAGGGTCCCCATATCAAAAGCCAAATGTTTACTCAACAATAAAGACGACTTCCAAGAGGCTGAAGGACAGCAGACAGACACAGCAGAGGCCAGATTCTGGACAAACCCAAGACATTGCTGCCAAAAATTGATATAAGATGCAGTAGCTAGCAACAAGGACAGAAGTTAGGAGCCTCTTCCATTGCTTCCATGCCTCACTAACTTAGGACAGCCATCTGCTCAGAACAACCTGGCAACAGCTTCTCTGAAATCAGACAGGATGATCTACTCAAGGAATACCATGCTCTTTTAAGTGCCAAGCCACTGCCTCATTGGGAAACGTTTATCCACAATCCCATCTAAAAGATGCATTTGATGCAAAACAACAAGTCAACTTTACCCGTGCCAAATCCAGGTCCGCCTGCTTGCGGTGCCTCCAGAAGGTGACCGAGGACCTCGAGTGCAGCCGGGTCACCGGCTCTCCATGCACAAGGAGCTTGATGAACACGCTCAGTACAATCACTCCATTCACAAGCCACAGGATTAGGGTGGGCATCATCCAACCGAACCAACCAGCTGCACCTACAGTGGACATTCCAAAAGGGAAAGTTAAAATCTAACCTGGACACCAAAAGCCTGGCGACACGATGAGCACAGACCCCAAGGGATGTCTTGCTATGCTTGCCACATGTTTAATCAGCTTTTGCAATGACTGCAGTTCAATCAGGAAATATCTACATCAACACCTCTTCATCCAAACCCCAACCCCCAACATTCCCAACTAGATGATTATTTTTACAAGACTGATGTATTAAAAAAAAAAAAAAAAAAAGAATCAGCACTTAGTTTTCCAAGAGCTGTCTTCTGATTTTTCTGTAAGACACACCTACAGGTACTCAATATTCCAGTATAATTTTCCGATCTCAGTTAAATTTACAAAGCAACACTGAGAAACCATATTTACCAGTCAGGGAAACAACTGCATGCCTACAGCATGCCCCACCCTCTCCTAAGCTGTACTTTTAACTAGGAATTTTATGGAATGAGTATATCAACAAGCCAGTTGCAAGACTCCATAGCAACAGTGTAGTAATACTTTATTATTAAGTGACAAAAATCAGTCAGTAACCTTAAAAACAAAGTGAACATGCCTCAAAGATTGGTGAAGACAGGAGGACACCCCTTACCCTGAAGTACTTTTCAAGGGTCTATGCCAAAAGCCCAGGCTGCTGGGCTACAAATTGTTGCCACCTCAACCTCACCACCCTGAGCCATGGCTGGTTTTATGCAAGAAGAACACCGGATATGAACTGGAACCATGTCCAAGCTGGCTCTCCTTCCACACCTTGCCCTGCAGTTCCTGCCCCTCCCCACCCATTAAACAAAGGTCATACAACTCCCTGAGCACACAAACCCATCCTAAAGAACCACAAAGACCATCCAGCTCAGGACCAGCAGCTGTTGCAGCTGCAGATGGCTTTTAGGGAGACCACATAAGGCTGAACACCCTCTGTGGCCCAAACTATCCCAGTTCTTTACCTGACTCAATGGTCAGCACATTCCTGCCAGAGCCATGGCGCACCAGGCTGTCAGACACGGGGGTTCCCCGGGCATCCAAGAGGGAGGTCAGTGGATTGAAGGAAAGGCAGAGGAATGTGAGAGCACAGAGGAGTATTCGAGAGCGATCCACCATGCCAAGCGCCACAGGAGAAGAGTCAGGCTCATCTTTAACCTTCAGGGGAATAGGAAAGGAGAGAAAAAGGAGAAAAAACCCCAATGCTTACCATTCTGGAGCACAAAAAATTTTTATGCCAATGAAGGGGTAAGGAAGAAAGAGAAACACAACATGTATAAATTTGCTTTTGATATCTAGATTAGCAAGAACTCCAGTAAAGCTTTTCCCAGCTTAGTAAGATAAGGCTGAAATATTTGACTGCCTTCAACTTTCTTCTGTGCCCAGTCATTTTGGGTATTAACTGTATCACTGGGTTAGGCTAGGATTAACCTTTGCTCCCCTTACTCTTTTGAGGACCTCCCAGAAAACCCACTTCTGTGATATCCACAAAACAAATCCATAAGCCAAAGACAGCTAACTGCATTTTGTTACTCTGATTACTTATGGTCTCATTAACCACAACTGATGTCATCATCCATTTCCAAGCTCTCCTACTCTACTCACTGGACATACATATCCTGGAAAGCCATGGGCTCCCTGGGTCACGAACATGCACTGTAAGTCCACAGAGACTGTACAGGGGCTGAAGGATAAGCACAGTTCTTCCAGCAGCTAAGGTAGGGCTCAGGTAATACAGATCAGGAAAGAGTCACAATAATTTAAAGAAAGATAAAACACACACATGCACCTTTCTTCATCCTTACAAAGGATCTCTAAGCCCTACAGATCTGCTTGCCAGATGTCTGCTGGTTCCACTCTTGAGAATAAGAAGAATTTAAATTCTGGCTCTTACAAATCCTGAAGAAGATACCTTGAATTTGACAATTAAAGTCACAAATACCTTTGCATCATCAAGGAGTGGACTTCCTGGCTCTGAATCAATGGAATAGGGAGAGAAGCCAGCCTGGGATCCTGAATCAGAGGCTGGAGGAGACATCAGCAGCACGTTCTGGTTGTAGTCATCTGTCTTCAGATCCACATCTTTTTCAACCAGGCTGCTCAGGTCAATGCCCTTCAACAGCTCTGCAAAAATCAGAATGCATTATGTACATGTTTCTCCATCCTGAGTCCTGTCAGTAGCTCTCAGATTGGCTCTGTCATCTGGACTAACACTGGCCACTATCGATACAACTTCTGTCATGGATAGGAGACTGCAAGATACATCCTACATCCATGCTGACTGCCTCCCCTCTGCTATAGAGCCTCCACAACTTACTGTTTTTTTGGTTAGCCAGCTTCAGAACCATGTTCTCCTGCCTCAGCTTATGGTTGGCCTGCTGCAGGTATTTTATGTAGTCAATGGCTTTTCTCAGAACTCCAGACTTGTGCATCTGTAAGGAATTAAAATGTACAAAAAGCAGTTTATATTAAGAGTATTGAAGGATCGCTCCTGCCTGTAGGAATACCACAGCCCTTTGTATCACATGGTGATAGAAAAGGGTATAAAGGACCTCTCAGCAGCTTCAAAAGAACCAATAGTGGGGCATGCTCTGTGGGCAAGGTAACAAAAATACACAAAGATGAGGTTTCTCTAAGATATAAAAACAGTACAGTGGAAACAGATTAAGATCCAAATTACAATGGAGTTCACACCTAGGTTTCAGCCAGAAATCATCCTTTGAAAGTACCACAGTTTGTAAATGAAGTGGATCAATTCTGGGATAGAACAAGCCTCTGTCTGATCACTGCTAAATTCTGGGATAAGCAGTTCCCTCCTTGCCTCACTCGCTTGGCCATCTCCATGCAAATCCTTGCTTCCAGCAGCAGTGGGCAAGTTTATCTTCTAAACACAAGCCAAAAGTACTGTGAAGCCACTGCACATTACCCATGTTTTTAAAACATTAAGCTTTCGCTTCCAGCAACAGGAGGCGACTTCACTAATGCATTTATTTGTGCAGCAGTCACAGACGGTATCAAGAATACAACTGCCTGCTTCACTAGCATGAGGTAAAGCGAGTAGGAACAAACCCTGAATATCTGGCGCAAGAAAGCTTCCGATATTTGAGCAAGCAGGAGTTTTTACAGCTCAATATCTAAAGGAAATAAACTGGAAAGCTCTGTAAACCCTCATCCTTACTGCAGTCACATGGAAAAGAACATTTAATTGAAGCAAGATCTGGTTTGGCAGAGCTATGAAAACATCCACTTGGATATTCTACCTAGAGGGCCTATTTTAAGTTAGGCCTAATGTAAGAACAAATGCATAAAGTATAGCTTATTTTCAAGAAACAGTACCACTAGCATAGTAAAATTAATATTTTACAGATGACCCTTCCTGAATACAATTATAGAACACAAGTGATTCTCACCAGTCTTACCCCAATACATGTGTGCATGCTACAAACAGCTACATGTACCCAAACACTTCATTTGGTAGAGCAAATGAAGACAAAGTATTTATGTCACCACAGTTGCACTTATTCCCTATCCCTACCTTGGCATCTGTCCCCATGACAAGGTCCTTCAGCTCAATGATTTTGTTGTTTATGGATGACCGGTAGCGCTTTTCAATGATGTTGTGAGTTGTTCTCCTCTCTCCTTCTTTAGGTGGTTCAGGTTGCTTGACACCCCCAGGAACTTGTTTGATAGGCACCTTTTCTTGTCCCACCATCATCGGCATTGTGGTCAAAATGGTCCCATTGCTCCCAACGAGGGTCTACAAAGGCCACGCGTAACAAGTGTCAAGAGCAATCAGCCAATTTAGACAAGGTTTATGATGGCAAAAGGAAAAGAAGTAAGCAAAAGAAGAATCAGGAGAAGTTGGTACAGCTCAGAAAAGATGCGAGATGCCAAATTCCTTCCATCTTTCTTAGCTGGCACAAGCATTGGCACAGCAACACAGGAAAAATCTGTGACTCTGGTTCCCACACTGGTCACTGTGGAATAAGAACATCTCTTGTTCTCCAAGTGCATCAACACTTCTGCCAATACTACACTCTGTTCATCCACTTAAATAGAGAAAGGGACTGAAGCTCCTCCTTGTTCCTACAATCTTTACACTCTAAGAGGCCACATCCACCTTTTCTTTGGACAGTCATCAAAACAGCAACAGCCTACACTACTTCCAATGACACTAGTAACGACAATGCTAGAAAGGATCCAACTATGAAAAAACAACCTTTGGCTTCAGGAATGCAGTTGATTTAAATTTGATTAAATGAAGAAATCCATAAGCTATAAAAATGCCTTAATATGAGGAACTAAGACTAATAAGTGATATACAGCAGCATGAAAAGCTCAAACTTGGACATCTAGATGTGGGACAGACCACCTACAGCAAACTAAAGCAGTATGTACTCAGAGATAAAATATGATGAATCCCACCAGAACAGTTGCCCAGAGGGGCTCCTAGGACAGCTGTAATGAAAGAAAGTTTGGACTGCTTAATCCAGCAAAGCAAGATTTAGAAAGGCACATGTGTCCTCTGAAGTACACCAAGGATCAAGGAAGCAAGTAGCTATGGAGAGTAAGAGTTATTTCTGCCAAAATACAAACATAGTAATAACTAGCCTAGAGCAACTAGCCATGAGAATAAATTAGCCATTAGCAACTTCAGGAATAATGTTGACTCTGAAACAGTCTTCTAATTGGGACACCAGAAATTAATTTAGTTTCACTTCAAGTTGGAACTTGACAAATAAGTGAATTTAAGTCCTATACCTCTCCTTGGCTAAACTCCACTAAATTTCAATAGGTTCAAACATGCCTTAGATAGACACAACCCTCGCAAGTCTCAAGTTGTGTGAAAACGTCATCTAAAAGCAAGCAGGTTAATGGAAGATTTTAGCCTGGCTGCTAATAAGTGTCTAAGAAGCATACCATGCTATTGCAAAATAAGTCAAAATTTAGGTCCACACTTGCAAGTTTATCTCCCCCAGTAAATATTCATACAGAGATATCTGTTCAGAACATACAAGATCATAATAAATGTTTCTTTTGGGGCATAAATTTCTAAGACTTGATTAGAAGTGGAGGCCATGAAGCACAACTGTCACCTCCAATGATTATAAAAAAATCCTGACTGCAAATGCCCTCTGAAAAGTAGTTTAATTAGTTGTCACATTTAATATACTACTATTAGACATTACTGAGGGGCAAAAGAAAGTTCCACAGGTACTCTCAGCAAGTTAGCTTTTGGTTTCAAGTTAAAAACTAGACTGAGTTTTTAGGTCATATTCCTCTCCTTGTAATACCAGAAAAAGGTAAACAGAAATGTGCCCTTGGTTTTTGCTTACTGGCCATGGGAGGCTGCCAAACAGTACAATCTGTGTGTTTAGCCTTGACAGAAACAGAGTACTACTCGCCCTGGATGTGTGTACAACAGCCCTCAAAACCCCTTCTTGTCTGCACCACTGCAGAACACTAAAGCTCAAATCTCTTCCTTGCAGTAATAAGGAAAGGAAGTCAGTGAGGAGAGGGATGGAAGGACATCCACAGGGTACCTGCAGAGCTGTGGTCTGAATGGGAGCAGTGAGTGCTGTCAGTGCTGGGTTCTGTACTGCAGCCATAACAGGATTGCCATCTGTTTTCAGAGTAGTCAAGACCAGGGAATCCGTTTTTATGATCTGAGGTTGGACAAGAACCTAGGTTGAAAAGAGTTACAGGTGAAGAGGAGAGTAGGCATGTATTTTCCTGCTGATCTCAGTAGCCAGAGGTAAGCACTGACAGAGCTGTAATAGCTTTACAACTCAGTGGATGGCAAAAGAGCAGGGTATTTCTTTGACTTGCACACTGCATCACCTGGATGCTTTCCATCGGCCCCAATGCAAACTCTGAGCAGGAGACAGTCTAAACAGCACCAGAGAGAGTGGGGCAGAGGAACCACCAGGACAGTGGTTTTCAAATCAGTCACCAGAAGTAAACAAGTATGTAAAAAACACAAAAGAGCTGATGGAAAAGCTGCTTTCCCCTCTCCAATTACACCTATAATTAACTCTCTACATTAACTGTCTGAGTATTCAGTCTAACACAGCTAGGACAGTCTGCTTTGGCAAATACCCATAGTAGCTTCTCCCTGCAACTTCACTGAAAGGATCTGTAACTTTAACACCAAGCAGATCAAAATCCACTGTAAGTTATTTTACTCTTATTTCTTTCAAATACCTTGTTGACTATCTGAGAACACCAGAGATGGCATAGTACAACTGAACCATAGCAACTTTGTCATACTGAGTCTCATAGACAAACATTTTTATTTAATACAAAGATGCACAAGAGTGAAAAAAAATCGCATGGCACTGTAACAGTAAAACTATTTAAAAAAACATAACAGAAGAATTAAAAATACATTCCAGTATCAACCAGTCCTTATAAGATATGGTAGAGGTGATAGACTTGCAAAGAAGTAGGCAAAAGTCAAAAAAGCCTGTTCAAGTAAAGTTTCCAAATGGGTTTGGCAGTACCAAGTTAAAAAAATTATTTTAGACTGCATTTAGTTACTGTTTTAGTGAAAACAGTTGCTGAGCATTGCCCAGAAGCCACATCTCATCTCACAACAGGGACTCTGACACATGACCTGCATGAAGTAAAATGCTTCTGGGACACAGGCTGGCTAGAAATATCTCCCAGGTTTAAAAACGTTTGTGCAAAAGCAATCCTAGCCAGGATTGCCAGCCCTACAGCTTCACCACTTCTCCCCTGGCAAGCCAGGAGACCAGACCCATGAAAGCACTTTCTTGTTCTGCTGGATCCCTGCATCATTCTGTGCTTCTACTCACTGGAACTTGCTGGACCTGTGGTGCAGCAACAGTCTGGACCGTGGCTGGTGTCAAGGTCTGGATGGTGCCATTGGCAGCCTGCGTCAGCACTCGCTGGGCCTGCACCGTCTGCACCTGCTGCTGGATCGTGACTGGCTGCACTTGGGAGGATGTCACCAGGCTCTGGACCTGAGGCTGGAGAACTGAAAAGCAGAAGAGATGTCAGAAATGGCTGAGAGACACAGGTCTCCCTCCTGGAGCCTGGAAATGCTCCTAGCATCACACCTCTTCTTCGCAGAGCTTCTTAGTAGGCAGCATTCATCTAACACATCCCACACGTTGGGAAGCTTCCAGCTGCTTTGGTGCCTTCTGCAAGAGGACACTGCACTTAGAATAGCAGCTTTCCAGGAGGCACAGAGGATCAGCTAGGAGGAAATAAAACTTAAACCCTTTAGTCTGATAGCACAGGACTCATTGTTTCAGTGGCATTATGCAGGACATCCAACCTGTATTTTCCCACTCCCCCCAATCTTGGTGGACCATAGGATCCCATCTGTCATGTAAAGAATCAAAACCTACTGAAGAGGATCAAGTCCTGCAGCATTCACAAAGGAAGATCCCATCATCGCTGAATATCCCTACAGGTGTCTCTGCCCAGTGCAAGTACTGAGCTCCAGAGTTTGGTAGACAAAATGTGCCTTCATTCCAGACTGGATCTGCCCAGTGCACCCATCAGCAGGAGAACAAGGCTGCCAACAATGATGTTTTAAGACATCTTTTCTCAAGCCTCCCAAGAGCCATAGGGCAGAAGGCCAGGCCGGAGGGGAAGAGCAAGACAACAATTATGGTAAGAGGTCACACAAAAACACTTAAGATCTCATTCATGACAATTTCTCATGCTCCCCAACTCCAAAGCCATGCAGGTAGGAGAAGGGGCACCCCACAGGCAGCATCGCAAGAAAAGGATCATCAGGTTCATCATGGCTGAAGATGCACTCGGAGTTTGAACACTGATGCCACTTACTGCAAGTGCACCAGGCACATCCACAGCCTGAGCACCCTGAAATCTCGAGTGCACCAGGCACATCCACAGCCTGAGCACCCTGAAATCTCGAGTGCACCAGGCACAGCTGCAGCCTGAGCACCGCAAGCACTACCTTGGAAACTTGTAGCCGCATTCTGGTAGATGACGGGCTGCTGGATAATCCTGGTCTGGGGAGCAGAGCTGAACGTGGGTGTGATCATGACAGCCTGCTGCTGGAGTTGAGGCTGCACCGAGGGCCGCGGCTGCAGGACAGGGGCCGAGCGTGGAGGGGCCGGAGGTGACATCTGCGCCGCTTTCACCGGCAGGCTCTGAAGCTGGGGGGATGCAGGGGGTGGCGGGAAGGTCTGGAGCTGCACCTGGCTATAGGGCCGCTGCAATTGCGGCTCCAGGGTCCCACTGCTGCTGCCACTGCTGCCCTGGAAGGTGCTGCACAAGGGATCCAAAAACAGGTCTGGAAAGTCTTCTGCCTGGTTACTGACAAACTGCAGCATCTCTGTAAAACAGAAGAAAATTAGTTCAACGCTATTTCATCGCCTGCATACTTTGACACCTGCCATTTACATCAAGACTGAAATTATGGTGTGTGTGCACAGAGGGGAGCTCTGGGTCCTTCAAAACCTTCAGAGAACACATCACACCAATGCAACACCTCCAGAGAAAGTCCAACAGGTGGCCAGCAGCACAGCACTGCTGCTGCTGCTCAGGGTGAAAAGACCTTCCTACAACACTTTTCCAGACAAGATGCAAGCACAGACTAGAACTTAAAGGCATCTCCAATATATATCTAAAATATTAGTCTTGTTCCATCATTCCTTCAGTCTAACCCTTGCAGAAGGAAGAAACAAAGCGCCTTCACAATTCCAGCACTGATCTTTCTCCCATCTAACTTTTGGGAGCTTTCAAGCCCCCTACCTATACTGCCCCACTGAGTATGTGGAAAAGGAAGAAACAGGGTAAGAATTCATCTTACCTTTCTTTTACTTAGAAGCATAACAAAAATTGGGGAAAAACCATGAAAGGAAACAACACTTTAAAAACCTGTAGCAGAAGAAATCCATGCATGTGTTTAAAACATCAGAATAACTTTTTCTGTTGATTTTCTGCCTGCAATCACTGCACAACAGGTTCTCTCCATCCCACCTTCTCCAGGATTTTACCAGCCCATATCAAGAGGCTCCTACTGCAATACTATAGGCCTTTCCCCCAGAGGAGAACATTTCACAACTAAGAGATCATTGTTCATAAGCAGAGCTTCCTCTTCCCTCCATCTAATCCAATTTAATCTAATTATGCACCTTAAGACACCTGAATGCTTTCCCTGATCTGTGTGCAAGCAGTGGCATGAGGAGTCAGACATTCTTCCCCACCCCAGGACCTGCCCATGCTGCACTGGCTCTTCCATGGTTTTCTGAAAGTTCTATTTATTTTTCTCTGGAAATAGGAAAAGAGAAGATGCACAAACCTAAGAGAGCTTATAACAAAATAATAAAAATGGGTTTAGGAAGCAAAAAATAGATTTCTGATGTGTAGGAAAAAACATGGTAAAGGGCTCCTTACACCAGGACCTTTCTCATTCACAAACCCCAAAGGATGTCACTGCCATGATTTATGAAGCAGGTTTGAAGCAGTAAACTTTTGACAAGAAGTTTCCACAGATTATGTCCCAGCAATAAGAGGGCTATTAATTTGCTCAGCTCTCTGAAATGCCACCCACCCATTATCCAATTAATTTGTCTGACACTCCTTTGTCTGAAGCAGAGCAAAGGGATGAATCCTCCTCCAAGCCTCTTGCTCCCTCAACACACATTTCGACATATTTCTGTGATACTACTACTCTTCCCTGTCGACAGCAATCCCTCCACACCCTGACACACATTTAAGCATTGGCCATGACCACTGCTCTCAAGAACTAGTCTGCTGGAGGAAGGAGCCTGGGAGGAGAAGGAGATGTGTCCTCCTGACCTGTTCATAACCTGACACTAAGTGGGGACACACAGTTCCCCCAGCATGAGGCAGCAGCCACCCTCGGGGACCAGCTGGACCAAACCCTTGTCTCCACTTTTCACTAGAGTAATGAAAGATTTTTTTTTCTTTTTTATGTATTGCCTTAATTGGCTTTCACATAACACTAGCAGAGCAAGGAGGGCTGTTTCAAGATTAACCTCTAGATGGATATTAAGCAGCTCTTCACATTCCAACTGACTTCAGCTAAGACCATCCCAAATAACCCCCAACGTGATAAAACTGATAATCCAAACTACTTCCCAAACTCTTCATTTGATGGTATTGCTATTTCACTATCAGACAGCACAACTGCAAGTAGGAATAAACATAAATCAGATGAGATTTGCTCTGGAAGAATAAATTCCAGTATAAAAACAAAATTTCAAGCACTGTGTTTTAAAGAACATTGTGTTCAATGCAGTAGATTTAATATCTTATTTTTAAAACTACTCCTGCTCTCACAAGTTAAATTATATCTTTATGAGACTTAACTTTGACTAAATGCAAAAAGTCTAAAGGTTAATTTTGAAGAATTAAGACTGCCGGGGCTCAAACCCACCTCCTTTAAAGGGCCCAAGAACTTTCCTAATAACAACACACAAAAAATAAAAGCAAGAGAAACAGCCAACACCCAAAATCTAAGTCTCTGCTTTTTAAGACACCTTTGCCTACCCAGAAATCAGAGTATCTACACTGACTGTGAGAAACCTCAGGTGCTTCTGGAGCCATCAGTGATAAACCCAGTGTCACCACAGCACCTGCTACCCTTTGTAGCAGAGAGGTCTCAGGCCCTAAAGCGGAGTGATGTTACTGCAGAAAAAATTCCCGGCCCAACCCAAGGCTAAAAAATGTCAACAAGGTGTTACAAAACCAAAACTGAGCCCACCAAGGGCTTCTGCCACTTTCATCAGCCCAGGGCCTGAATACCTGGCAGAAAGGCAAGGGCTGGGCTTCAGCTGCCTCTCCCAGGCAGTGGCTCAACTCTACAGCACAGAGGCTGCTCTTCCTCACACTCCTAGAGATGCTGTGCTCTGAGAAACGGAAAGCAGCAGAGATCCCAACCTCAACAGAAACAACCTCTCTGTCCAGAACCCTGATATGCTTCGACCTCCAACCCACTCAAACCTCATGCTCCAAAGTTACCCAGCAGCGCCCTGCCAGCAGGAAGATGCCCATGGCTGGTAGAGGAGCTTGTGCTGGGGCAGGAGGCAGAGCCCTGGCCACCCTTGTGCCCTGTCTTGAAGTACGGACCCAGTGAGCACTGACATCCCAGAGCACATCCACCACAAAAAATCTAAATTCACACAACAGGCAGTGAGGAGTCCCTCAGCCTGAACAGGAGAGGAACACCTACAAGACAACTTAAAAACCAAATGAAAATCCTTGCAAAATTTCAAACCCTGAGATGAATCCATGCTGGAGCACAAAAAAAGCAGAGTTGTCATACATCTACTCCCTGCCGTCCCCTGGAAAATCCACCCCTGGAGCTGGGGAGGAAAGTGAAGCTCATTTTCCTGGGTTACTCATGGCTCTGAATCACACCTCCCAGGGTACACCTCGGTTCAGAGCCATCGCTGGGTTCATCAATTCGTCTGTTTCCATATGGAACCTGAGAACTCATTACATGGTGCTTAAACAGCAGCAAACCCACCTTCAGTGAACACTATCAAATTTTATGAGCAATAACTAGGCCCATTGCACTCTCATAAGGTACATTCTTCTTTTATGACAAAAGAAAAAAAAAAAAAAAAGTATAAATTTTGCCCCAAGTGACGTGGCAAATCAGTGTCAATTGGAAATCTAAAAGTACTGGTATAATTTTATCTCCCAGCTGCCAAACAAGGATATTTTGGACACCACCAAAAGTGAGCTCTGTTTGGGATTATAGCCTAGCAGAGCAGTGAGCTAAGGCAGGATCCCATCTCCACCAGCCTACAGCACAGACCCCACCGAAAAATGTAATTTTAAATGGGGTATCCAGGAACTGCTTGGTGTCGCCAAAAATACACATAAAATAGACGTCACACGCAGGCGCTTCATTTTGCTACACTTCGGTGGAAAACGGGTTTTCTCACAGGTCTGAGCTGTGCCAGCGATGCAGTAAAGTTTTAGGATGACAGGGAAAATGGGAAATGTAAGCAGTTAGAGCCGTTTCGATGTAGGAGGGCTTGGAGGCTCGGCCTCCCACGGGCACTAGTAGCGGCACAGCTTCAGCCATCGCTTAGCACCTACTTTAAGAGAGCCACGAGGAAACACGAGAGGAACGTGGGCAGCGCCGCTTGCCCCGCGGCTCTGCGGCAGGAGCGGAGGGGACACGCTCAGCAGTGTCCCCGACCCTTTCCCGCGCCGGACACCGGTGGCAGGGTGGGCTCAGCGGCTCGGACCCCACATCCCCACCGCCTTCCTGCGGCTCCAGGCGTGGGGCAGCCCCACCAAAGTCGCTCGGAAGCGCTCCCCTGGCAGGACTGACACGCGTGGCCACTCGCCAGGCGGGACAAGCTCCGCGCCCCCGCCTGAACTCACCCGGGGCGGGGGATCCCCGCTCTCCCCCGTGTGTGGAAGCTCGTACCGCGTGGGAAGCGCGCCCACCCTGCACCCGGGGTACACTCAAGAAGCACGGCCCAAGGACCACCCACCCACGCCTCCCGCCCCAGCAGCCGCGGGGAGACCCGAGCGCTGCCCCCACCACGCGTGGGGAGCCCACGCGCACCACCTCCACCCAACCCCCCACTCCTTCCCGCGGCGCCCACCGTCGATGTCGCCCAGGGTGAGCTCGTCGCTCAGCTCGGTCAGGGTGCCCATGCTCTCGGCGGCGAGCTCGCCGCCCTCCATCGCGCAGGGCCCGCCGCCGCCGCCGCCGCCGCCGCCGCGAGCGCTCAAGCAGAGGCTGCTATCGCTGCCGCGGGCGCCGCCGACCCCGCGCCATCTTGGGCCGCCCCAATTGTCAATGAGACCAGGTCGCCGCCGGCCAATGGGCGGCCGCGGCGGCGCGTGGTGTGATGGTGCGTCAGTGATCAGCAGCTGCGATTAGTATAGAATGCCCCTCCCCCACACCGAATATTCATGAGGAGGCGGGGCCGCGCCGCGCCTGGGAGCGGCGGTGCCTCCGCTGCCCACGGGAAACGCGGCAGGGGGAGGGCTCGGCCCGGGATGCCTCCGGGGTGCACGGCGGAAAGGCCGGCTACGAGGCGCATGGGGTTCGTCCTGCCCTCCGCAGCGCCCACGGACCCTCACCTCCTGAGGAGCCAGCCTCGACGCTCTCTGGCGCACACCTGCTCCCACCAGGAACGGGAGCAAGAGGCAGGACTCTTCTACTTTAAAAAAATAATAAAGTCAGTTTTATTCAAGAGAAATCAAAGGCGCCCATTGCCACCCCCTCCCCCCGTTGGAAGGACTTGGCTCTGCTGTTAAAATATTCGGGACGTTTCCCTTTTCTCAAAGGCTGTGGTGCCACCAGCCCGGCACAGAGCACCCGCTCCTTGGGGAAGACTCCTCTGCAAGAGCCTGCGCTGGTGCGATACCATCAGCACAGGTGAGGAGTCTCAGGGTGGTTATGTCGGGTCCTGGGGCCAGCCCCTCACCTCTGCCCCATAGCAGCCCAGACAGCCGGTGGAAGGTCGGGGCCCCTCAGTTGGCTCTGTAGTATATGTTGCAAAATAATTCGTGCTAAAATTTAAAATTACAGCATTTTACTGAAGTTGAGAGAAAGCACAAATGCCGGAAACAGGTAGCCCCAAAAATTGTGCATTTTGTGGGATTTCCTGGCCTGGCAGAGCTCCAGGATATGTATTCTACATGTGTATAAACAAAGATATGACTCCAGGATATGGATTCCATGTGTGCATATAAAATAAATAATATACGTCACCAGAAACTCATTCCATCAGCAAAATCAACTAGTGATTTCAGGAACTCTCGTCAGACATGATGGAAAGACAGGAAAAAACTACATTGTTGTATTGAAAAGATAAAATTAACAAAGAAGAAAAAAGGTATAAAAAGACACTTCATGGAAACCACAGCGGGGAACTGGTGAGATTCGAACCAACAGTGTTTCGGACTCAGTTCACCCCAACGCCGATCATCTGGCTCGGCGTCGGTTTTTTTGCTTCGTGGCTTTTTTTCAAATTTTATACTTTGATTTTTAAATAAATTCTCTCTAATCATAAAATTGAATGATTTGTTTATAACAGCTCCCTCCCTACCTCATCCCTGCTATCGCCACATGCCCTGGTCTGGCTGTCCCCTTGACAAGGGACTTCAGGGACTCATTTAGAGAGGACGAGCCCCAAAGAGGAGGGTTGGGGCATGGGGTGCATGACAGGCTCTCAGTGGCTCAGGGCTGGTTCCCCAGCATCTTCAGCATCAGCACTGCTTGTACTACAGCCACCCCGCTGGCTGCAAAGAGGCCAAGTACCAAAATTCCTCCTGCCCAAAAATTCACTGGGCGTTTGCCTCTCTGCCAGAATGACCTGCGGTGGCCACAGGATGCCATCGGCCAGGAACAGCTGCCATCGGCATTTTCAGCAATGTCTGGACAATGAAAGGCATGTTACCGCTGGGAAAAGGGGAGGTCTGATCTGGCAGAGGTAGCAGCTGTGCAGAGACCAGGTAGAACCCAGTGGAGGGTGTCAATGAGATCACTCGTTTAACAAAACAAAAAGCAAAACTGAGAGAAGCAGCATTGCTCATGAGGCTGTTTGGTGTGACGCACTCCCCAGCCCACCCGTGTCAGAGGAGGCATGTTCAGCGTGGGGTGTGCTGCAGTGAGGAGGGATCCCCACACCCTACTTCCCCACAGACAGCAACACCCCGACCAGGGAATGGCCCCACTGCTTTCCTGTCTGTGCTTTACCTCTGGGGAAGGGGTACCCCACTTTAGCCCCTTTGGGGCAAGCCACCAGCACCACCACCCAACCTCCACTGAACAAAAAGGAAAGGCAACAAAACAAAACCCACGGCACAAATGGAAAAGGAACTGCCAGGCACTGGCTGGAGGCTGCCGAGAAGGGAGCAAGCCACTCTGTGTCCCAGTGGGGTCACCACCACTGCAAGGCACAAGTCCCTGCGTGCTACAGCTCCGACTGTGAGCGGGAGATGCGTGGGCCCTTGCAGATCTCCTTCCGCTTCTCCTCCTTCCTCCTCTTCTCCTCATCCCGCAGTGCCTTCTGAAAGGTGTCAGCACTGGGGAAAAACTGTGGGTTGACAGCAAGGGGTCAGCATGGGGGAGCGCTCACAGCCTCCCAGAGGCACAACCCCTCCAAACCCACCAAAGCCAACGCACAAGCCTCACAGTCCAGGGAGCTTTGGGGACAGATGCAGCATGAGGCAAACAGAGTCTCGACCATGAGGCAGGTGGCCACGGAAGGGGAGAGAGGGCACCAGGTGCCCAAAGTAGACCACAGATGGGGAATTTAGTGTTTGTGTTTCAGCCATGCTTATTCAGTGACAGGGGTTTTGGCCATTTCCCACAAGCCACCCATTCCATTCCCCAGTCAGCAGCCTGGAGCTGTGGCAGGAATGGGGAAGCCCATGGGGCAAGCTGGCAGCATTGCCATCTTACCTCAGACTGGTCCATTTTAAAGGGATTGCGGTAGTCAGGCGATTTCTCGCTGATTCCTAGCTCCTGAGCCATCTGCAGAGCAAAGGGGAGACCTCAGTGCCTCCAACTCACATCCCCCAGCTGTGATCAGGGTCCCCTACTCTCCCACCAGCCCCATCTATGCTCTGTGATCTTCCCCCATCCCTCAGCTCAAGGACAGCCCCCAGACATGGGGGGCCCCTGCCTTCCTTTTACCCCAAAACCCTCACCCCCCCAGCCTAGCAGCAGAGAGGGGTCATGGCAGGGGGACGAAGAGACGTACCAGCTGCAGGACCTGGGAGTGAGGTCCCTGCTCGAACACATCTGTCAGATTGCAGAAGCTGATGCCCCAGCGGATGAGGCTGTTCCAGTTGGAGTTACGGTTGAAGTAGTGGTGCACAATCTTGGGGAAGCGCAGGACAACGTCCCCGAAGAAGGCAGTGTTCTCCATCACGTGGGAGTATGCTTTGGGGACAGTCACCAGCCCCATCAGAACAGGCTGAGGGCAAACCAAGAGGCTCCCCAGTATGAACTGGTCAGAGGGGCAGCAATAGGGTCCTCAACAGACAGGGACCAGCCCAGGTCTGGTCTGGATACACAGGGGTTTTGTACCTATCCCAGCACTGATCCCAGGAAGAATGTCTGTGGTGCACCAGAAAAAGGAGGGGAGTAAAAACCAGAGAGGACCTACCATCCTTTATCTTCTCGTCCTGAGGGAAGGGCCCATCAGGAGGCACATCAGCAGCGATGAGCACAGCACGGGAGTCCTCCAGCACCTGCCAGAGCCCTTGGTTACTGCCCTGTCCTGCCAGCCCTGCCCTGCACCCTGGAGGTGCTGCCACAGCTGCCCCACTTTGAAAGCCCATGTCATCCTCCCTTCAGGTCCTAAAGCTCACCTGCCACACACTCCAAAGAAGCCCCCATCCCTTCCCATTTCTGCCCACCCTTGTGGGCTCAGAGTGCAGCCTGCACTGTGGCTTACTTTGAAGAGTCCCTTGAGAATGATGTCAATGATTTTGTACTGCTGGTTGACATCATTGAGCTCAATCAAGTTCTTCAGAGCATTCATCTGGTCCTTGCGCTTCACCTCAAACAGCTTCTTATCTGCACCACTGTCAAGGGCACTGTCGACACTCTCCCACCACACTGCTGCCCCTCCCCCTCCACCAGGCCCCCAGCACCATCCCAGCCCCCCAGTTCTCCACGAGGTGTCTGAGGGCTGGGGGGCAGCACCTGAGCCAGGATGAAACATATTTCCAGTGAACCCCTTGCCCAAACACCCCAGTGGGGCCCTTAACAATGCTGAGAGCTTGTGGGGAGCTTTCTGCTTGCCAGTCCGTGCTCTGGCTGATGGGCTGGAGGAGGAACATGAACCGCCACCTTCCCCATGTGTCTCCACATACTCATTATCTTTTTCATACTTTGCCTGTTCACCCGGGGATGCTGCTGTGTGTTAAGAAGGGCTTGTATTAGCCCACCTCCTCATAGGCAAAAAGTGCCTGTGGCACAGAGGAGACCAAGTGCCACAAGCCCAGGAGTCCTCTTCCACCACCCCAGTTGGTGACCCCAAAGCACTGAGACGTGCAGGTGTGCTCTGCCTCCTGGCTGGCCATGCCACGTCCGAGAGCAGACTGAGAAATGTGCTTAGTGCCCAGCACAATGGAGCATCACTGCCATTTCTGCTCCTGCACCAAGCCAGGGACTTGGTTAGCAAACCCAGGAGCTTGGCTAAAGCCCATCTACAGAAGGGCAAAGCAGCAACTTCCCAGTGCTTCTGGATCCTCTCTTTTCCACTTCCTTGTGCCCCTTTCCATGGCCATTTCCCTGTGCATGGACTCCCTCCAGCTTCCGTAGCCATTAGTGCCTACGTGTTCACGAGGGGCAGGCTGCAGAGGATACAGATTTCCAAGCCAGAGTCTACTCTCTGTTTCTCCAGGTCTGTGAAGCTGCCTTGGGACAGCAGCAATGCCAGCAGAAAGGGGCAGATGAGAAAATCCATGTTGGCCACTGCAGCCTGGAAGAAAACAGACCAACAAAACCAATGACCAGTGAGGAGACTTACCAAAAGGTGGAGTCACACAAGCCACTTGGTACTGATGGCACACTGCCCTTGGCACCAGGGTCCTTGCCTGCCTCTCCCTTGTCCCCATGAGGGGTCTGAGGGATACAGTGGCATGAGCAGAGCCACATGGTAATGCTGTAGCCAATCTGCTCTCCCCTGCAAGTGAAGCCCTGGTCTCCCTCTTCTCTCTACCTGCCTGCACTGCCAGCCCCCAGGGATCTGACTGAGCACTGACTCAGCAGAAAAATTAAGTCCTACGCCTTCTTCCAAAAAATAACAGCTAGCTTTTTGCTGGGTTTGTGAGGCAGAGCAGCCCAACAACCAAAACAGGAAGTCTGGAAGGAAGAGAAGGATCACCGAGGGGTTAAAGTTCATCTCTCCTGAAAGTCCCAGATTCAACCAGTTCAGTGACCTCCCTTCACCCCTTGGGGTGCTGGTACCTGGACCCTTTCCCTCACTACAAGCTGGGTGCCAGCTGCAGGCCCCATGCCAAAAAGCAACAGTTGGGTGACCTAGTGGTAACTTCCCCCTCCCTCCAAACGAGTCCCTTCTCAGGCAGTGTCCGAGGCTTTGCTGGGATGCTCTTGGGCAGAGCTGCTCCTGACCACAAAGGTCCTTCAGACAAAATCAATGGCTGGAGGAAAAGGTTCTTGAGAATGAGGATCCTCTTGGACAGTCTATACCTGGAAAAGTACCTCAGTCCCCAGGCAG
Organism: Eopsaltria australis; assembly: GCA_034509425.1. Taxonomy (NCBI): domain Eukaryota; kingdom Metazoa; phylum Chordata; class Aves; order Passeriformes; family Petroicidae; genus Eopsaltria; species Eopsaltria australis. The sequence continues at coordinate 65,014 of JAVTVJ010001486.1, read as the reverse complement.
CAGAACTCGAGGTGGTCTGTCCTCAGGCACGAGGTTCCCATGGAGCTGAGCACAGGTCACTGGCAATTACAACAGCAACAGCTCCTTCAGAGGCATCATCTGAGCCGCCTCCTGCTCTCCAGGGAAAGGCAGATGTGTAAGGCCACCTGAATTGACCTCACCCTATGACCCACTGCCCTCTTGAGTCTGAGTTTGCCTGCCCAGCCAAACCTGTCTCTGCAATGCCCTAACACTGAAACAAAAACAAATCCCTTCTTGTTTTTTTCTTGTTGCTTTTCTTTTTCAAACAAATATAATTTCTTCAACTCTAGGCTTATGAAAGAGGCAAAGCAGGCAGCACCAGTAGCTCTCCCAGCCCTGCAAGGATCAGCAGCAGCTCCTACCATGCACCTCCTGCCGAGGCCAAGCCAAGCATCTTTACACCCCTGGCACAGGCAGGGGAACAGTGTTAGGCAAACATGAGAAACCCTCTGAAATATTTTGCTGTTGTGCTTTGTAAAAAGGCAGCACCCCTGGAAGGGAACAGACCAGAGTAAATACAATCAGTGTTATGGAAGAAGACATGGCTGCCTCTGGTGTGGGGTCAGCAACATGCCCCATGTTTCTGACATGGTGCAGAGCCAGGACAGCAGCACAAATCCCCATGCCAGGCTCGGGGTGTGTCCCCTCTGCCCACTGCGGTGTGAGGCTTAAGCCATATTCCAGTCATCCTGAATACCACAAAGAACACTGACAAGCCAAGGCTGTAAGGAAAATTCTCCAGCCCAGGCAAACAGATGTTCTGCTGGATCTACCAGCCTGATCAGCTTCCAAAAGACTGCTTTACCCTGCCAAAAACCATGGACCCAGGGCCTGGCTCAGCAAGGTGGTGCAGGTCTCCCCTTTGCAGAGCCCCCCACTGTTGGAGAATATCCTTCTCCAGCTGCACAGACATAAAGTGGGTGAGCAATCCAGGCCCCTTAGACGAAAGCTAGGCCTCTGCTCAAGGTTATTCTCAAGACAACTGTGGGAAAGAGAGACATGAAAGCTGAAAACAAGCTGCAGGTGTCCAAAGATTAATTTGGCAGAAGAAACTGTTACTGTTGTTGCCTTCTGATATCAGCTTGGTGTTTTAATTAGAATAGAGAAAGCTCCTGTGGGAAACTTCTGTGGGGAATAACGTTTTGAGCACGGACAGCACTATAAAGTGTGTGCACTTTCTGACAATAAACGAGCTTGATTTATCACTCACATTGAGTCGGCATCTTGCTCCTCTCGTCACCGACAAATGGTGACCCCGACGTGCAGGACGGGACCGGCGAGATCGGGAAAGCACCGGTAGCAGCGACCGGGGAGCTAAGATCTATATACCTTCTGCGTGGCGAAAGGTGGATCCGACAGCTCGGGCCTCGGGAGGGAGGTCCGCCACCCGAAAAGGCTACACTCTGACAAGCTGCGTGGCGATCGTGGAATCAGCGGGTAGACGTGGCGCAGGAAGACGCGGAGGGGCCAGCGCGGAACGACGCGGCCCGGCCAGCGTGGAGGGACGCGGAGGCCGTTGCGATCAGCTAGAAGTGGTAAACCAGCTGGACGAGGATGGACCGTGAGGTAGCCTTAGATTTATTAACACGCTTTTTAGAAAAGCGGAGAGTCAGCAAAGAGACCCTAAAGCAGGTAGCAGGATTAGCTACACTGGGGATGGCAAAGGGTTGTTTCGGGGACCGTAACACGATTTTTGACCTGCCAGAATGGCGGAAGTATGGTGATCAGTTGTTTGAGGGGATTTTAGACAGCAACAAGGTATGCGCTAAGCTAGGGAAGCCCTGGAGGGAGGTAACGACCTGTTTGCAAAGATACCAGGCAGAGAAAAAAGTGGCCGCCGTTGCCACCGCGAAACTTGAAGGGACCGCGGAAGGTAGTGGGGGAACCCCGGGAGGTGAGCGCCCTATTCCGGGAATGCTCGGCATTGGTAACGAGACGCCCGACCTGCTGTCAGTAGGGAAGTGTGTGGTGCGGGGGGTGCACGGGTCGCCGCCTGAGCACGGGGTCGCCTCGGAGGCAGCCGCTGCTTGCGCAGAGCAACCGGCCCCTCCGGCGCCCGTGCCGCCGGAGCCAGAGGAAGGGTATCCGCCCCTCCCCTGTGCACCGTCCAGGCCCCAGGGGGAAGAACAGCTGCCTTTGCCCCCCACCCCGGGTGAAGGTGACGGTATCCCTTCTCGCCACTACCAGCCGCCTGTGCCCCCCACCCCGATGCGAGGAGGCTGTGTCCCTTTTCGCCAGGACCAGCCGCCTGCACACCCCCCCTCGCTGGGTGGAGGCTTTGTCCCTTTTCACCAGAATATGCAAAACGGGAGCGTGCGGGAAGGGAGGCGCAGAATAAGCTGGGCGAAAGTAGAACAGAAAGCTTTAGAAGAGGGGGATGTGAAACTAGCTCAGGACGCTAGAACTTTAAGCTGAGCAGAAGCGGCATTTCCAGTGCTGTTTGAGCCCCTGCAGGAGGGAGGGCAGCAAGCTACCCACACAGCAATTGATTGGAAGTTACACAGTTACGTAGCACAGCTAGTGAGTCGGGGCTGCACGGGGAGCCCACCAAAATGATGTTAAATTATATTTGGGGAAGTGTTATACTGTGCCCAGAGGACATCAAGGGTATTATTAGAATGATTATGACCCAGTCGCAGCAACTGCTGTGGCAGGCTCACTGGCAGCAGCTTTGTAACGAAGTAGCCAATCAACCTAGGGGTGAGAATGACCCCCTGCGGGGAGTCATTCCTGAGCAACTAATGGACCGTGGACAGTGGTCCAATATAGCTGCGCAGATGCAGCTAGGGCCAGAAATTATGCTAGAAGCCATGCGAACAGCAAGGGAAGCTATCGACAGGGTGCGTACTGCTCCTCCTACACCCTCTTATATGTCCATTAAACAGGGCAAAGAGGAGACATTTGCTGCCTTTGTGGACAAGGTCTCCGCAGCTATCACAACTTCTGGGGTGCTGCAGTGGATGCAAGGGGCACTGTTACGCCACTGTGTTTTAGAAAATTGTAATCAGCAGACAAAGAACATTCTTGTTACGCTCCCCGCAGACGCCTCCATTGAGGTCATGTTAGAAAGGATGAGCCGAGTGCCGGTGGGAATGCAGGCATTTATAGCAGAAATGGTCACCGCCAGGGGGGACAAAGTAGGTGATATGATAGTCCAGGCCCAGACGCAGGCCCTTGGTGCAGTGGCGGGTGGGTCGCGCCTAGGCAGAGAGCCCCGGTGCTTCAGGTCTGGGGAAGAGGACGGAAGGGATGGAGATAGATGAAGGACAGCTGACAGTCCAGGACCTCTTCCAACTTATCATCTCTGTGAGAGAATTGAACTGTGGTAATTCCATTATTCGGAATCTCCTAAAATGGACTTGAGACTGTAGACTAACCCTGAGAGCGAGAGTGGCCTTTCAAATACCCGGCTGAGAGACAATTAAGAAGGGCTGTGAGACGCGTTCAGTGATAACCGGACAGCCGCCCCCGAGTCTGTGAAAACAGCTTTGCAATCGGACTCGCTTCTACAATCCGTCAGGGAAGAAGAAACAGAAAAGTGATGTACTGGAGGAATTTCTACATGTTTAAAAGGTTAGAGAGCTCGGCCCGCGAGCCTCCAACGGCACCCCCCCCCACCCCCCCCGCAGCGGTTTCGGATTTCTCCCCGCGGCCGCTGCAGTCAGCGGCGGCTCCTGCCCTCGGCTCCGCGGCATCTCAGTGCGCCGGGGGTGGGAGGCTGCGGAGACCGGCGGCTGGTGGTGACAGCGGCGCGGCAACAGCCACGGCTTCCCTGTGCGCCGGGCGGGCAGCGAGGAACCTCTTTTCCCAGCATCGACTACGTAACAACAGTTTTCCCTAACCACCGGGACCGCGCGCAGCTCGCCTGCTGGCACCGGAAAACGGGAAGAGAGCGCGGCCGCCCGCCGCACTCCGACAGCAGTACCGGCCCCAGCACTCTCTGCGCCTGCCGCCCTCGACCGCCGGTGCTCCTGAGTCAACCCCTGAGTGCACTTTTAATCGGTCGTTTTTCTGCAAGTATCAAAGACTGTTCATATTGTCTCGTATACTTGATGCTGACTTTACTGGTGGAATTTGTGTTAACAAGAAGAAATCTGGGAAATCTAGGTTGCAACAAGACTTGCACTTATTCAGTGCAAAAAGAAAAAGGGGGAGACGGGGAGGACAGAGGAAGTGAGAATATTGGAATGACTATTCACAAGCATCCAGCCCACAACAACAATTCAACAAAAACAAAAATTGAAAACGTGGCAGAACTGATCCAGAAGGGACACAGCAGAGTTGTACACCTAACAGGCCGGGGCCAAAGCGGGGCCGGGGCCGAGCAGAACAAGGAAGTTTAGGCAAAATGTAAACTGATTAATAAACTAGATCTAAACGAGTGGTAAACTAGATTTACCCAAATTGTAAACCGAATTAGATAAACACAATGAGTTACCTTTGTATTGTTTGTTAATTAATGATGGGAATTATCTTGCTAGATAGAAATGAATAACTGGAATTGTAATCTGTTCTTACTGTTTTTCCTGTTTTACTTTGTTTCAATGAGTGTTTGAGTTTTATACCTACAGCTGAATTTGGAAGTACAGTGATCCCAGAGAAGATAGAGCAAAGAAAAGATGGATCTGTGTGCTTGCAGCTTGCAACACTGTTTTCAAACATCTCCCAAGTGATCACTCCTGATGTATTAATAGCTATAAATATGTTGTTAAAGTTTAAATGCTATTAGGCTTATTAAGTTCTGTTACAGTTAAGTATTACAACTAGGTTCTATAAGAGTTAACTACAACTATGAATAGCTATGTGTGATATAGCAAGGATTAAGTTCTGTTAAGATTACCTACGTAAACTCATGCATATGCAATCTTTTAATTAGCATGTTCATGGTACCATGGTCTTTTTAGTCAAAAGTATTTGGTAAAGTCTGTTATTTTGCAGTCTGCACAACCTGTGTTATGTTTATATAACTGTCTCTATTATTCGCTCAGATTTAAGTAACCTTCTTAGTTGTTGTTTCTAACAGTTTTCTCATAAGATCTGTGTTAGGGAAATCCCTCCAGTTAGAGCCCTGGCTCTGGCCAAGCCTGGACTCTCCCTGGTCGGACATCTACCAACAGACCCAGGTGTTTCTGCATCCAAATCGTACTTAAGTCAGGTTTGACTTAATAATTGGAATTTATATCAGCTGGATCCCTTTTGGGGTAGACTTGGAGACCCTATCCAGAAGGGCTTTCCATGTCTTCACTGAAACAAGGCAGCTGTTGCAGACCCTGGATGTCAGTATAGTATTCCAGACTTCAGTAAGGTATTACCCTGATTGACAGCCTTCAGAGATGAAGCAATTGAGACTAATTTGCTGAACTATTGGGTAATGAAAATCACAAGATCACCTTAGAATGTTTAGCACATAGGTGTTAGAAGTATTCTTATGTCTAGTTATGTGTGTTTCTTACTGCGCTACCTATGACAAATGGCTGGTAATGCCATAAACAAACTCATACTGATTAAAACAGAAAGGGGGAATTGTAAGGTTACACTATGTGTGTTAAATCACGAAAAATATACAGATAGTAGAATCACCTTTAAGAGACTGGTTAACAAGCTTAAGTTTTAAAGACTGGTTAGTGAAATTTGTAAAAATGAAATTGATAGTTTTAGTAATTATTATAATCATAAGTGTATTATTGCCATGTGTAGTTAAGTGTTTGATGAATACAGTAGAAAAAAGTGTAAACCAGGCCTGGATTGCTCAAAGAAAAGTAGGGGGATATGGTGGAGAATATCCTTCTCCAGCTGCACAGACAAAGTGGGTGAGCAATCCAGGCCCCTTAGACGAAAGCTAGGCCTCTGCTCAAGGTTATTCTCAAGACAACTGTGGGAAAGAGAGACATGAAAGCTGAAAACAAGCTGCAGGTGTCCAAAGATTAACTTGGCAGAAGAAACTGTTACTGTTGTTGCCTTCTGATATCAGCTTGGTGTTTTAATTAGAATAGAGAAAGCTCCTGTGGGAAACTTCTGTTGGGAATAATGTTTTGAGCACGGACAGCACTATAAAGTGTGTTCACTTTCTGACAATAAACGAGCTTGATTTATTACTCACACTGAGTCGGCATCTTGCTTCTCTCGCCACTGACACCCCACAGCCTCTCACTCCCTCCCAAGCTCTGGGGGAGGAGGAAATGCAGCAATGCAAAAGCACAAAGAATGACTGCTCTGGGACCCAGGCTTCTGTTTGCCACTCAGGTCAGACATAACACCATAAGGACCAGGCTGGCTATTTGCCATGCTCATGGAGAACTGGAAAGAGACACTGGAGGCAGCAAGTGGCCTCCAGACTGGGCTGGAAGTCAAAGAGCAGAAATACTGCCCACAACAGCTCTGCCATGCTGCCCGTGGCAGTCCCAGCATGCCTGGTTAGGGCAGGGGCTGTTGCATTCCGTTTCCAGCACCTGAGTTGGGTGGCCAGAGGATGTTCCGCAGGCGCTACAAGGGGGAAGATGGGCTGCAAAAAGCCCTGCTCAAGACAGCAGCAGAGCAGAGCACAGCACTTGGCCAAAGCAGCTGCCAACCAGCTGGTTGCTGCAGCACAAGGTCCAACAGCCTGCCCGGCTGCTCCCAAGTCTCGGAACATGACGGGCTTCTTCAGAGGCACAACAGCAGATGCTGGGGCAGAGATAGTCAATCTTTGCAAAGAAAATGTATTCAGATCCTCCTACACCAGCCCTAAAGATTGTCCCATGGGACAAGGTCAGAAGTAGAGGATTGAAGAACCATGCCATACCTGAAGCCCATCACCTTTTCATCTGATCTCCTGGCACTCATTCTCACATTGAAGCTATTTACTTGCTGTTGTCCATCAGGGCTGAAACATGCCAGTGAAAATGAAGCAGGGCCCAGTTGTTTCTCTTACCCACAGGGAACTTGGGGCTGCTGATGCCATGTGGGACCACCTCAGATTTATTTCCTTTTGCTGCCCTGGCAATTTCACCCCATTTTAACACCAGAGGACATTCCTTCCTCTCAAGGCCACACTATGTAAGGGCAGAGATGCCAAAACTCCTTGCAGATGTTCCTCCATGCTTTCCCCAAGAACTCTCTCTCGAGTCTTCACACCCGTGGAGGGATGAGACAGAAACACTGCAGAGCTGCTCCTATCTTCCCTCCCTGCTCCTCCCTTGTTGAAGGTTAGATCTAGTTCTTTTCCTCAGGAATTTTTCTCCCATGGGTTGCTAGGACACAAATGACTGGGCACTTAAGAGAAACAAAGCACAAGGCTAGAGCCTTTCTCCGTGGCAGGGTGGGGCAAAATTGCCCCTCACGGAAGCAGAGCCTGGTAACGCGAGATTTGGAGAGACTGAAAAGCAAGGGCAGAGGGAGGTCACGCCCTCTTGCTCGGGACCCTCGGAGCGGGACGGTCGGAGCTGCTGTCTGCTGAACCCACGGCCCCTGAGAAGCCAGCGCGGAGCTGCCGGTCTGTCTGCTGTGAGTCTCTGCCCTCTGCCCCATCCGGAGCCGACCTGCCTGCCACCAGCCCGCTCTGAATTTTCTCCGCTACATTGTAGCGGGGTTTTTTCCCTGCACGTGGAGACCCCTTACCGTCCCAGCTCCCTGTGTCCGGGGATCCTGCTGTGGCACCAACACCAGCTGCCCCTCCCGAGGGTCTGTGGAGCAAGGGCTCTCCTCCATCCCTCCGTGCTTCGGGCAGTCGCCATTCGCCGTGTGCTACCTGAGCTCACGCCGGAGCACCCCCTGCAGCCACCGGAGAATCACCGCACCCAGAGCGCCCCCTGCAGCCACCGGGGAATCATCACACCCAGAACGCCCCCTGCAGGCTGTGACTGGAACTGCACCAAAGAGAAAGGTGCCTGAAGCCGAGCAGGCTGCCACTGGGTTTCTGGTTCTGTTTGTTGGTTAACGTTATAGTTGTTGTTATTTGTTATCCTTGTTTTAGATAGTAGTAAAGAACTGTTATTCCTATTCCCATATCTTTGCCTGAGAGCCTTTATAATAATTCAGAGGGAGAGGGGTTACAGTTTCCCATTCCAAGGGAGGCTCCTGCCTTCCTTAACAGACACCTGTCCTTCAAACCAGGACAGATTTTGGCGCCCAACGTGGGGCACGAGGCATCGAAAGAAAGAAGGATAACAGTTCTTGAGTAACGCAGTTTTTGTGTGCTGGATATAGGAACCTCATTAGGTTGCACCATGTGGTCTAGCTTATTCCAGTTCGTATGGCAAGTGGTCACAGCTGTTTCTCTCCCATTTGCAGCCCCATATCTAAACATGGGCCCTATAACTAAGGCTACAGTGGCTGTTATACAGTTTGTGTCATGGGTCAATAAGGTGAGGAATTCATGGATTTTCAACTTCCTCTGGAAGGCAGGCATGTGGATTCACAGCTACCACACACTAATGACATGTTTTCAGGGTTACTTTAATAATGGTACCTACTGCGAGGAAGTGACACCAAAAGAAATGTTCTCACAACCCTTCACCCAGCTCTTTGGGCCTATCCCGCCAATCTTTGAGGGGTTCAAATCTTCTCTAGATGCTAATGATACCATACAGTGGCTGGCATTGCTGATAGTCCTACTCTATTTAGCATTCAGGGATAAAGGAAGTCTGACTTGGATAACCACTCTGACATCTACCCCAGACAATAGGGATGAGGCCCCAGAACCTGACATGGCCCCAGAAACTAGGGACGTAGCCACAGAACCTGACATGGCCCCAGAAACTAGGGACACCATCCCAGAACCTGACATTGCCCCAGACACTAGGGATGTTGCTACAGAGTCTGACCCGGTCCCACAACCCACCTCAGAAACAACCCACCCGGATTGGGTGGGAGTCCTGGTGAAAGAGATACGCGAGATAAGCCAAGTGCTGAAGGAATACACTTGCCCAGCTAGTGGGAAACCCTTCCCGTACCCCAAAGAGAGAGAGTCTAATGAGGCAGCAGAGGAACCCAGGGACGCTATCACCGCTCAAGCTCCAGTCAGATCAGAGGGGCAGCCACAGCCAGTAGCAGTTGCCCCTGTGAAAAAGAGGAAGACTAAGGTCAAACCAGAGCAGCCAGTGAGTAATGATGGGGAAGCAGGGCCCTCTCAACCAGTAAGGAGGCCAAGGATTGAAATCACTTCTGAATCCCTGGGGTATGACAGTCTCCGTAATCTACGAAAAGACATTGTGCGACGAGGTCGTGAGCCTTTTACAACCTGGTTACTTCGAGTCTGGGACCTTATGGGTATGGGCGTGCAGCTGGATAGTATTGAGGCAAGGCAGCTGGGACCCTTGTCCCAGGACTCAGGGGTTGATCAGGTATTTAGAAGAGATGACGGGCCTCTGTCTCTCTGGGAACGGCTTTTAATAAGTGTAAGAGAGAAGTTTGTCAACAGGGAGAGAATGCAGGAATATCATCATAGAAGACCATAAAAGACCCTTGAAGAGGGAATCCAACAGCTGAGGGAGGTGGCAATATTAGAAGTACTCTTTGAGAGGGATGGACAACATGATAATGACCCCGACAAAGTCAAGTGTACAGGACAAATGTTGTGGAATCTGGCAAAGCTAAAGCCCTCCCAATACACCATCTTCATTGCAACAATTAATGCTGATGACAACCGAAAGACAGTAGGCTCCATAGCCACCAAACTCAGGAATTATGATAGTATGATCAGTGGCCCAATGCAGGCTCAGGTCTCTGCTGTGGTCAAAGACCTCAGAGAGGAGATGATGAGAGAGGTGAGGGAGGAGATGAAGTTGATGAGTGCGGCACCAGTACGAGTCACAAACCCCAAAGTCAGAGCCCAGCGCCCCCCAGCCAGGGAGAGAGGGTACACCCCATGATCTGAACTGTAGTTCTTCCTGTGTAATCACGGAGAAAACATGAGGAAGTGGGATAAGAAACCCACTGCTGCCCTGGCAGCACGGGTACAGCAACTCAAGGAGGGAAATACTAACCGAGGTGAGAAGTCTACTAAAGTGAAAGTAGCTTCAGCCTCCTGTGACCGAGATGCCAAATATTACAGAAGAGAGGACGATCTCTTAAATCCCCTCGAGGGGACCTCTACCATGTACGCCCAAGAAAGAAATGACAACCAGAGCTAGAGGGGCCCTGCCTCTAGCCAGGAAGAGGCACGGGAAAACCGGGTCTTTTAGACAGTGTGGATCCGATGGCCTGGCACATCAGAACCACAAAAATATGAAGCGTTAGTTGATACTGGTGCGCAGTGTACCTTAATTCCATCGAGACATGTAGAAGCAGAACCTGTTTCTATTGCCGGGGTGACAGGGGGATCACAGCAATTAACCTTGTTGGAAGCCGAGGTGAGCCTGACCGGGAAGGAGTGGCAGAAACACCCCATTGTGACTGGTCCAGAGGCCCCATGTATTCTGAGCATAGACTTCCTCCGGAATGGCTATTACAAAGACCCAAAAAGACTCAGGTGGGCTTTCGGAATAGCGACTGTGGAGGCAGAGGGCATCAGGCAACTGAACACCTTGCCTGGACTATCAGAAAATCCAAATGCAGTGAGACTCCTGAGAGTAAAAGAGCAACAAGTGCCAATTGCCACCTCGACAGTGCACCGCCGGCAGTACCGGACGAATCGAGACGCCGTGATCCCCATCCACAAAATGATCCGCGACCTGGAAAGCCAAGGAGTGGTCAGTAAAGCCCACTCACCCTTCAACAGCCCCATCTGGCCTGTGCACAAGTCTGACGGGGAATGGAGATTGACTGTGGACTATCGTAGCTTGAATGAAGTGACTCCACCATTGAGTGCTGCCGTGCCAGACATGCTGGAGCTCCAGTATGAGCTGGAATCCAAGGCAGCAAAATGGTATGCCACCATTGACATCGCCAATGCGTTTTTCTCCATCCCTCTGGCAGCGGAGTGCAAGCCTCAGTTCGCCTTCACCTGGAGGGGTGTGCAATATACCTGGAATCGGTTACCCCAGGAGTGGAGGCACAGCCCCACGATCTGCCATAGACTGATCCAGGCTGCACTGGAAAAGAGTGAGGCTCCAAAGCATCTCCAATACATCGATGACATCATTGTGTGGGAGAACACGGCAGCAGAAGTATGTGAAAAAGAAGAAAAGATCATCATGATCCTCCTAGAAGCCAGTTTTGCCATCAAGAAAAGCAAAGTCAAAAGACCTGCTCGAGAAATCCAGTTCTTAAAGGTAAAATAACAAGATAGACAGCGCCAGATTCCCACGGAGGTCATCAATAAGATCACTGCGATGTCTCCTCCAACTAACAAAAAGAAAACTCAAGCTTTCCTAGGGGCCATAAGTTTTTGGAAGATGCACATTCCAGAGTACAGCCAGATTGTGAGCCCTCTCTACCTGGTCACCCGCAAGAAGAATGATTTCCACTGGGGCCCTGAACAGCAACAAGCATTTGCCCAGATCAAGCAAGAGATCGCTCATGCAGTAGCGCTTGGCCCAGTAAGGACGGGACCAGAGGTGAGGAATGTGCTTTACTCTGCAGCCGGGAACAAGAGCTTGTCCTAGAGCCTTTGGCAGAAGGTGCCTGGAGAGACTCGAGGCCGACCGCTGGGATTCTGGAGCCGGAGTTACAGAGGGTCCGAAGCCAACTACACCCCCACAGAGAAGGAAATCTTGGCTGCCTATGAAGGAGTTCAAGCCACCTCAGAGGTAATTGGCACTGAAGCACAACTCCTCCTGGCACCTCGACTACCAGTGCTGAGGTAGATGTTCAAAGGAAAGGCTCCCTCTACCCACCACGCCACCGATGCCACATAGAGTAAGTGGATCGCACTTATCACACAGCGCGCCCGCATTGGAAATCCGAACCGCCCTGGGATCCTAGAAATAATTACGAACTGGCCAGAAGGTGAGAGTTTTGGTCTCACTGATGAAGAGGAGCAAGAACAAGTGACCCGGGCTGAGGAGGCTCCACCATATAATCAACTGCTAGATGAAGAAAAGTGCTACGCCCTTTTCACTGATGGTTCCTGTCGCATCATAGGGATGAACCAGAAGTGGAAAGCAGCTGTGTGGAGCCCCACACGACAAGTTGCAGAAGCCACTGAAGGAGAAGGTGGGTCGAGCCAATTTGCTGAACTCAAAGCTGTTCAGCTGGCCCTGGACATTGCTGAGAGAGAGAAGTGGCCAAAGCTCTATCTCTACACTGATTCGTGGATGGTAGCCAATGCTCTATGGGGTTGGCTGGAAAGGTGGAAAAAGGCCAACTGGCAGCGTAGAGGAAAGCCAATCTGGGCAGCTGATGAATGGAAAGACATTGCCACTCGGGTAGAGAAGCTACCCGTAAAAGTCCGCCATGTAGATGCCCATGTCCCTAAGAGCCGAGCTAACGAAGAACACCAGAACAACAAGCAGGTAGATCACGCCGCAAAGATTGAGGTGGCACAGATAGATTTAGACTGGCAACACAAAGGGGAGCTGTTCCTAGCCCGATGAGCCCATGATGCCTCAGGCCACCAGGGCAGAGATGCCACCTATAAGTGGGCACGAGACCGAGGGGTAGACCTAACCATAGACAGTATCTCCCAGGTGATCCATGATTGTGAGACGTGTGCCGCGATCAAACAAGCCAAGCGAGTAAAGCCTCTATGGTATGGCGGACGGTGGTCCAAATACAAGTATGGAGAGGCTTGGCAGATTGATTACATCACACTGCCCCAGACCCGCCAAGGCAAGCGCTACGTTCTCACAATGGTGGAAGCCACCACAGGATGGCTGGAGACCTACCCTGTGCCTCATGCCACTGCCCGGAACACCATCCTGGGCCTCGAAAAACAGGTTCTTTGGAGACATGGTACCCCTGAGAGAATTGAATCCGACAATGGGACTCACTTCAAAAATAGCCTTATAAACACCTGGGCTAGGGAACATGGCATCGAGTGGGTGTACCATATCCCTTATCATGCACCAGCAGCTGGGAAAGTTGAACGGTACAATGGCCTGCTCAAAACCACCTTGAAAGCACTGGGTGGGGGGACGTTCAAGAACTGGGAGACTAATTTAGCAAAGGCCACATGGTTAGTGAACACCCGAGGTTCCTCCAGCCGGGCCGGGCCTGCCCACTCTGACCCCTTGCGAACAACAGATGGAGATAAAGTTCCAGTAGTACACATAAGAGGTATGCTGGGAAAGACTGTTTGGGTAAACTCTGCCTCAAGTAAAGACAATCCCATCCGGGGGGTTGTCTTTGCTCAGGGACCGGGCTGCACCTGGTAGGTGATGCAAAGGGATGGAGAGACCCGATGCATACCTCAAGGAGATCTTGTTTTAGGGTAAACTACTTATGACACTGCGCTTGTATCTGTATCTGCATGTATGTATATACCTCGAAAGTTTAAATTTGATGTAAGGTGTTTGCACGGGAAAAAAATTCGGGGTGGAGAATGTTGAAAGTTAGATCTAGTTCTTTTCCTCAGGAATTTTTCTCCCATGGGTTGCTAGGACACAAATGACTGGGCACTTAAGAGAAACAAAGCACAAGGCTAGAGCCTTTCTCCGTGGCAGGGTGGGGCAAAATTGCCCCTCACGGAAGCAGAGCCTGGTAACGCGAGATTTGGAGAGACTGAAAAGCAAGGGCAGAGGGAGGTCACGCCCTCTTGCTCGGGACCCTCGGAGCTGGACGGTCGGAGCTGCTGTCTGCTGAACCCACGGCCCCTGAGAAGCCAGCGCGGAGCTGCCGGTCTGTCTGCTGTGAGTCTCTGCCCTCTGCCCCATCCGGAGCCGACCTGCCTGCCACCAGCCCGCTTTTCTCCGCTACATTGTAGCGGGGTTTTTCCCTGCACGTGGAGACCCCTTACCGTCCCAGCTCCCTGTGTCCCGGGATCCTGCTGTGGCACCAACACCAGCTGCCCCTCCCGAGGGTCTGTGGAGCAAGGGCTCTCCTCCATCCCTCCGTGCTTCGGGCAGTCGCCATTCGCCGTGTGCTACCTGAGCTCACGCCGGAGCGCCCCTGCAGCCACCGGGGAATCACCGCACCCAGAGCGCCCCTGCCCACCGGGGAATCACCGCACCCAGAGCACCCCTGCAGCCACCGGGGAATCACCGCACCCAGAGCGCCCCTGCAGGCTGTGACTGGAACTGCACCAAAGAGAAAGGTGCCTGAAGCCGAGCAGGCTGCCACTGGGTTTCTGGTTCTGTTTGTTGGTTAACGTTATAGTTGTTGTTATTTGTTATCCTTTGTTTTAGATAGTAGTAAAGAACTGTTATTCCTATTCCCATATCTTTACCTGAGAGCCTTTATAATAATTCGGAGGGAGAGGGGTTACAGTTTCCCATTCCAAGGGAGGCTCCTGCCTTCCTTAACAGACACCTGTCCTTCAAACCAGGACATCCCTGAATTGATTTCTGCCAAAGACAGCTCTGCCTGATGCTCCCAGAGTAGTCCAGGGAGCCAGGGCCTGGCCTGATTCTACAGATGGAAAGGAGTTTGCACCAACATTGCCTTGCAGCCCTGGCCAGCTGGCTGTTTCAGCAGTAAGCCCACCAGTCTGTCTCACTGTTTCCCAACCTCTTAATTTAGATGTGTGTCCTGGGTTAGGCAGGAGGGGTCAAAATCTAGGGAGTGATCAATACTGCAGGAAGGAATATAACTTCCTTCCTGGGAGAGAGAGCCAATAATCAGGTAGTTTTAAGGACTGATAGGTAGGTAAACCAATTAAAAAGTTGATCCGCCTTCGGGGAAAAAACCATATATAAGCAGAGACCCTCTAAGGCTCTTCCTCTTTAGACCTGCTGCTGTGTAGAGAGGAACATCTCCTGCTTCTCTCGCTGGTAAGGCCTCCAAAGGAGGGGGGGGAGGTTTATGGCAGCCGTGCGGCTGCAGCCGGGAATGGGGGAGGAACCGGCTGGAATGTTCAGCAGATCCAGCTCAGCCGGTGTGTCAGCTACACTAGACAGGGCCAGGCCCCTGCTCCGGGCCAGGCAAGGACCGGGCCGGACTCCATTCAGCTTGGGCCAGGCCCTGCCCTGTCACCCCGGACCCAGATGGCCCCACCAGGCCGAGCCAGCTCCGCAGAGCCAGGCACAGAGACTCTGAGAGCGTCTGGCATCCAGCTCAGACCTGTTCAAACAGCCCGGCAGAGAGCACGTGATCGTCAAACTGCTGGGGAGAGAGGCAGAGATTAACTCTGTTCATGCCTAGACTAAACTTGCAGACACCCATCCTTCCTCGCAGAGAGAGGAACGAGTGAGGACATCTGCATAAATGCAGCATAGAGACTTTACAGTCAGTGAGGAAAGCAGAACTAATACCTACAAGAAAGTGCATGGAAAGTGCTTCGAAAGTAAAGCTAAAAACTCTTTTAGAAAACCATGGTTGGGGACTGAGCTAATAAATTCCCTGTAATATATGAAGATATAGTAAAAAAAAAAGATGTGAAGTTCTTATTTCAACCAATGAACTGAAATACCTGGGTAAAGACAAGTAGGTGTTGAAAAAGTACAGCCTGATGAGAAACTGGAACCAAGAGAGAGGAGAGGCTGTGACCCAGAGCCCTGGTCCCGGGGAGAATGCTAGAGAACCTGAGTTGTCAGGAGAACCTGTGTTGCTAAGCACAGAAGAAGGGATTTTCTTTGTTGCTGCAATTGAACTTTTGCATCCTTAAAACAGGTACCCTGTAGACTGTTCATAACCCACCATAGTGACTGTGGGAAGGCTACTGGTGTGGGAGGGATCCACCATTAAGCTGGTCTTTGCTCCAGGTGGCAGCTAATGGTGAGGCAGAAGACCCATAAAAACTGTATTTTTCTTACAGAAAATCCATAGTGTAAACAAAAGAAACTTCTCTCCCTAAATGAACTGGAACAAGAGCTATTTCTGAAATGGTCAACTGACTGGAGGTCGAAGTGTTGTCTTTTGTGTGTTGTCAGGGAGAATGAAATAGAGAGGTGGGGGAAGGAGGGGTGGTCTGAAGAGTTTGTTCTGGTTTTTCTTGGGTTTTTTTTCTCTTTCCCTTTCTCTTAAGTATATTAATAAAGTTTCTTTGTACTTTATAAAGTTTGAGCCTGCTTTGCCTACTCCTAATCCTCATCTCACAACAAACAATCAAGTAAATTTAAGTAAGTGTGCTGGCATTTAACCACAAACCTAAATAAGCGAACTAAAACCACTACAATGTGGTTTTCCAAAGACATGACAACAGATGCCGTGTTATAGATAGTTAGTACCTCCCATTAAAATGTTTTCAATTACTTTATAAATTTTCCTGCAGGAGCCCCATCCGAACCAAGCATCCCTGAGATGTATTCACTTAATGAGCTTGCAAGGCAGAGCCATGCTGCAATGCTTTGGTTCCCAGGAATAACTTTTGCATAACCCCTCCCCCCCACACACACACTTCCCCTCTGCAGGCACTGAAATGTAGGGGGAAAAGCTCCTCTACCAGGAGCATGCGGTGGCAAAAAAAAGGAATGAAAACTCCCTGCCCCACGAATCCATTCCTGAGCCACTCCTCCAACAACCACGTGATCTCTTGTTACAGCTGAACCAAAAGCTTCAGAAGTGAAATACTGCTGCTCCTCTAGGAGGACACATCTATACGGGGCTTACAGGACCAGCTGCTTCAGTTGAAACAGCACTGGCCATTTACACCTGCTCGTCTCCAAAGTCTCCCAACCACCAAGCCCAGAAGCTCGCGTACCACAGGGTTTGGCAGCCCCGATTTCCTGCTGCGATTTCCAGCAGGAACGTGTCCATTCCAGCCCACCCTCGTGCCTCCCGTCCTGCCGGAGGGGTTCAGAAGCACCCTGAGGGGCTCGGGCGGCCGCTGGCACAGGGACATTGGGGATTGTCCCGCAAGCTCCGCTGAAAGTACCGGCAATCACACAGGGACGGTGGAGTGCAAAGGGAGTTAGCCGAGCCCACTCCGGCCGCGCTGTGGGAAGCCCACCCGGAGCCGTGTCAAGTGGATGTAGCAGGCGGCACACGGGAGGATGCGAACCCTCGGTGCGGGACGGCAGCTCCCCGGAGCCGTGGCGGTCCGCTCCTCCCGAGGCTCCAGGCGGCGATGGCAGGCAGAGCCCGTCTTTAACCCAGGGTCAAGCGAGGTGCCCCGGGGCCGCACTGCCCGCCCCGCTCATCAGCCACCCCGGCTGCCCGGGAGGGCACCAGCCACCTCCTCCCCGTCCCCCGGTGGCTCCGGAGCGGCCGCAGGGCTGCTCCCGGCCTTCCCTCCTGCCCCACCACGGCCGGTCCCCACCTGCGGGCCGGGTGCCGAGGCCAGCGCTCACGCCCGCCGCGCTGCCATGCTGCTGCCGCTGCCTCCGCCGCTCCGCCCCGCTGTGTCACTTCCTGAGCCCCCGCCCCGCCCCGGTACCCGCACCGGCCGCGCTTCGGCGGGCACTTGGAGGGTCTGGAGGCAACAGGACAGCGGGGCTGGGGCTGTAGTCAAAGGTGTCACTCGTGAGCTAGAAGAAGCCTCCTCATCCCTATGGGACACGCAGCGTATCTGCTTCCCCCGGGATCCTGGCTGAGCCCCCACCGCCCCTTCCAGCCCAGAGCAAAGGGGCCATACCGCAGCCCCATCAGCCGAGGCGGGGGAGCAGAGCACCTCTTCCATAGCATCCCTGTACGACATCGTTTCCCCAGGCAGGTCGGTATTTTGATAGATGAAGGGCATATACCAAGCCTTATCCTGCACTGAAGGGGAAACAGCCGTTTCAGTTACAGAACTTTTTAATTTCAACAAACCTTTTTCTCAAAATGAGCAACAAGTGACTTCCTTTGTCCGTCTTCTCCCTACTACTCACTGGGAATAAGTGGCAGGATGGAGTCTCCTGCTACATTCTTGCTTTGTTCCTCTGCTCTGTGCACTGTATCTTCTCATTTCAATCTCCAATGTGTGAGAGGGACACTGCCACGCTTCCCAGACATTTGTCATTGACAGCATGAGTGGAAACCAAAGGAAAGGCACGCATGCTATGGGAATTCCCACATTTGACATATCATTGACAGGAGATTTTCATTACTAAACCAACCCTCCCCAAGCCATGGAACCTCACTCCCAACATATGTGAGAAATATCAGTGTAGGCAAACCTGAAGAAAAGTCAAAGCTTGATTTTGATCAGAGGATTTTGTCTTCCATGTCCACGACTACCTTATTCACATAGCCCCACTACTGCACTTCAAGTGCATCTAAGATCCTTCCTAACCACCAAGATTTGAAGGTTTCTTGCAGGGAAAATGATGGGACATCACACCAGATCAATATGATTGAAAGTGAAGCCATTTATTGTCCGACAGTGAGCATACTTATACTTTACAGTGTGCCAAAAATAAAACTACATGATAAGTTTTTCTTCTACCATACACACAGTGTTTTTCTCACACAAGGGTTTCACATGGGATTTCTCTAATTAGAGTGGAGAGGGACTTCATGGGGTTCCATAGCCCCCACCAGGACAACCTGCCCTCTGAGTGTCCCACAAGAGAGCAGTAATATCACATTGGGGGTAAACATGAGGACAAGCTACTCCTCACAGGACAAACACCTTACGCACCACATACCCTACACATGGCTGATGACAGTGCCTCACAGTGAAGGAAGTCCCCACATCCACAGGAAATCACTGCCATGGCCACTTCCATCACTGCTACGTGTCTGAGGCAATGTATTGTGATGAAAACAGGAAGGCAAAGAAAAGTTTGAGAAAAAAAATACTGTATCAGGTTGCCTCTTTCTCCACAAGGCATCTGGGAGTGGCCCCTGCCTCCATCACCAGAGAAGAGGAGGATTCAGTTCGCAGAGGTGGAGTCTAGGCCCAAACAGAATAAAATCTGGTAACTCAGTGGTTCCCAAATGTTCTCTGCATTTTGAAAGTGCCTGACTCATATTTGGGTTTCCACTACTTCATGGGCATACTGGCACTAGATGGCATGCAGAGATTAACTCGTTGCTCATCCTCCAAGGAAATCAGTACAGGGATTGTTACTGCTTTGAAGCCACGGACTCCCCAGCCTGCTCCCCTTTCCTCAGACCACCTCTGCCTTATAGATGAATGCAAGCCCAGCACACAGATCCATCTTTAATCCCAATTGTCTCCTCATTTCCCAAATGTCTTCTCAGATTAGGACATGATGGATCCTTTCATCCCAAAGTTAGCCAAGTGTAGAAACCACTCAGAGTTTTTCAATTTTCTTTGCCTTCAGCTGGAACAAGAGAAGGAGCAGCAGATTAAGTATCCCTTCTACCTCTGTTACACCTGCCACACACATCAGCTATCAAAGGCATCTGCCCAGCAAAGGATACACGTCCTGATGTTTTACACATGTGGTCCTCTGTCCCAAGAGGCGATCCAGCAAGGTCTGAATGATCCCTGACTGCTCCGGCTCCACCTGGTAATGACTGCTCTGAATCTGAGGGGTCAGAAAAAAGAATGATTTCCAGAACAACAGGAAACTGATTGGCTTGTTCCTTCATACTCCCTCCCTCATCTCCACACAGAGCGATGAGATCTTAAAAAGCTAAAGCAAACACCTAGGGATTCTATTCCCTTTTTCCTAAGCAGTCACTGCTCTCTTACCTGACAAAGGAAGAGGTGAAGAGCACAAGATGTGGCCTCAGGCAGCTCTTCTAAGTTGGTTTCTGCTGCCTCCTGAATAATCTGGCTAATTTCTTTTTGAGAAATAATATTGCTGCTCTGATATCTCACAAACTTGAACAAAGGAAAAAATAGAAACATTAAATAGTGGAAGATCCACAGAGTACAGCAGTGACTCATCACTTGCAAAGACCTCTTCTATGTACCATTACTGCAGCACCTTAACCACAGGCCTGATTTTTATGCCACTTCTAATGGAACCAGTGCAAGTATCTATGTTGATGGTGCTCTGATTTATAGCCAGACTTATTTTGATTTAAGCTGAGAAGGAACTAAAATAAATGAGGTAACCCTTTAAAACTGAAATAAGAACACCAAATATTCACAGACTCATATTTGGAGGGGGAAGGCTCACTTTAATAACTCCTTCCTCTCATTCACTGCCATGAGGGCTATATCTTCAGTATTTCTGCTGGCTAGGACCACATTCCCCCTCCAGCCCACAGACCCCATGCACAGCAGGGGAGTATATTGCACTAACTCCCTGCCCTGAAAAGTCAGGTCTGTAAGGTCAAAGACAGGAGAAAAGCTGTGATGCCAAGCAGCCAGCTTGCTCCCTGACTGGTAACAGCAGTTGCATGTTCTATGCAAGTTTCCCCTCTCCTCCCCAGGGGTCCTAGATGATATAAATAAATGTTACCAACACCAGAAGTGCTCACTAACAGCAGTCAGTTTCTGCAGGGTGTGGAAGTTCGCTTTAAAGTATCATTATTAATATAGGGCACGAATATAGTGCCAGGCAAAGCCACTGCAGTACCAGAGACTGTGTGTGCATAGCAGCTTAAGTACCAATAACCAGACCACATTCATTGTACTGACGTACTGAGAAATATGGGGAACAGCCCACCCTTCTGCTGCTCACCAAAGTCATCAGCCTGAGAACTTCTGGCTGCAGAAGGGACTTCTGGCCCCTACTGAGTAGTGTGAAAAGCAGGAGTTGGTACCACGGCTGTGAAGCAATGTGTAGAGCTGGGAGAGAAGGAGAAGCCAACGAAAGACAGCTGTAAAACTGCCCAAGTGACAGGCTGAACTCAGCTAAGGACAGTCTTCAATACTGACCCCAAGTTTTCTCTCCTAGATCCCACGCTGTGAAACACTAAGGGGATATTTTGCACTGTTCTTACTTGCTTTTTAATCTGTCACTCTCTGGGCAAGAGTTCAGTCAAGAGGACAAAAGCTTAATAGCTTTTCAAAGCAGAAAATACATATTGTCCATCTTTGTGCTGGTACAGGAAGAGAAACCTTCTCCTGGGGTGCATGTCATAAAACAGTGAGGGAATATCTTTAGCCTGGGGTTTTAAAAATAATACCCTCTGGTTTCAATATGAGAACAACTCTCCTGACCTCAGTTTTTATTTAGCTGCAGAATACCCTTTGGGTAATGAAGAAAGCCCTATAACAGAAACTGAACAAACTGAGCCTGGATCTGCATCAGACAGTGGACTATGGGGACCAGCCAGGCTGATGGTAGAAATGCAGTCAGTAATGAAAATGTTCTTACCTAAAGAACACACACGATAACATAACATATATTAGGTAAGGCTATAAGTCTTTGATGGCATGAAGTCTTTCACTGAATGCTGAAATTAAAATGTTATTACCTTGTATTTATTACAGGTTAGGAGCATGGGATGGACAAATAAAACAGATCAGCTGATATAACTTGTTATACTATAGCAACTCACCAGAGTGTTAGAAAGGTCTCTTTTCCACTGGCAGTCACATAACCTCCCTATTGCCACTACAAGAATCTTTTCTATAGGAAAACAACACTGAAAAATAATGTAAAATATTTGAGGGATATCTTTCACCTGGGGAAAATTAGAAAGTACCGGCACTGTGCATGAGCCTGCTCTGCACATTTGGAAATATCTCTGGACCAAAAGAGAGTTTTAGAAAGCCTCAAGTGAGTCAATTCCTAGAGGCAGTGTCCAGGACAGACTCTTTCCAGTGTTCTTGCATCTTTCAGCCAAATACAACCAAGACCCTCATTCTGCTTGGAATAAGGAGACTCTTGTCATTGCTATTGTGAACTTCAGCACCACAGCAGCCAAAGTGACAGATTCAGCTGTTGCTGCCTTTTGATAGCCTCCCTTCAGCTACTGGCTGTCATTCATCTGCAGTATTACATCTTTATCCAGCCACTTCCTCTCTCCCACCAGTGTCCCTTTAGCCTGGTATTCACTCACTCCATCCCCTTCTCTATTAGTGTTTAAACAACTGAAGTGAACAGGTCAGGGTACAGAGAACTTTCTGGTTTAAGAACAGAGCCAGCCCCTGGACTTTGTGGCAGAAGGCTGACAATAAGCAGAAGGGTCTATTCTTCCCCCCCAACTGTACAATGCAGTCATATCATGTTATATCGGAAACATGGTATACATTAGGTCTGGCATGCACTCTGGAAACCAAGGTCGGAATTCACCCTTGGAAATCCAGAATTTCCATCCTGTATTCCCTAAGGCTGCCTAGTACCCTGTTCTCCCTTCCCTTCCTTCAGGGCCAAACTGTGACCAACGCTGTGCTTTTGTAAGACACATCATGTTCAGATCCTCCCTCCTATATGTTTATGGTCCAAAGGTTTGATACAATTGGCCTGAAAGTCAAAGACTATTCCTATATTCCTTCCATTCCCAAACTTTTCACTCTTACAGGGTTGGAGAACTACTTTTTACCTTCTAGAAAGCATCTTGGTGTCCAGAGCCAAAGTGAAGGTTCATGCCTGCAGGGGAGCCAGGCACTGTGATCTCATCCCACAAAGTGCAAGATTAACTTTAGGCACACAAATAATTTTTCTTATTTGGCATAAACTCATAGCGCATTTGCTCCAGAGCACTACTGGATAGAGATCAAAGAGCTCAAAATCACTGCAGGAGGGAAACTAGGAGAAGAAAGAGCATGAAGACTTTACCAACATCCTGGTTCTTCACACACAGGTATTCCACTAAGGTTTCCAGGCAGGCAACCACTGCCTGAGAGAGCAGCAAGTCTTTCTGGAATACCAGGAGAAAGAAAAAAAAAAAAACAAAACAAACAAAAAAAAAAACCAAAAAAAACCAGTCAACAGCTATTGCAAGAAGAAAATTCATAAAGTGCCAGGATCTGAAGAGTATGCAGCACAGGAAAATAACACCTTTCATCTCCTTCAAGGAATGCAATGGGCTGCAAATTATCTGTCACATCAAGGAGCCAGACAAAGTTATGGCTACTTATTTTGAGATTGAAAAATAAGTAACAGCCTCAAAAGAATAAAGATAGGAGCCCAACATATCTTAAGAGTTAAATGTAAACTGATGTACTGCCCCTGGAGACCAGCATCACTTGAGCAAATTAAGTGTATGCTGATGCACTCACTACCCCCAAAAGCACCTTGCCAGGGACATGGGGGATGGACTGGGATTTGTTACGCTTTTCCCACATCTGTCCCTATGGATGCGGTGTCCCTGCAAAGAAGGAGACGGGAAGACAGAGTTGATTATTAGTACACCAAATTTTAACTACCCAGTTCAGCAGCAGGGAGCAACGCATAGCTTGATTTACCTTCTTTCTCACTGCACTGTGCTGCAGCAAGAGCATTTTCCCTCCTCATCACATCTGCAAGGGGTGGAAAATGCAGGCAGAAGAAAAAAAACAAACAGGCAGCCCCTTTGATTCTGCAACAGGGTTGTTTCTCCTCAGGTTAATGTTCCTGCTTGAAGCCTAACACTGTTGTTCCAAAAGTCATATTTTATATACCTGCAACTGGACATACACCAGAAGGTTCTGCAGACTGACAACAAGCAAGAAGACCTGCTGCATGGCAAGGGGCTGCAAGGCAGTGTCCTGCAGTGATGAGGGCTGTGTCTGAAGAGCACTTGGGGCTGTGTTTTGGCCAACAATCACCAGCAGGGAGGAGAAGTTCTGTCGCAGGATAGCTCTCAGGAACTGCATGAGACTCACTAGACAGGGAGATGCTTATTAGTGTGTGTCAGTATTTTTCTCTGCCCTACCCTGTGTGCTGGTGCCTGTACAATAGCATGGGAGAGGGTGAGGAGAGAAAACGTGAGCTTAATAGCCCACCAGAGTTGTCTGGCAGCTGCTGACAGCTGCAGACAGGAATGGCAACATGAGTTTCCTTATTCATCTCCTTCTTTGAGACACTAACACAGTTCACACTCAGTTCCAGATGTCACTACCAACCTCCAAGGAAGATCCGAACACAGAAGAACTTCAGACAGTTCCCTTTTGCCCTTTCTCACCACCAATTACACATTTACTAAGCCAAATGGACCAAAGTTTCCAGATTCCCTCCAGCACCCCCACCATTCCATTCCATCATCACCAGTTCTCTCTTGCTGCTTGTATCATGGTACTAGTGGCTTCCTAACAGATGCAAAATACCTAACAGCAGAATTGGCTTCTTATTCCTGAAGATGACTGCATTCAGGACTTCTGTAAGGTCTACAGAGAGTGTCTGGTGAACCTAGAAGAGAATTAAATAGAAGAGAAGAAGTGGTGCTGCTTTGGAGCAGATAGAAAGCTCCCTTACATACTTCTAGTTCTTAGACACTACCCCACAATGACCACTGAAAACCAAGGGAACAGCAACAGGGTTTCAGGAGGATGATGCAGAAGGGAGAGTTATATCATTGGATGTCGCAGTAGAGATGGACACACGACACGCGAGTAGTCCAAGGACAAAGAAGTGCTTTATTAGTCTATGCTAACATCTTTATACCCTTTTTCCCCAGCTACTGTAACATGCTACTATCAGCTGCATGGAAAACAACACCAAAGCTATCTTCATAACAAGAACTTTCCCAGCACGTTAACAAGCCATACAAGCAGTCAACTACACACTATAGATCTTCCACCGCATTCTTGATGCTACTCCACAAGGCCATCTCTTGGTCGGGTGCAAAACATCTTCCCTGGTTATCTTCTTGGCTGTCCCCTACTGTGGCTGCAGGTGTTCATACCATTGCTTTCTCACGGGGCTTTCTCACGGGTAAATTCTGATCGCTTTCAAGTCCATGTCCAAGAGGCTTTCAGGCCTGCTGTCAGCCTCATCCATCCCTATAATTGGACCCTCAAGTTTCACTCACCACCAGTTGCCAGAGCTGCACAGCTTCCAAACCACAGTGTACTTTGTCTGTCTTGTTCTTACTACTACCTGCAGGAGTGGCTGTCAGCCTGCCAAGCACATAAAGTAGCAGGAACAGCCACCACCAAACATGGCTCTACCTTAGCCATGGAGCCAGGTGGCAAGACTGAGGAGACAGGCAGACAAAAACCAGCAGTGGCAAGAAGCTGTCCTTGCCTGATGGAGCTGGGGCCTGCAGAGAGTCCAGGGACAGGAACTATTGCATGGGTGAAAGTGGCAGAGGAGTTTAGGGACTCGGGAACTAGGTGAAACAGGAAAGGTTGGCTTGAGAGGGAAGTCTGCAATACATTGTTTCCTTCACAGAACAGCCATCCAACAGCAAGGGCATGAAGCCTCAGAGAACACCAGGAGTCAAATTCTACAACAAGCCAGGGAATTGATATGGGAAGGCACGCATAAGGATCACAGGGCTGATTCCTTTAAATACTCCTCTGAAGAGAGAAATATTCCACATGAGAACTTGGAGTAGCTCCTGAAACATGGTGGCAGTGGCTACTTGTCTCAGAACTGACAAGTCAAAGCCTTTAATAGCATACCATCCATGAGCCCTGTTTATTCACAGGGTAAAGCCAGCATCAGTGACACAGCTAAGATGCAAGTTGGCTATGGCCAGACAAGTCCTTACTATTAACATCAGCTTGAGATGCATGTGGCCATTTCTTGAAGCCATTGTTCTCCTCTAAAAAACTGTAGGCTCAGGGAAACAGCCCATCATTAGCTCACATTCACAGCCACAAAGGTGCTCTTACAGAATCTCCAGGATGCTTTGTGCAGCTCAAGCTACACTGAACAGCAGAAAGAAGCAAGAGAAGTGACTCTTCCTCTTCTTTCCCTTCAGCAGAAGATTAGAAACACTGACATTTAGAAATGCTGAAGATTGGAAACACTGAAGCAATCTTGAACCGTTTCCATTTCCCAGCTGTAGCTGTAGCTTCTTTCCTCATCTCCGGTGCAAAAAGGATACTGGGTTGTATATCATAGCACATCAAGCCAGTGGTGTTGATAAAACCAAGCAACAGGTTTATAAGCCACTAAATGATTGCACTTCAAGGATCAATACGAGCTGAGCATCACTCCCAGAAGACAAAGCTCAACACTTGACACTAGGATGCCTTTTGGGACTGGCACAACACCAGGCACAGCCCTGACTTGGAAAGTGAGAAGGCAGGCTGTACTTAGCAGCTCGCAGAGCAGGGCCAGGCTGCACTCCCACAGCTGACAGTCTGTACAAGTACCATGCTCTAAGCCCTAAGCAGAGGCTGCACTCTGACGAAGGAGTGGGTGCAGACTTGGTCTGGGATGGTCTTTTGGAACATGTCTTTCCTCAGCATTAGAAATCCAACCCTTGCTTTTCTGTGCACATGCATGCATGTCCTTAATATGATTTTATCATCTGCAAATAGGTATACCAACTCCCAAAGAGCATACTCTGCTGGGCATAACTGCAAGAGCAGAGTTCACAACTCATTACATGCTCTATAACTCCGTATCAAGACAGGTCTGGGTAGATACTTCAAAAGGAAACATTTTCCCTTGTATTGACATTTGAAAGTGCTTCCTTCAAAGCTGTAATTCCATTATTAGCTGACAACTCCAGCTTAGCTGTCTTGTTGGACTGCAAAGCATCAAATACAATGACAGCTGCCCACATTTTTAAGAGCTTGCTAATATTGAACACCTACTTGCCAATAATAGATTCTACTTCACTATTGATCATTTTAGTAACAAAAAAGCAGTTTACAATATGGGAGCTGTGCCTTCCACCCCCAGTCTTCCCTTGAGAAAGGTTTTAAAATGTATTTTGCTGTCCTGAAGAAGAAAGTGTTTTGGATCAGGAGTGCTGGGTATGCACTTCTCTCCACAGGATTTGTGCCTTTCTCTAAGTCTTCAATGATTCATGTCTCAGACCTCCAGTGACATGCTAGCTTCCAGTCCTGCTGGAGAGGTGCAGCAGAGAATAACTTGTGGACAATAACAAAAGAGAAATCAACACAATCAGATTACAGGCCAAAGCAAAACACTTTCATATATATATACATATACACACACATTTATTTTTAAGGTTTATCCATGTGCTGACCCTGAACACTAGAGTGGTTCTAACCTCAGTATTGTAGCGATGCTGATAAAGCAAAAGGGAGGCCACCAACAGCCATCCAGAGCACAGCAAGGCATCCTCAGATGACAGGTAAGCAGGTCTGGAAGGAGGAGACCACAGCCAGGTGCTTCCAAAACCTTCTGCAGGAGTTCTAGCAAGGACACGTTGGAGAGCAGCACAGCTGCTGCTGCATGGGAGGAACATAATGAGAGAGGGTGATGGGATGGCACAGGTTAAACCAGCTTGACAAGAACAAGAGAAGTGCAGAGCACACCCCTGGTGCAGTGAGGTAACCCAGCTACCACAGCTCATCTGAGCAAGGTTGTCCAGCTACTGGTAATCATGTCCCACAGCATAAGCAACTGCTCAGCCAGCTAATCAGCTAACAACACAGTAGGAAGGTCAGTTAGTGTGGCGGCCGTTGAGGCTACCACTGAGGCCCAGGAAGATCCGGAAGGTCCCAAGGGATTTGAGGGGCCATGGTGGAGCGTTGCTCGGGTTTGAAAATCCTTCCCTTCCCTCTGGAGGAAGATAGTTTCTTCCACATGACTGATGGGTTCTTCCTATGTTAATTGTACCCCCCTGATTGGACTGTTTGTTCTCCACCCCTTATGCATATGTATCTGTATCTAGAAGGTTCTGTGCTACTCCGTACTCCATTGGTTGTGGTTCTCTCTCTCCTCCCCTTCCCTCTCCTCATTGGACTGTGTAAGCTTGTCCCGCCTTCCCCCCCCCCCCCCCCCGCCCTGGACCCTCTCCTGATTGGTTGTTTGTTGCTGTATAAAAGTCTGTGCTCTCCTTTGTTCTGGGTCTTCTGTCCCTGAACCCATTCGAGCGAGAAACTGTTAATAAACTCCTCGGATACCCACACAGAAGATCCCTCCCTTATTCTTTACCCCTGGACCTGCTAGGACCTGTCTCTGCACCCACCAGCAGGGTAGCAGAGTGCCACAGCAGGAGCTAAAGGAGCCCCACCAGAGCGGCTCCACAAGGGACGCTTCTGGGACACACTGCCGGTCTCTGTCCACCAGGACAGTCCTCGCGCAGGCGATAAGTTAGAGCTGTTCCCTGGTATTGTCTAATTTTTTGAACTATGACAATACCAGGGTATTTCAAGCTATGCATCAAAGGCCCACTGTTGTGTTTATGAACGAGAAAAATACAGTGATTCTGTTTTTCAGCAGCCAATTCTTGAATCATCAGAAGGCAGCAAAACCAAACCAAACTCCTCAACCTAAAAAACCTCATCCAAAGTACAAAATGGTCTTTCATTATAATGCTGTCTCTGGATGGGGAAACATCCACCTTACCTGCTGGGACAGTTAGAATACCATCTCTGATTGTCAAGCTACAACTTCACTGAAATTCACTTAGCAATCAATACAATCTTGCCTCATCTCTGTTGACTACAAGGTGTTGTCTGATGAAGGCTCCAGTACAGAAAATTCAAGGATGGCTGCAGAAGGTCAGTGTCCCTTGGCCTGCATTTCCCACAGAGATTACTTACTGGAAACAAAAGAACACGTGTAACAAGGACACCAACTTACCAGAGCACCTCAGCACAAGAAAGAAGTCAGTCAGTGGGGAGGGAATTCAGACAAAATGAAAATAAACAGAGCATGGTACAGATAAAGCAACAGACATCTGCCCCACAGTGTTTGCTTTAGAGTGGACAATGCAGTGGAGGATGATAACAGAGAGGGGGAGGAATTGAAAAGGGTATATTAGAGGGCATGTGTCACATCGGCAGTAATGAATCCAAGAGCAATGGACTTTAGGTTATTGTTGCGTTCCCTGCTTCGGTCCCACCCTGGTACCGGCGGCGGAGCACTAGCGCTACCCTAGGAAGTCGTTCGCGATTGGGAAGACTTCCTCAGAGTGCCGACTGTGGGCACAGCTAGTCTGTGTTTCGGTCCGAGTAGATGTTGCCCTCGGAGCGTGGTGAGACCGCAAAGAACTTCCAGAGAAGGAGGTCTCTTGGTATGTGATTTCTGTAGGTTTATTGCCTCCAAAGGGAGCACATGGACCAAGAGCCCAGAACAGCTTATTACATCGGTATTTAAGGGAGGAACAACATCCAATAAGCTGAGGGCAGAGGGGCAATACAGGGGAGGGGCTGGGGTACATGATCAAATGGGGTTTAGGGAGGGGAGGGGGAAAGAGAGAACAACAAATGAACTATGGAGTGACAGGGAATTTCCTAGGGCGGGGAAACATAACAGACAAATCAAGGAACCAATAGCAGGAACTTGGGGTTCGTGGCTCCGGGGGGAAACTCTGTCCGTGGAACATGCCACCGGAAGTCCTCTTCCTTCCTGGTTCTGAACCACCGCAACAGGTTATCTGTTTCCACAGTGAAAAAAACTGCAGTGTGAGTTAACTGTTTCCACAGTATGACTTTGATTCTAGTATTAGAACAAGCATAAACAACCATGTGACTGTCTCTCCTGGTGACCAGACTGGGGACACCTGTGCTCCTCCACTCTCACCAACTTTGCTCACACTAGGAGTAAAGTGTCATGTTTGTTGTCAGCATCAAACACTTAGCAACAATATTTAGTAAGAGTTAGGGAGGGAAATCCAGGACTGCAGGGCTTAGCAAAACTGTCATTGGAGATCCTTTGAAGAGCTTGCAGTCTGAGTAAGCAATTCTCAAAAGACAGGCATCAACACGCCCCTTCCATCTAAGATGCCTCATTAGAGAAGAGTGTCTTGCACATCCACCCCTGGAGAACACAGTCTGGAGGCCAAGGGGGAAAAAATGGGGTGGCTGAGAGTTGTGCGGAAAAATACAAAGCAGAAAGCAAGAGCAAAAGGAGCTTGTGACTCCTGGGAGAAGCTGAGCTGTGGTCTAAAATCACAGCAGCTAAAAAGGCTGGGATAAAGAAGCCATGATTCTTTCACACCCCTAATTCCCTTGGCTAATGAATGTCTGAGAAACATTGCTTCCTTACAAGGGCAACACAGGTAGCCCTGAGATATGAAATATTTCAAATTGAAGGGGATAGTCCTTCAAAGTCTGCTGGAGAGACCAATTTGTCAGAGCAGGGAAGAGATGGATCAGCTGAATTTTCCTCTTAGTATCTATTCTTTTTCCACAGCCTGTATGAACCTCCAATAGCCAAGTAAGAAGGCAGAAGTCACCAAATAAGGATCATCAGACAAAGCAGCAGGTTACAGTATGATAAACAAACACAGCTTGCTCTGCTGTCTTTGGGGTGGAGTGGGCAAGCCCTGCAGTTGGTTGGGAGACATATTCTCTGGATTCACATTCCAAGGAAAGCCCACTTTCTCTAGGCTGCTGGTTCCTGATAGCTGATTAACAGGACATGACTGTGGTCTGAACCCCACAAGACTGTTATAGCAAGGGTGGACAGGAAAGGATGATTCAGGAAGCACACCAGCCATGCAGTCATGTGCCACATCAACAAGAGTCACTGACCCATGTCATGGTCAGGGGAATACTCTGGCCACCTTGTGAGGTTTCAGACAAAAAATGTATTGTAAAAGCAAGGGGAAGAGAACCTGGGCTTTGTTAACTGAATTAATTACCACAACTCTTTACAATGCTCTGGCTATGAAAGTACCTCAAAGCAACCATTACTATAATGCAAGGTCCATCTTCTCTCAAAGGATAAAGAGCAAGCCCCTAATCATCTTATGGAACAATTAACAAACACTTCCCTGGGAGAAGATGGATGCAGATACTCACCCTGGTGAAGCAGCTTGAAGTCTGTGCTGTCCAGCTCCCTTATGCCCTTGCTCCGCAGCTGCACCAGGAAAAGAAGGCTCAGCAAAACAGGCAGGTTCCTGTTAGCTAAGAAAGGCAAAGACAGCTTAGCTTGTCAGTGAACTCTAAACTGTTGTATCTTACAGTATGCCAGGAATTCTTAATTTTCTGGCTCCAGAATGAGGATGGGTTAGAGGAAGAAGTATTCCCTCTTTACACACACACATGCACACACACACACACAGCCCTGTGGGGAAAATGATGGGACATCATGCCAGATCAATATGATCGAAAGTGAGGCCGATTATTGTCCGACAGGAGGCATACTTATACTTTACAGCGTGCCAAAAATAAAACTACGTGGTAAGTTTTTCTTCTACCATACACACAGTGTTTGTTCTCATACAGAAGTTTCACACGGGACTTTTCTCTAATTAGAGCACTAAGTTAGTATCAGAAGGCTACTATAACAGTTTCTTCTGCCAAGTTAATCTTTAGACACCGGCAACTTGTTTTCGGCTGTTGTGTCTCCCTTTCCCACAGCTGTCTTATGAGTAACCTTGAGCAGAGGCCTAGCTCTCATCTAAGGGGCCTGGATTGCTTACTTATACTTTATGTCCGTGCAGCTGGAGATAGTTATTCTCCACAAATCCCCCTTCTTTTCTTTGAGCAATCCAGACCTGGTTTACACCTTTTTCTATTGCATTTATCAAACACTTAACTACACACGGTAATACTACACCTATGATTATAATAACCACTAAAACTATCAGTCCCATCCTTACAACTTCCATTAACCATCCCTTAATACCCAGACTTACCAGTCTCCCAAAGGCGATTCTACTACCTTAATCTTCTTCACGTTTTTCTCAATTGTTGTAAATGAGCATGAATTGATTGAGAGTGGTCAGATAGATTCATACAGCACATTCCTTCAAATTCTTCGCAACCATGGCCCTGAGCCAGCAATAAAGTCTATTGCAGCTCTGTTTTGCAGCACTGCGTGTCTAACACCCTCAACATCCTGCAACAGCTCTGAAATTATGCTTCACGTTAGGTTTAGTTGTTTAGCTGTCCAGCAAGCTAGATGATTTAGTTCTCGCAGTGCATTTCCAGCTGCAGCTCCTGGCACAAACATTGACAACAATACTCGGGCTACTTTCCCTCGTAATTCCACCTTATCTTTACAATTAGGGCCTAATTGATCTATTGATCATTTTGTTATAGTTCTACTGACATTTTGTAATACCTTGGTTATTGAGGGGGCAAAAAGAGTGAGTTTGCCAATATAACAAGGTCCTCCATAAACCCTTACAGGAATTCCTTGTCATGTCCGGTCTCTACAAATTAAAAAGTACCCTGGGGGAAATTCTTTGGCTGTATCATTGTTCCAAATAGCAAATTTGCTGCCTCTCGTTTTTGCCCTTAAACTGCCCTTACAATAATCATTCTTATTTTGATACTTAAACCACTTAGAGGCGCTTGACACATTAGTCCAAAACATCCAATGATGCTGCTTATGAAATTCAATTCCCATAAAGGCTGATCCTCTATTATAAAGACAGAGACTACTACATATTACACTTTTATCCTAAGACTATTACTATGACTCTTACTATGGCTACTCCCTTATGGCTACTACCTTCTACTACGCAGTGAAAATTCCCTTTATATCATCTCAAACACAGGATATGCTATCATATAAACAGAAAAGAAAAACAATACTCTATAAGGTCACAAACCACAATATTCATAACACACATAGTGTAACCCTATACAGCCCCAACTTTATTCTCATCTCTACAGTCCCCTCTAGATCAGGTCCCCTTTCTGCCACTCTGGGTTGGCCTGAGTTACACTTGAATCCTGCCAACACCATTTTAGGAGCAACTAAAGAAGGGGGGAAAAAGAGGCTAAGGTCATTCACATCCATAGTGAGCCATGTAGGGAGCATGTTCCTCACACTTTGAAATTGATATTGCTAATAAGCTACAAGTCATTAGCCCTTTCTAGACTCTCTCTTCCTGCCCACTTGACCGTCACTGTCACACTTCTGACAGCAGCCCAGCTGCACAGCATTTGTTCTCCTCCATCTTCTGAGACGGGAAAAATGCTGCCCATCCCATCCCAAAGGGCAGAGCAGAGAAAGGAGTGAGAACCCCACACAGCAGGTCTGTATGTAAGGAAAATGGGGCTACTTAGACCACCAACCCCACAGGGTAACCTTTCCCTACTATTCACTTTTTCGCAGTGCTGTAAACAGGTAAAGATTTTGTATTGTATACAGCCATACCTACAGCAAGCAACTATAACCTCCAGAAAATGTTTTCACAAAGCCTTGTGAGTTTTCAGTTTTGAGGAAGAAACATTTATAGGTGTCTTTAATGTTAACATATTCCTGATAGAGTCCCACTCTTGGGCCTCTTTCTTGTCTAAGATCAGGCTACTGTTTGAACAGGGATGCAGATCCCCTGGATTTAACTACCCCAGGCCTCAAAGAGAGCTGCCTGTGTGCTGGGAGACAAGAAAGTCTGTCTCCAGAGTACATCTGGTGTTTGACTTTCTGCATGGGTTACCAGGATCTCAGTTAAGTTCAAGATGCAGTATGAAGAGCTATGCATATTAGTGGCAGCAGAAGGGCTCAAATCTTGCGAAAGCTCCTCTAGCTCAGTGTCCTGCCTCCATCACCAGTGGTTTGGAGGAATAGGTTTGACTCTGTATTGGGTCTGACTGGGGTAAAGCTCACAGGCCTTACACTGCTGTACTTTGCTTTGGGAGCTGGTGTTGATAACAGAGCAGTGTTTTGGCTACTGCCAAGCTGTGCTGTCCCTGTGACATTCCTTCCCCCACTGAAGGGGATGGGGGGGGCAAGATCCTGGGAGGGGACACCAGCAGGCCAGCTGACCCCAGTCAGCCAAAGGGATATTCCATACCATATGACATCAGCTCAGATATATAAGGGAAGGAAGAGAGGAGGAGGAGGAGGCACTCAGGGCTGGTCCATGTTTGCCTCCTCGAACAACCACCACGCGTGCTGAAGCCCTGCTTCCCAGAAAGTGTCCGGACATCGCTGCTGATGGGAAGTAGAGATTGATTGTTTTCCCTTCTTGCTCTTGCGCGTGCAACTTTCAACTTGCTTGTTCTATTTTTTTCCCCACTGTAATAAAACTGCCTTTACTCACCCTGATAGTCTTTTTCAATATTATCCTCTCCCCTCTCCCAGCGGGAGGGGGAGTGATAGAGTGACTGAGTGGGCACCTGGCCCCTGGCCGGGGTCAACCCACGACAGTCTCTTTTGGCGCCCGAACGTGGGGCGAGATAAAGGCAGTTTTATATATATATATACACATATATTGCATGCTCTAGTAATTACCAATAGCAGCTCTCAAGTAGTAAACTCCTGTGTGGCATACGGCCTTCGGCTGCCACACTGCTTATCTTTGTTTTGCTATGTTTGGGAACATGTTGAAACAAACAATGACTGTGAATGAATATAACTCCTTCTCTCTGCCCTGGGTGAATTTGAGTGTTGGTGGCGAGAGAAGCAAGATGCAGAGACTCAGTGTGTCATAAATCAAGCTCGTTTATTGTCCGACAGTGCACATACTTATACTACTTTACGTGCTCAAGATATTATTTACTTACAGAAGTTTCACACGGGATCTTTCTCTAATCTAATTAAAACACCAAACTGGTATCAGAAGGCAACAATATCAACAGTTTCTTCTGCCAAGTTAATCCCTAGACACCTGCAGCTTGTTTTTGGCTCTCATGTCTCCCTTTCCCACAGTTGTTTTGAGAATAGCCTTGAGCAGAGGCCTAACTCTTGTCTATGGGGCCTGGATTGCTCACTTATACTTTATGTTTGTGCAGCCAGAGATGGCCATTTCCCAACATTTGAGTATGGATGATCTTTTACTGCAGGCTCCTGTGATTATTGCCAACCCTTACATAAGCTTCCTGATATTATTAATAATATTAGCCAACACTGTTACCTTATGGAATTCATGGAAATTGTCATCTCCCTGGTACAGAAGGAAACGACCCTTGGGTGAGGAGCTGTTAAAATCTGCCCTGAGGTACCCAGTTCCTGGGTGGAAAGGTATATGGAGGGATTTGGGCAGGTTCCTAGGGTGGTTATCACCTCCCGTTGCCTGGGAGTTTACTCCTGAAGAGGTAAATAACCCTAACAGACTGGCCTGTCGGCTGACAGAAGGGTGCCTTGTTTACTCCCAGGAATGCGAGCAGCTTCTCGCCCTGTACGGGGGGCTGGCCTGGGACTACCGGGCCTCTGTTCGATATTCTCAGAGGACTGTGGTTGAGGCAGGAACTCAAACTGTGCCTGAGGACACTATAGCTGAGACAGGGACACAAACTACAGCTGTGGCTGAGGCAGGGATACAAACCATAACAACTATGTCTGAGATAGGAACCCAAACCACAACAACTACACTAATTGCCCCAGTAGTGAAAAAAAAAATGGACAAGGCAAGTTTCAGGCCCATTAGTAAGAGAAGAAGAAAAAGAGGAAGAGGAAGAAGAGATGGGGCTAGATCAAGAGGCAGGTCCCTCAGCAAAGGAATCGAAGGGAGTGAGGCAGATTAAACAGGAGACCGAAGTTACTCGGTCCCTGACCCCATCCGAACTTCGAGACTTGTGAAAGGATTACAGCCGCCAGTCAGGTGAGAAGATTCCTGCATGGCTGCTGCGATGCTGGGATAATGGGGCCGATAGTCAGCAGTTAGAAGGTCATGAAGCCCAACAGCTGGGATCCCTTGCTAGGGATCGGGAAATTGAAAGAGGACTTGCAAAGGAAGGAGCAACTTGTAGCCTCTGGAGACGGCTTCTTTCAAGTGTGAAGGCGAGATATCCTTTTAAGGAAGATCTTGTAAAGTCCCCAGGGAAGTGGACCAATGTGGATGAAGGTATCCAGTACTTGAGAGAATTAGCAGTGCTGGAAATTGTCTATAGTGATCTAAAGGATGATAGCGTCACCATAGATCCAGAGGATATCCCTTGTACACTTGCCATGTGGAGGAAGGTGGTTCAAGGTGCCCCAGCATCATATTCCAGCAGCTTGGCGGCACTTTATTACCCAAAAATGGATACACCAACTGTAGAGTTGGCGTCCGCCTGGCTCTGAAATGTAGAAGAAACTCTGGGTGCTCCCTCATCCCTGCGAGCCACCACCCCAACTTTTAGAAGCAGCCCAAGAGATCGCTCCTCTCCAACCCCAGTCAGAGGGAAAGGAATCCCCAAGAACAGGCCACGTAACGAGCTCTGGTTTTTTCTGCGTGAGCATGGAGAGGACATGAGGAAATGGGATGGTGAACCCACCTCTAAGCTGAGCGCCTGGGTCCGAGAACTGAGGGGGAAGAGACCTGTTAAGAAGGGGCCACCCAAGAAGACTGTCAATGTAGTTACCACAGAAAGACCAGAAGACAATCAGTGATTTCCCAGATATAAGAAAACTAAAGCTGTTTCCTACAGTCCTGAGGAGGGAACTCCTGATTTGGCATCACAAAGGTCAGACAGTGAATACTCTGACCAGGAACAGGAATAGAGGGTCCCTGCCTCCGGCCAGGAGGAGGAAAGGGATGACCGGGTATACTGGACGGTGTGGATTCGATGGCCTGGCACATCAGATCCACAGAAGTACAAAGCTTTAGTGGACACCGGTGCACAGTGTACACTGATGCCATCAAGGCACAAGAGTGCAGAAGCCATCTGGATCTCTGGAGTGACAGGGGGATGCCAGGAGTTGTCGGTAGTAAAAGCTGAGGTGAGCTTAACAGGGGACAGATGGCAAAGGCACCCCATTGTGACTGGCCCAGAGGCCCCTTGTATCCTTGGCATCGACTACCTCAGGAGAGGGTATTTTAAGGATCCAAAGGGATATCGATGGGCCTTTGGCATAGCTGCGGTGAATACAGAGAAGGTCAAACAGTTATCCACCCTGCCTGGCCTCTCAGAAGATCCCTTCATCGTAGGATTGCTGCAGGTGGAAGATCAACAAGTACCGATTGCTACCAGGACAGTGCACCGGAGGCAGTATCGTACCAACCGGGACTCCGTGACTCCTATCCATGAACTAATTCGCCGACTGGAGAGCCAAGGAGTTATCAGCAGGACCCGCTCACCCTTCAACAGCCCCATATGGCCAGTGCGGAAGACAAATGGGGAATGGCGGCTGACAGTGGACTATCAGGGCCTGAATGAAGTCACACCACCTCTAAGTGCTGCCGTACCAGACATGTTGGACCTCCAATATGAGCTAGAGGCAAAAGCAGCCAAATGGTATGTCACAATTGACATAGCTAATGCATTTTTCTCAATCCCTCTGGTGGCAGAGTGCAGGCCACAATTTGCTTTCACTTGGAGGGGTGTCCAGTACACCTGGAACCGACTGCCCCAGAGGTGGAGACACAGCCCCACCATCTGCCATGGCCTGATCCAGGCTGCTCTGGAACAGGGTGGAGCTCCGGAACACCTGCAATATATTGATGATATCATTGTGTGGGGTGATACAGCAGGAGAAGTTTTTGAGAAAGGGAAGAAAATAATCCAAATTCTTCTGAAAGCTGGTCTTGCCATAAAACAAAGTAAGGTGAAGGGACCTGCACAGGAAATCCAGTTTCTAGGAATAAAATGGCAGGATGGGCGCCGTCATGTGCCTACAGAGGTGGTTGACAAAATTGCCAATATGTCTCCACCAGTTACTAAGAAAGAAACACAAGCTTTCCTGGGCCTTGTAGGATTCTGGAGAATGCACATTCCAGGCTATAGTCAACTTGTGGGCCCCCTCTATCGAGTGACCTGGAAGAAGAATGACTTCAAGTGGGGCCCTGAGCAGAAACAGGCCTTTGAGCAAATCAAACAAGAAATAGCTCGTGCGGTGGCTCTTGGGCCTGTTCGGACAGGACCAGATGTGCAAAATATACTCTACACTGCAGCTGGGGAGCAGGGCCTCACCTGGAGCCTCTGGCAGAGGACCGCAGGAGAAACCCGAGGTCGGCCATTAGGATTCTGGAGCAGGAGTTACCGAGGATCAGAAGCCCACTATACTCCAACTGAAAAAGAAATACTAGCGGCTTATGAGGGGGTTCGAGCAGCCTCAGAAGTTGTTGGGACAGAAGCATGTCTCCTCTTGGCACCACGATTGCCTGTCCTACACTGGATGTTCAAAGGAAACATTCCCTCCACGCATCATGCAACCAGTGCTACATGGAGTAAGTGGGTGGCCTTAATTACACAATGAGCCCAAATGGGAAAACCCAACTTCCCAGGAATCCTAGAAGAGATTTTGAGTTGGCCAGAAGCCAGAGATTTTGGAGCACTGTCTGAGAAGGTGACTCGTGCCCAAGAAGCACCACCATATAACGAGTTACCAGAAAACGAAAGAAAATATGCTTTATTTACTGATGGATCCTGTCGAGTGACAGGAAACCATCGGAGGTGGAAAGCTGCTGTGTGGAATCCCACACGACAAGTCATTGAGGTTGCTGAAGGGGAAGGCGAATCAAGCCAGTTTGCAGAGGTGAAAGCCATCCAACTAGCCCTAGAGATTGCTGAGAGAGAAAAGTGGCCCATACTCTATCTCTATACTGACTCCTGGATGGTGGCTAATGCCCTATGGGGATGGCTGCAGCAGTGGAAGAAAACCAACTGGCAGCGCAGGAGGAAACCCATCTGGGCTGCTGCATTATGGCAAGACATTGCTGCACGGATAGAAAACATGACTGTGAAAGTACGCCATGTAGATGCCCATGTGCCCAGAAGTCGTGCCACTGAGGAGCATCAAAACAACGAACGGGTAGATAAGGCCACCAAAATTGGAATAGCTCAGGTGGACCTAGATTGGGAGAGAAAGGGTGAGCTATTTATAGCCCGATGGGCCCACGAAACATCAGGGCATCTTGGAAGGATGCAACATACAGATGGGCTCGTGATCGAGGGGTGGATCTGACCATGGAGGCCATCACACAGGTTATTCATCAGTGTGAAACATGCGCTGCCATCAAGCGAGCCACACGAGTGAAGCCTCTTTGGAGTGGAGGGCGGTGGCTGGGGTTCCAGTATGGTGAAGCCTGGCAAATTGATTACATTGGGCCATTGCCACGAACACGCCAAGGCAAGAGTTACATCCTCACCATGGTGGAGGCCACAACTGGCTGGCTGGAAACGTACCCAGTAAACCACGCCACGGCTCGGAACACAATTTCAGGTCTTGAAAGACACATTTTGTGGCGACATGGAACCCCAGATAGACTTGAGTCAGACAATGGGACTCATTTTCGAAATAATCTTATTAACTCCTGGGCAAAGAGGCATGGCATTAAGTGGATATATCATATTCCTTATCACCCACAGGCTTCTGGGAGGATTGAAAGATATAATGGACTGTTAAAAACTATGCTACAGGCATTAGGTAATGGGACATGGAAGCATTGGGATGTGAACTTGGCAGAAGCCACTTGGCTAGTCAATACTAGAGGATCTGTTAACCGCCCTGGTCCCGCCCAAACTAAACCCTTAGACACTGTGGAGGGAGACAAGGTTCCTGCACTACACATAGGAAAGTGGCTGGGGAAGTCAGTGTGGGTTGCGTCCCCCATGGGGAAGGGCAAACCCATTCGTGGGATTGTCTTTGCCCAAGGACCTGGGTGCACTTGGTGGGTAATGCGGGAGGATGGGGAGACCCAGTGTGTGCCCCAAGGTGATTTAACCTTGGGGTAAGAATAATGCATGTTGGAAGTTGTATGTTGCAGGATGTAAGTAGCAGAAGGGACATGAGCTGACGAAGAACGAATTTCAGCAAGGGGCAAGAAAAAGGCCACAATGAACAGGGATGGTGCCAGTCCTTGACAATCAAGTTTACTATTCCTCCTGCCCTGACCCCACATTCTGCTGGAAATGGAGACCATGTGGAAGGATGCGAAAGGAGAGGAGATAGTAGTTAATGTGATGGGGATGGTTTAAGGATGTACCTTAAATTGCATGTGTGAGTAGGAAAGGATTTCTGAGCATGATGCAAATGGTATGGAATAAGGGGTGGAAATTGTATTGGGTCTGACTGGGGTAAAGCTCACAGGCCTTACACTGCTGTACTTTGCTTTGGTAGCTGGTGTTGATAACAGAGCAGTGTTTTGGCTACTGCCAAGCTGTGCTGTCCCTGTGACATTCCTTCCCCCACTGAAGGGGATGGGGGGGGCAAGATCCTGGGAGGGGACACCAGCAGGCCAGCTGACCCCAGTCAGCCAAAGGGATATTCCATACCATATGACATCAGCTCAGATATATAAGGGAAGGAAGAGAGGAGGAGGCACTCAGGGCTGGTCCATGTTTGCCTCCTCGAACAACCATCACGCGTGCTGAAGCCCTGCTTCCCAGAAAGTGTCTGGACATCGCTACTGATGGGAAGTAGAGATTGATTGTTTTCCCTTCTGCTCTTGCGCACGCAACTTTCAACTTGCTTGTTCTATTCTTTTCCCCGCTGTAATAAAACTGCCTTTTCCTACCCTGATAGTCTTTTTCAATATTATCCTCTCCCCTCTCCCAGTGGGAGGGGGAGTGATAGAGTGACTGAGTGGGCACCTGGCCCCTGGCCGGGGTCAACCCACGACAGACTCCCACTGTAGGAAATGGATAATTTGCCTCCCCACAGCTCAGGACACCCCTGGATCAGCAACAGAGGGACACTACAAGGTCAAATGTGCACACTTCCAAACAAGATCAGATCTAGCAGATCTTGTAGCCTCATGCTCTACCATGCTCTTGTTTTCAATGGCCCTCCTCATCTCCAGCCTACTGACTTTGCTGGAGGTAAGGCAAAGAAAATTTCCTTCTTTTTGCCTCCATCCCAACTGCTGCACAACAAAATCCTTGAAACAGAACAAAGCTGTTAAAATCATCAGTGGCCCCCTCAGGAAAAAGTAAAAACTGTGCTGAGTCCCTATCCTAAAGGAGCCAAGGACATCCTAGCACTGCTCCCTCTTTCACTTCAAGCTCACAGACTGCTTTGCACAGCACCTTTCATAGTGGGACAACAGTTCCAACATCACAGACAGGGCTAGTAAGGAAAACAGATTTCCCCCAGTCACAGCCTTGCATCCTTTGAAAGATTTAACAGAGTTATAAGATGTGGTGATACCACAGTTCCTGTTTGGGGATCAATATCATGAATGATTCAATCCTTGTTCCTGGTCTCTGTGTCCTGGGAACTGTCTATACTCAGGCATACCCAGCTGTTTTGCACAAAAGAGAGGCAAAAAGGAGGATGTCAGCCACCAGTTGGGTCCTTATTCAAGCAGGATGATTTACCAGCTGTGATAGTTTGAAAGCAAATCAGTGAGAGGCTCAAAGTCAGAACTAAAATTTAATAGGAAAAATGTAGTAATACAAAAAAAGAAAAAAAAAAAAAGAAACCACTGACAGTGTCAGAATACAACCTGACACCCTGTCGGTCAGGGTGTTGGTAGTAGTCCACTTAGAAGGTGGCTGCAGTCCTCTGGGAGTGATAGATGCGGTTCTGTTGAAGCAATGATCCTGTGAAAGGTGTAGTTCTCCTCTGAAGGTCCAGTGGTGGTGTAGAAGGGTCTGGTCTTCCTCTGGGAATCCCGTGGAAAAAGCTGCCTATAGTGCTTCAAATCTCAGTTTATATGAAGATAGGGATACATTGGTTCCTTCCCCTGGGCGGGGCATCTCACAATGGGATGATGAGCTACTATCTGCAATGTTTGGGGTGAGTGAAGTGCCCATCCGGCCCCAACGACTGGCCCATTAGCAAACCATTCTGCAGCCATCAGGAACACTGCTTCACCCAGCCCTAACGACCGGCCTATTAGCAAACCGTTCTGTGGCCATCAGGAACACTGCCACGCCCGGACCCCAGCATTCCACGAAGATGGTGATAGAATACATACCATTGCAACCTAAGACACCAGCACAGCTCTCCATTTGAACACTGACAGCAGTATATGAGAACCTTGCCTTGGTTTAACAATCACAGTTTGAAGCCAGAAAAACCTAAATTAGAAAAAAAGGTTCTCACTTCAAAATGAATCTCTGAAAGAGGAAACTAAATTAGCACCATTCTGTCCATAGATTTCCTCATGCAGATAAGTACTGAAGCTACATCAGCAGTTCAAAACCACTTT
Organism: Eopsaltria australis; assembly: GCA_034509425.1. Lineage (NCBI taxonomy): Eukaryota > Metazoa > Chordata > Aves > Passeriformes > Petroicidae > Eopsaltria > Eopsaltria australis. Next base: position 23,254 of record JAVTVJ010001486.1, on the reverse strand, counting down.
ATCCCAGACTGTGTCCCTACAGTTAGTTGATCTTACAGCAAGACCAAATCACAGAGGTGGGGTCACCTTGCAGGGTGGCTGAGCTGCACTCTATCAGCAGCTGCGGCAGAATCTGTAAAAATCGACTCCAAAGGAGGTCACAAACAAGTGATGCCTTAGGTTTTAACTTTTTATTTTTCTACATCAGGACTGCTCTAGTATATGACTCTAAGACTCCATAAATTGTCAGCTAGTGTTCTGTTACTGTCATTTAGACAAAACAATTTCTCTCTGGGCCGGAGTTTCAAGGACATACTGTTTTTTCCAAAAGCCCAAAATGTAAACATCCATGGACAGCAGCGAAGAGAAGAAGGGGACAAACTAGGGATGGGACTTCAGGACCCGAAACTGTAATTGGACAATGGGTTTCTGATATGCAGATGGACCGAAGGTATATCTGTCCAAAAAGCACGTGCTAGGCGTCCATTTTGGGTGTAGTCTCTGCGAGACTCCTGCATGGCCCAAAGTGTACCTTGTTTTAATAAATACTTCTTTTATTCTTTTAACTCTGTCCAGCTTCTGTTTCAGGTCAGCCTTTTGTAAGGCATCAGTTTTGGCGACTCCGCCGGGACGGGAGGCTTCTGAAAAACCCCTGGACCCCAGAGGAAATCCAGCCCTCGCCCCCTCTCTTCACAAGCACGGGAAGGGGAGGCTGTGACCACAGTCCAGACGGTATCAGAGCCGAAGGATCCTTGGACCTGACTCAGAGGCACGTGAGTAACTGAATAAAAGCAGTATTCTGTTTGTTTTAGTCTCTGAGGGAGGGGTCAAGAGATCGTTGATCTCTTAGAGTTTGTTTAGCATCTTTGGGGCTCAATAAAGTGTCCCAAGGGGGCTGTGGCGTACTTGCCACTTCCCCCTCTGGTTGTTTTAGCTCGTGAGAGCTTAGTGCTGCAGCAGCAGCAATTTGGCTTGGAGCCAAGGGTGGGGCAGTGGCTTAAGCTGCTGCCTGCTGGCACCAAGCTCGGGAGTTCGAATCCCCCTCCTCCTTGTTTGCTCTGCTAGCTGCTTAGTGTATCATTTATAACTACACACGATGGGTTGCAAGTTTTCTTGTTCAGATAATGCTCAAATACCTAAGGATTCACCATTGGGTCTAGTCTTAGAAAACTGGCAAAATTAACCGGGACGAGCAAACAGTTTACAAAACCTGAGATTATACGGTTGTCTAAAACCATTTGGCCAACTTTTAATTTAAAAGACAATCAAAAGTGGCCTAAACTTGGTAGCTTGGATGAAGAACTGATACTGGATTTAACATCTCGCCTGTGTGAACGGCACTACTTCCAGGAAACTGAGTATTTGAGATTCTTTTTAGTTATAGCACAAGATGAACAGCTACAGAAACCTAAACCACAGTATGTGCTGTTCTTAAGGAAAAAAGAGAAAAAGAGTGAAGGAAAACCGCCCATATTAAATCCAGTGTGTGATAACAGAGACGAAGCAGAGTCAGATTTGATACCACCTGCACTGAGAGCTAGCCCAGCGCTGGCCTCGGGTGGGGGTCTGGCCCCGGCCAGCCCAGGGGCTGCTCCGGCCCCGGCTGGGGGGGGCCCCAGGCCTGGGCCGTTCTGGCTGCACAAGCAGCGGCGGCGGCCGCCCCTTCCCCCCGGCCATGTCGGCCCCACCGGTGCCTGCGTCTTCTGCGCACGTGCACGCCGCGACCGCCCCGGCCTCGCCCCCTCTACAGCCACTGTTACAATCAGGGGCAGAGGAGGGTGAGAGGGAAGTTGCAGCTTCGACAGAATCCCCGTCAGTGAAGAAGGAAGAATGCTGGCTTTGCCAGTCAAAGAAGATGCAGGCCCCTGTGCCGCCTCCCACTTAGGAGCCGGACACACCTGTGCTTTCCCCCTGCTCTCGGGAGGCCCCTCCCCTTCTTCGGAACCCCGTGCACGCCTCGGTGGGAGGGGCCAGGGGGAAGGGAATGTCAGTGGGCGCCGCCAACAGCACTGCCCCTAGAGGTGGGGCCGGGGGGCAGAGCTTTCTACCGAGAGGGCAGAGAGGAGACCTCCTAGAGGGAGAGCCGAGCCCCTCCCACTCTCAGGCCTGTGAGTTTCCATAGCAACGTCGTGCGCCGAGGAGCTGGCTCCGGGGATGACATCATCAAAGCAAGCAGACCGGCCATAAGCGCTGTATGCTGCAGCAGATCTTGAGCTGCGATTCCTAAGATTAGAACTGATCCAGGTAAATCTAACACAACCGATTCACAATCGGACAGCTCTCCCTCAGATAGCTCTTCCAAAGAGGAAGATGAAATCTTAGCTGCTCTGAGCAGGCGAAAGAAGGGAAGGATAGCCTGAAGGGCCATATGAGATCGTAGTCCAGTAGCAAAACGTATTAGATCAAAAAAGGAAAAAAGAGAAGAACCAGTTCTACAAGCCCCGTTACGGCAAGCAGTTGGCAACCAAGGACCAATATATGTAAACGTTCCATACTCCCTTATTGAGTTAGAACAGTGGAAAACCACTGTGGGAGAATATAAAGAAAACTCAGATAAGGTTGCCAAGCTAGTGGATAGAGCTATTAGTACACAAAACCCTGACTGGACTGATCTGAACTCTATGTTAGACACATTGCTTGATCCCACTGAAAGGTAAATGGTTAATAAAGCTATTACAACATCGTTGGAAGCAGGCATAGCAAATGGGTCGGTCCAAGGCACGGTTGCCAAAATATATCCTTTAAGTGATCCTGGCTGGGATCCAAACATCCCAGAACAGATGGCAAGATTGAAACGGTATCAAAATCTCGTAGTATATGGGTTAAAACATGGGGTCCCTAAAGCTCTAAACTGGTCAAAGCTTTACGCAGTACAGCAAAACTATGACGAATCACCCACTGATTTTTTTTAATAAGTTGAGAGAGACTGCTATCAAATATACAAGTCTAGATCCTGATTCAGCTGATGGAAAAGCACATCTAGTCCTCTTGTTTATGGGTCAAGCTACAGATGATATAAGAAGAAAGCTACAAAAGTTAGAGGGGGCTTGAGACATAGATAGAATGCTAGAAGTAGCCTGGAGAGTATATCAAGACAGGGGCTCAAATGAAGGAGTTAGACGACAACCTAGCAAAAAGGCAATCCAAGAAAAGTCATCCAAGAAAACTTCCCCTACAGACAAAGATCAGTGTGCCTATTGTAAAAAAATGGGGACACTGGAAAAATGATTGTCCCGTGTTGAAGCAAAAGTCCCCAGTTCCCCAACTCTCAATAGAACAAGGCTTGGGCTCATGCTCAGAATGATGGGAACCGAAGGCTTCTTCCCCAGCAGAGCCTTTGGTTATAGCTAAGCTGGGGACAGATAACATCGAATTTTTGGTAGATACTGGAGCAGCATTTTCTGTACTAAATACCATGGAAGGGAAACTGAGTCAAAACACTGTACATGTTGTTGGGGCGACAGGGGTAAGCGAAACACGGCCTTTCTTCCAACCTTTAAAATTCAAATTGGGCAAACACTGGGTAACTCATCAATTCCTTTACATGCCTAACTCCCCTAAACCATTATTAGGGAGAGATTTGCTAGAGAAATTAGAAGCAGAAATTAAATTCAAAAAGGGAAAGGGAATACAAGTTGTAATTCCTGAATCTAAATTTGTCGAAGTTGCTGCACTTTTCATACAGGACAAATGTGGTGAAATCCCCATTGAAGTTGAAAAGGCAGTCAATCCAATAGCATGGGCCAGTGATATCCCAGGAAGATCCAAACAAGCAGAGCCTGTGAGAATTACTCTCAAACCAGGAGCCACACCGGTAAGGCAAAAACAATACCCTTTGAAATTAGAAAGTCGTAAAGGATTGGTACCCATAATTGAAAAATTCCTCCACCATGGGTTATTAGTGCAATGTGAGTCCAGATTCAATACCCCCATACTTGCTATTAAGAAAGCAGATGGTAAGAGCTATCAATTAGTTCAAGATCTGAGAGCAATTAACAAAATTACTGAAGACATACATCCAGTTGTAGCAAACCCGTATACCCTTTTGACTGCACTGACAGACGAATTAGAGTGGTTTACTGTGATAGACCTGAAGGATGCCTTTTTCTGCATTCCTGTGCATAAAAACAGCCAAGAGCTTTTTGCTTTTGAGTGGGAGAATCCCGAGACAGGGAGGAAAAGTCAACTTACTTGGACCATTTTGCCCCAGGGGTACAAAAACAGTCCCACGGTGTTTGGAAATCAGCTAGCAAAGGAACTAGAGGACTGGAAAAGACAGGAGCCAGAGGGAGTTATTCTTCAATATGTGGATGACATCCTGATTGCGGCTAGAACCAGGGATGACTGCATTAAATTTACCATCAGTTTATTAAACTTTTTGGGACTGAGTGGGTACAGAGTTTCTAAGGACAAAGCACAGATTGCCAAAGAAGCAGTAATTTACTTGGGGCTTGAGATCTTTCGTGGACACCGACAGCTCAGCAAAGAACGGAAAGAAGCCATCTGCCAACTCCCAGAGCCCCGCACTGTGAGGGAGATGCAAGCTTTCCTGGGAATGGTAGGTTGGTGTCGGTTGTGGATAGCAAATTATGGACTGCTGGTAAAACCCCTATATGGAGCATTAAAAGCAGCTGAAAATGGAATTATCATATGGACAGAAAATACAAGGGCAGCTTTTAAACAGTTGAAACACTCCCTAATGTCAGCCCCAGCACTGAGATTGCCAGACTTAACTAAATCTTTTGAACTCTTTACTTATGAAAGATTGAATGTTGCTTTAGGGGTACTAGCTCAGCGCCTCGGGAACCAATGGAGGGCTGTGGCTTACTTTTCCAAACAGCTAGACAATGTTGCCCAAGGGTGGCCAGGGTGTTTGAAAGCCGTGGCAGCTACTGTCATCTTGATCCAAGAGGCCCGAAAACTCACCCTTGCACGGCACATTGTAGTGTATGTACCCCATGCCGTAGCGGCTGTGCTCAAGCAAAAGTGGGGACATTGGCTGTCCAGCAACCGGATGCTTAAATATCAATCACTGCTACTAGAACAAGATGATGTCACCTTGAAAACAACTTCTGTTGTTAACCCTGCCGTGTTTCTGTCTTCCACGTTAACTGACAATGTCCCTGAGCATGATTGTTTGCAGACAATAGAAGCGGTCTATTCCAGCTGAACAGACCTGAAGGATGTGCCACTAGACAATCCAGATTGGGAGCTTTTTACAGACGGGAGCAGCTTTATGAGAAATGGTAAAAGGATGACAGGCTATGCAGTGACCACTCAAGACAAGGTAATTGAGGCGAAGGCCCTGCCAGCAGATGTGTCATCACAGAAAGCCAAACTGATTGCACTGACGAGGGCCCTGGACCTGAGTGAAGGAAAGAAGGTAAATATATGGACTGACTCTAAATATGCATTTAGTGTCGTCCATGCCCATGGAGCCATCTGGAAAGAAAGAGGACTTCTGAACGCTCAAGGTAATCAAATTAAACACGCTGAACAAATACTTGCCCTCTTAGAGAGCATTAGAAAACCCACAGAAGTAGCTATCATGCACTGCAGGGGTCACCAAAAAGGGAAAACCACTCCAGAATTGGGAAATCGCTTTGCTGACAAAGCGGCAAAAGGAGTTGCAGAAAAAGGTATTCTCGCAGTAATTCCCAAAAAGGAAGTTAACTTATCAGGGCTCATCCCAAAATATGATCAAGCAGATCAGAAGCTTATTAAATCTCTCAAGGCTGAGATCACAGAAGGTGGGTGGGCTGTCACACCACCAAACCAAGTTGTAGTCCCACCCCTGATTCTTCAAGAGCTAGCTCAGAGAGAACATGAAAACACACATTTTGGGACTGAAAACCTTCTAAAACATCTAGAAAAGGTAGTAATAGGGAAAGGAATGACTGAAATTGTACAAACAGTAGTAAGCAAATGTGAAGTCTGCTGCAAAAACAATCCTTATGTTGGGAAATGGCCATCTCTGGCTGCACAAACATAAAGTATAAGTGAGCAATCCAGGCCCCATAGACAAGAGTTAGGCCTCTGCTCAAGGTTATTCTCAAGACAGCTGTGGGAAGGGGAGACATGAAAGCTGAAAACAAGCTGCAGGTGTCCAAAGATTAACTTGGCAGAAGAAACCGTTATTGTAGCCTTCTGATAATAATGTAGTGCTCTAATTAGAGAAAGATCCCATGTGAAACTTCTGTAAGTAAATAATATTTTGAGAACGTAAAGTAGTATAAGTATGTGCACTGTCTGACAACAAACGAGCTTGATTTATGGTTCACATTGGATCTACGTCTTGCTTCTCTCGCCACCGACATCCTGATACAAGGAAAAGAGTTGTGTTAGGAGTAACAAAAGCAGGGGATCTTCCTGGAGATTACTGGCAAATAGATTTTGCTGAATTACCACGTAGAGAGGGATACCGGTACATACTGGTATTAGCTGACACTTTTAGTGGATGGCCGGAAGCCTACCCCTGTCGCACCAACACAGCCAAAGAAGTGGTAAAGGTTTTGCTCAATCATATAATTCCGAAGTTCGGGGTTCCCCTGGGAATGTCATCAGATAGGGGACCACACTTTGTTGCCACAGTAATTAAAGAAATCAGTCGAATTTTGGGAATTACTTGGGATCTACATGCACCTTATAGACCCCAAGCGAGTGGTAAAGTCGAACATGTGAATGGAACCCTTAAAACACAAATTAGCAAAATTTGTCAAGAAACATCCATGACGTGGGTTCAGGCCTTGCCTATAGCTTTACTAAGGATCCGCATACAGCCAAGGTGGAGGGATAACATCAGTCCCTATGAAATATTGTATGGTAGGCCATATCAGATTCCACACATTCCAGGTGAAATTCATATAAAAGGAAAGCTTGATTTATAGAGATATCTAATGGCTTTAGGTTCCACTTTGCAGAAGCTCCAGAATTACATTGTGCTATCCAGACCCATCGGACTGGACACACCTGCACATCTGTTCCAACCTGGAGACTGGGTCTACATCAAGTGGTGGAACAATGTACCTCTACAAGCCAAGTGGAAAGGACCATTCCAAGTCCTGCTGACTACTCTCACTGCAGTCAAAGTCACTGGCAAAAGACCCTGGATCCACTACTCCAGAGTTAAGAAAGCTTCTGCTCCTGAAACAACTGAGAAAACAAAGAGTGATGCAAAGGAGAACGTGATTTAAATAATTCTTCTTCAGTGCTTAAAGAACAGCTCATAGTAATCATAGTCATAATTCTTCTATATCTACTGTTGTTAAATATTTACTGTTATTAAGTGTATATTATTAATAGATTATTAATCTAGATTATTAATGTAGATCATTAATAGATAATAGATATTTAGAATAGAGACTTGACAAGGTAGAGGCCTTGTCAAGCCTCTAAAAGGGGCTCTACATCAGGACTGCTCTAGTATATGACTCTAAGACTCCATAAATTGTCAGCTAGTGTTCTGTTACTGTCATTTAGACAAAACAATTTCTCTCTGGGCTGGAGTTTCAAGGACATACTGTTTTTTCCAAAAGCCCAAAATGTAAACATCCATGGACAGCAGCGAAGAGAAGAAGGGGACAAACTAGGGATGGGACTTCAGGACCCAAAACTGTAATTGGACAATGGGTTTCTGATATGCAGATGGACCAAAGGTATATCTGTCCAAAAAGCATGTGCTAGGCGTCCATTTTGGGTGTAGTCTCTGCGAGACTCCTGCATGACCCAAAGTGTACCTTGTTTTAATAAATACTTCTTTTATTCTTTTAACTCTGTCCAGCTTCTGTTTCAGGTCAGCCTTTTGTAAGGCATCACAAGGACATCCTCATTTCTTTCCAGGAAGGTCCTTAGAGTCATCAACACCTTCCAAGCCACTTCCACAGAACTTGAGCAGACCAGGTCCTGCAAAGGAAGAAATACACACATTACCTTTCTACCCTGATTAGGCAGAAGTCACTGCTACTTAACACCATGATGCTAACCTGGTGCCTTGGGAAACAGCCTAATAAAGCACCATTCAGATTAAAAACGTCCTGATAAATAGAGAACTGAATAAAGCAGAAGGACTCATGTCATGTTAGGCACCTCTGAGTAATATCCCATTTAAAGAATGATTTGGCTCTGTAAGTGTAAGGGTAACATACATTTAAGGTCACAGTTTTAGACAAGTGAGACCTAAACAAGAGCACAGAGTCTCTGGCACCTCTGCTCTCCTTGTTGTTTTGAAAAATCAGCTTGCATATTAGAGATGCTTGCCTAAAATCAAGCTTAGGAGTCAGTCCATGGTTCCTAACTTTCAAAAGGCTGGCAGCCTTGTATGTGCAGTAGTAACTAACAGCTAAACTGCATGAAACATACATAAGCCTGGCAAGCAATCACTCAGTGACAGGAAAGGGAAGAGTCATGTACACAGCTCACAAGCCTGCTTCTTGACTACAGAGCACTGTCTGGAGTCTCCAAGTTGAATCCCACAGCCAGTAGCCTTAATTTGGGCATGGACTACATGTTGAGGTGTATAACATTAAATTCACTTGCACAGCATATACAGAGGCAGTTGTATAAATATCAGACAGAAAATACCTGGTAGTGCTGACATAATATGACCATCTCAACACGTATTATGTCAGCACTACCTTTCCTCTCTTCCTGCAGTAGTCCTGACTACTGCATTGAAAATGGTAGAGTTGAAGAGGTAAACAGGAAACTGCTCTCAGCAACTGAGCCTACAGTCTGCTTGCTGCCTCTCCCAGCTACTTTCCCTTATCACACAGCAGTAATGCATCCAGACTTCGATGATGCAGAGGAAATGGCTGTGGGACCGCATTCCCAAGGAAAGCAAATAAGGTAAGAACAGGCCAGAAAAAGCTCTCTAGTTCAGAGCTGAATTCCTGCCCCTACCAGAGACCTTCCTGAAAAAAGGGCAGAGAGATGTCTGCACAATCATGTCTGCTGACAGAGATCTGCTCCATATGATATTCAGGAATATAATCTAATGTCTTCATCCTCTGAGAGAGCACCTCAGACCTGGAGCATGGAGAAGACAAGTGGGACAGTGTGTCATCAGGACTACATTCCCCCCCAGATGAACACACACAGCACAAAATGACATGAACCGATGGCCACAGCCTTCCTGGTCCTGGCAAATGCACCATTGTGTTAATAGGTTCCTTCCTACCCAGAAACTCAAGGTCTCAGATGAAATCACTAACCATCTGTTATATCTAATCCAGACAATTATTAAAAGCAGATAAGCAAATAAGTAATCCTTGGAAGGTGATGCCTTTTTCTGGTCTTAGGAAATAAAGGCTCAGACACAGTGAAAGGGTTGGGGGTTGTTTACCTCGGTATTTTAATAGGATCCCGTTTGATGGCTTCTGCCGTCCAGGTAGAACACGCCGCAAAAGCCCCCTCCCCCCAATAGAGTATACAATTAAAGACTCTACACATTAGCATATCTACCAGGAGGGCCCAATAAGGGGCCGGGGTGGGCTAACTTCTAGTTTACAAAATCTATCCTACTAGGAGACCTTGAGGGCTCACGAAAACAGAGTGTTTGGTCTTCTAACTCTACGTGGCTTCAGGGGTGTTTAGTCTACCGGCCTCCTAAACACCATGAAACCAGGCTAAACTATCACCTAAAGCATCACAAGTATGCATGCTAATACTTGTGAATATAGGGAACAGTGTAAGACATATTCAGGAGAAAAGCAGAAAAAATCCCTCAGGCATCATTTCCCCCCTTTTAGAGACTAACAAGATTCTACTTTGTCTAGTCTCTACTCTACCTTACTCTATTCTACATTACCCACAGTATCGGTTTACACAACCGGCCGACATGCAGGCTATTATACAGATGATAACTACAATTACAACTACTATAAATGTTTCTCTTATCCAGGCCCAGTTTGGTAACCATGAGGTAAGGGTGTCAAAGATCTGGTCAAATTTTAAGGTGTCATTTTTGGAAGCTATTTCATGCAAAATTTGAGTTCCCCTCCAAATTTCATTCACATCTTTTCTAACCCTTCCACTTTGGTCCACATAGGAACAACAGGTGGTATTCACAATAGCACATACACCTCCTTGTGCAGCCAGTATGAAATTAAGAGCTATCCGGTGCTGCATAACTGCACAGGACATACTGTCAACTTCCTTTTGTAAGGCTGAAATCGCATCTGCAGCATGCCTTTCCATACTTTCAACAACACCTGAGATGTTTACAATCGCCCTTACCAATTCCATCACTCCAAAAGAGGGAATGAGAGCTCTGACTACAGTATGGAAAAGTGTGGGATGCTCTATGAGGGGATTAAGTGATCTTTTTACTCTCTTGTTTGGGTTTTCGAGATGATCAAATATTGTTATATTTGGGACCACAGCCCCAAGGGCACAAGCCTGATCTTTATTTACAGGCAGGATTTTCCAGGCTTCATTACCGCATATCCAATACAACCCCGTCCCAAATGGTATAGCCAGTCTCCACCCTGTCAATTTCATTTTTGCTGCAATCCTTGGGTTTATTATTTCCCTGAATTTGGTGTGACTACAATATGGAGGAAGAATGGCCTTTCCTGTGGCATTTACCACTGCACAGGGAACAGTGTAGTTCCCACGTTCTATCAGGCTGCTCAGGGGTATAGGAGGAAAAAGGGTACTATTGATTGGTTCCCACCTTTCAGTACTGTTTTCTTCCATTAGAATGCCAATTAGTGGCCAGTGACTGTTGCGGTGGTTCGGAACCAGGAAGGAAGAGGACTTCCGGTGGCATGTTCCACGGACAGAGAGTTTCCCCCTGAAGCTCCAAAAGGCAGTAGTTTGGACCACCAAGACACGAACCCCAAGTTCCTGCTATTGGTTCCTTGATTTGTCTGTTATGTTTCCCCGCCCTAGGAAATTCCCTGTCACTCCATAGTTCATTCGTTGTTCTCTCTTTTCCCCTCCCCTCCCTAAACCCCATTTGATCATGTACCCCAGCCCCTCCCCTGTATTGCCCCTCTGCCCTCATCCTATTGGGTGTTGTTCCTCCCTTAAATACCGATGTAATAAGCTGTTCTGGGCTCTTGGTCCATGTGCTCCCTTTGGAGGCAATAAACCTACGGAAATCACATACCAAGAGACCTCCTTCTCTGGAAGTTCCTTGCAGTCTCATCACGCTCCGGGGGCAACATCTCCCTGGACCGAAACACAGACTAGCTGTGCCCGCAGTAGGCACTCCGAGGAAGTCTTCCAGATCGGGAACTACTTCCTAGGGTAGCACTGGGACTCTGCTGCCGGTACCAGGGTGGGATCGAAGCAGGGAATGCTACAAGTGACCACTTTCATCTAGAGGTGGTATCTGGGTACAGATCCAGCAATTGTTCCTATTAAGGACCTTGGACACATTTTGGACTACAGCCTTGTGTAAATCATGGGACAAACCCTGAGTCATAGTTACCATTTGGGCAGATAACAGACATGTAAAGAACAGTTTAAACCACATCCTTCTGATCTGTATCAGTCTTTGTTTTCTTGATGGTCTCGGGAGCCGAAGCCTTCTTCACTCTGGAATAGTGGATCCACGGTCCCTTGCCAGCAACTTTGACTGCAGTGAGGGTGGTCAGCAAAACTTGGAATGGTCCTTTCCACTTGGCTTGCAAGGGGTCACCGTCCCACCACTTGATGTAGACCCAATCTCCGGGCTGGAACTGATGAGCAGGTGTGTCCAGTCCTATTGGCCTGGACAACACGACAAATCTCTGGAGCTTCTGCAAAGTGGAAGTCAAAGCCATTAAGTACTTCTGCAAATCAGCTTTACCCTTCACATGAATCTCTCCTGGGATATGTGGAGCCTGATAAGGCCTGCCATATAATATTTCATAGGGACTTATATTGTCCCTTCGCCTTGGCTGTATGCGAGTTCTCAGCAAGGCTATTGGCAGGGCTTGGACCCAGGTCATGGATGTTTCTTGACAAATTTTACAAATCTGGGTTTTGAGGGTTCCATTCATTCGCTCAACCTTGCCACTTGCCTGGGGCCTGTATGGTGTGTGCAGGTCCCAGGCAATTCCCAGAACCCTGCTGACTTCCCCAACTACCATTGCAACAAAGTGAGTTCCCCTGTCAGATGACATTCCTAGAGGAACCCCGAATCTTGGAATTATATGGTTCAGCAAGGCTTTCACTACTTCTCTTGCTGTGTTGGTGCGACAGGGGTAAGCTTTGGGCCATCCACTGAAGGTGTCAACCAGTACCAGTATATACTTACATCCCTCTTTGCGTGGCATCTCAGCAAAATCGATCTGCCAATAATCTCCCGGGAGATCTCCTGTTTTTGTCACCCCTAACACAACCCGTTTGCTCGTGTCAGGATTGTTTTTACAACGGGTATCGCACTTGCTGGTTATAGACTGCACGATATCCGTCATCCCTCTCCCTATTACCACCTTTCTAAGATGTTTTAAAAGATTTTCTGTTCCCCAGTGAGTACTTTCATGCTCTCGCTGGGCTATTTCTTGAAGGAGGAAGGGTGGAACTACAACCTGTCCCTTTGAGGTAACAGCCCACCCCCCTTCTTTGATCTCAGCCTTAAGGTGCTTGATTAATTTGTGATCCCCCTGATGGTATTTTGGGGTAAACTCTGACAAATCTATTTCTTTCTGTGGTATCACTGCAAAAATGCCTTTTTCTGCAACCCCTCTTGCTGCTTCATCGGCGAAGCGATTTCCCAGTTCAGGGGCTTTCTTCCCTCTTTGATGGCCTTTGCAATGCATGACAGCTACTTCGGTTGGCTTCCAAATACTCTGCAGAAGTGCAAGAATCTGTTCAGCATGCTTAATCTCATTACCTTGTGCAGTCAGCAGGCCACGTTCCTTCCAGATGGCCCCGTGGGCATGAACAACACTGAAGGCATATTTGGAATCAGTCCAGATGTTTGCCTTCTTCCCCTCACTCAGCTCTAGAGCCCTTGTTAGTGCAATGAGTTCAGCTTTCTGTGATGATACATCTGGAGGCAAGGCTTTTGCCTCTATGACTTTATCTGTGGTGGTTACAGCATATCCCATCATTCTCTTACCATTTCTCATGAAGCTGCTTCCATTGGTATACAGCTCCCAGTCTGGGCTCTTCAGGGGAATGTCCTTCAGGTCTGGTCTGCTAGAATAAGTCTCCTCTGTTGTCTGTAGACAATCATGTTCAGGCATGCTGTCAAGTAATGTGGATGACAAAAACATTGCAGGGTTTACCACAGATGTTGTTTTCAGAGTAACATCATCCTGTTCCAGCAACACAGACTGGTATCTCAGCATTCTGCTAGGGGATAGCCAGTGATTCCCCTTTTGTTCCAGCACAGTTATTACTGCATGGGGTACATACACGACAATGTGCTGTCCAAGGGTGAATTTACGGGCCTCCTGTATTAGGAGGACAGTTGCTGCCACAGCTTTCAGGCATCCAGGCCACCCTTGACTAACACTGTCCAGCTGTTTTGAAAAGTAGGCTACAGCTCTTCGCTGGTCCCCAAGGTGCTGTGCTAGTACCCCCAGAGCAGCATTCAGTCGCTCATATGTAAAGAGTTCAAAAGGCTTAGTCAAATCCAGCAGCCCCAAGGCTGGGGCAGACATTAGGGAACGTTTCAGCTGTTTGAAGGCAGCCCTTGCACTTTCTGTCCACATGATTGTTCCCTTTTCGGCTGCCTTAAGGACCTCATACAGAGGTTTTACCAGCAGTCCATAGTTTGATATCCATAGGCGACACCAACCTACCATTCCCAGGAAGGCTTGCATTTCTCTCACAGTGTGGGGCTCGGGAAGGCAACAGATAGCTTCCTTCCGCTCTTTGCTGAGTTGTCGGTGTCCACGGAAAATTTCCAGCCCCAGGTAAACTACTGTTTCCCTGGCAATCTGGGCCTTCTCTCTTGAGACCCGATAACCACTCTCGCCCAAAAAGTTCAACAGACTTACGGTTAGCTGGATACACTCATCTCGCGTTCTGGTTGCTACTAGGATGTCATCAACATACTGAAGAACAACTCCTCCTGGCTCCTGTTTCCTCCAGTCCTCCAGTTCTTTTGCCAGCTGGTTTCCAAATAGCGTGGGACTATTCTTGTAGCCTTGAACCAAGACTGTCCAGGTGAGCTGGGTCTTCCTTCCTGTTTCAGGGTTTTCCCACTCAAAGGCAAAAATTTCTTGGCTGTCCTTGTGCACAGGAATGCAGAAAAAGGCATCTTTAAGATCTAAAACAGTGAACCACCCTAATTCACCTGTTAGTGTAGTCAAAAGTGTGTAAGGATTGGCTACAACTGGATATATGTCCTCTGTTATTTTGTTAATCTCCCTTAGATCCTGCACTAATCGATAACTCTTACCATCTGCTTTCTTCACTGGTATAATTGGGGTGTTATACTTGGATTCACATTCCACTAGCAACCCAAATTTGAGAAACTTCTCAATTATAGGTGCTAGTCCTTTGCGACCTGCTAATTTCAAAGGGTATTGTTTTTGCCTTACCGGTGTAGCTCCTGCTTTGAGTGTAATACTTACAGGTTCAGCTCTTTTGGATCTCCCAGGGATATCATTGGCCCATACTATAGAACTGACAGCCTCTTCTATTTCTTTGGGAATTTTTCCATGGCATTCCTGTATAAGAATAGCTGCTGCTTCTATGAATTTAGATTCAGGAATTATGACTTTTACCCCCCCGTCTCTGGAGAATTTAATTTCTGCCTCTAATTTCTCTAATAAATCTCTGCCCAATAATGGCATTGGTGATTTTGGCATATACAGGAACTGGTGTGTCACCCAGTGTTTTCCCAATTTGAATTTTAAAGGTTGGAAAAAAGGCCGTGTTTCACTTACCCCGGTGGCTCCTACTACATCCACAGTCTCTTGGCTCAGTTTACCTTTTAAAGTATTTAATACAGAATAGGTCTCCCCGGTGTCCACTAGAAATTCAACATCCTCGTTTCCCAGCTTAACTATAACTGAAGGCTCTGCTGGGGGTGATGCCCTTGATTGCTGTCTATCATCATCCACAGCTAGTTCCGGAGCTGGGGGTGTCTTTTTCGTTCGTGCTGGACACTCATTTTTCCAGTGTCCCTTCTGCTTGCAAATGGCACATTGGTCCTCATCTAGAGGAAAACGAGGTCCCTTCTTTGGTGAGTTGGATGACTTTCCCTCATTGTGGTTTTTCTTATGGTGGGGCTTATTCTGTTTGTCCTTATCTACTGAATCCCTGTTCTGATATACTTGCCAGGCTATTTTCAGCATCTCACTTATATCCATTACCCTCCTTTTTTGCAGTTTTTTCCTTATATCATCTGTTGACTGGCCCATAAAAATGTAAGCCAGCTGGAACTTCTGATCAGGTGCATCGAAGTTCAGAGTTGTGTATTTCTGTGCAGCCTCTTTAAGCCTATTCAGAAACTCTGTAGAAGTCTCATTCGGACTTTGATCTCAAATAATTTAGAAAAATTCACTAATTTAGGAAGGCCACATCTCAACCCATAAACCACCCATTTCTGAAACTGCTTTAATTTTGCCATTTGCTCAGGGACATTGGGATCCCAGCCAGGGTCAGCGAGTGGGTATATGTCATTAGGCATCCCCTGGAGAGTTCCAGCTGCAATTTGGGCCTGTATAGCATCTATGGCTGTTTTATTAACCATCTCCCTTTCTGTGCTATCTAGTAATTCATCCAGCATCACATTCAAGTCTCCCCAATCAGAGTTTTGAGCCCTTATAGCCCTCTCTACCCGTATGGCTACTTTCTCTGGGTTGTCACTATACTTTCCAACAGAGTCTTTCCACGTCTGCAGCTCTGCAAGAGAGAATGGTGTCTTTATATAAATCACTCCCTGATTTCCCACAGTCTGTCTCAGAGGCACTTCTAGAGCAGGCCCTTCCCTTCCCCCTTCATCTCTTTTTGATCTCGTGCGCCCTGCAATTGGACTAGCAGCACTTATAGCTTCTTGGGCTATTTCTCCCCTCCTCCTGCCACCCTCCTCTCGGGGACCATCTGTATCCACATCATCCCATTCCGTTTTAATCCCAGCACTGGCAGAGTGGCGGAGGGGGAATCCGGCATGGTCGTCTCTGTCCCCCCTTTTGGAAAAGTAATTTGGATCAGGCACGTCCCACCCGCCTCTGGTCAGGGTAGCTTTGCCCCTCTCCCCAACGCTGGAGGAGCGGCGAAGCTGAGATCGAGAGTACCTCCACTCATCCCAGGCTCGGGCCAGGTCGGGTGGCAGGGGCCAGTTAGGCTCTGCTCCCGGTCCGCGCCCCCCCCAGGGGCGGTCAGGAGCCGGCAACAAGCCAGCCCTCTCTCCGCTCTCTCCGTGCCTTCGCCCGCTCCCTGTGTGGTCAGGGGGCCAATCGGCCTCCGCTTTCGGTCTGTGCCCTCCCCGTGGGCGGACAGGAGGTAAGGGCCAGCCGGCCTCCGCCCCTGCCCCGTGCCCGCCCCGTGGGCCGTCGGGCGGCGAGGGCCAGCCCACCCCCTCCCCACGCCTTTCCCCGCTCCCAGAGTGGTCAGGGGGCGAGGGCCTGCTTGCCTCCCCCCCCGCCCTATGCCCAGCCCCTGGATGGTCGGGGGGCCGGTTGGTCTCCGCCCCCGCCCCCGCGTTTGGAGCGGGCGGGGGAGGAGGAGGAGGGGGAGGGGGTGGTGGCGATGGCGCCGCGTTTGGAGCCGGCGGAGCCGGTGGGGGTGCTGGCTGCGGAGCCGGTGGGGGTGGGGGAGGGAACGCCGGCTGCGCACCTCTATCGCCTGCCCCCAACTGCTCTGGCTGTAAAGGCAGCGGTGGCACAGGAGGCGATCCCCCCCTGCCCGTACGCAAAGCTGGGGCCACCATGTCCATAACATGTTTCCTCCGTTTCGTTAGTCACTAGCTGCCTTCTCCTCCTCCTCCTCACGTTTCCTTTCCCTTTTACAACCATCTCCAAACAGCCTTTCTGCACCTCATACGCTTCCTCTCTATTCAGTAATATGGTAAAAAGTTCTGCGTATTTTAACTCATCAAACCTGCGCAGAGCTCGCAATTCTACCATTAGCTCTGTGACTATTTCATTTTCTAGACTCCCAAAGCGTGGCCACACCCTCTATCTTCCTAATTTTAACGTCAGCCAGACTCATGTACAGACTCTTATCAGCTCCTGTGTGTCCAGGGGGATTCTCCTTCCTGTTAAATATCACCAGTTTTTCAATACCAGATCTAACGGAGATTCTCCGGGGACTTGCACATTCTCTGAAAAATTACACCCCATTTTACTTATAAAAGAGAAATCGGCCAGGAAAAAACCGTCCCTCTCTCTAGTGGTAACTGCTTAGAAACGAACCTTAAACAGCCAAACTGCACGCACAAGAAAACTTGTAAAAGTTTTCTCAGCCGGGACTCGAACCCACGATTCCCGGCTTCGCAGTTTTCAGTTCAGCACCTTAAACCACTGAACCAACTTGCAGCTGTTGTCCCCCCCCCCCCACCAACCTCCCGTGGTTTAACTGGAGAGCGTCCTCTGCTTACCACGATTTTGCAGGAAGGGGGTTAATTTTCCCCCCCCCTTTTTAGGGGCCTCTCAGACCCCCCCTGCCCAACCTCCCAACCTCCCTCCTGGTGCTAGCACAATACCGAAGTACGTCTCCCCCGCTTTCATTCACCTCTTTCGTGATTTCAGGCGCTGGGTCCTAGAGCCCGGTCACAGCCTTGGACTGCCGCTTAAACCCCGTAGGTGCCAGCAAAGGGGCTAGGCGAGATATTCTCAGCCCAAAACTGCAACTTTTCAAGGTCTCTATCGTCCCATCGGAGTCGCCAATGACTGATGCCTTTTTCTGGTCTTAGGAAATAAAGGCTCAGACACAGTGAAAGGGTTGGGGGTTGTTTACCTCGGTATTTTAATAGGATCCCGTTCGATGGCTTCTGCCGTCCAGGTAGAACACGCCGCAAAAGCCCCCTCCCCCCAATAGAGTATACAATTAAAGACTCTACACATTAGCATATCTACCAGGAGGGCCCAATAAGGGGCCTGGGTGGGCTAACTTCTAGTTTACAAAATCTATCCTACTAGGAGACCTTGAGGGCTCACGAAAACAGGGTGTTTGGTCTTCTAACTCTACGTGGTTTCAGGGGTGTTTAGTCTACCGGCCTCCTAAACACCATGAAACCAGGCTAAACTATCACCTAAGGCATCACAAGTATGCATGCTAATACTTGTGAATGTAGGGAACAGTGTAAGAAATATTCAGGAGAAAAGCAGAAAAAATCCCTCAGGCATCAAAGGACATTCATTTTTGTTTCACTGTACCATGCAGAGGCCTTTCCACTTCACTAGTGCATTCTGAGGCTTAGGTTTTTCATCTAATGAGTGTTCTTTACATCTGACAGTGTATTTATCCCTGCATATTGCACTGTTTTAATAGTCCATCTAAATTCAGATTGATTATGCTCTTCCACAACCGAAAGGTGAATTGTCAAAGCCTGTGATTTATTACAACTAACTTTAAAGACTGGAACAGAGCTAAATGAATTTATTTCTGCAAGAGCACATGGCAAGACAGAAAAGGGAAAGCAGGAATGTTGTCCCATTCAGGGAAGGGACATGCTGTTTATGTTTTGCTTTTTGACAGACCTGCTTCAGTTTATGGAGTGATAGGTTCCAGAACTACTGCCAAAGGTAACAATGTGGGCAAGCCTCATGGGACACTTCTCCTTAATTTGTCCTGATATTTAAACTCATTGATCACTTTTACTAATGCTCTGCCCTACAGAGCATTAATGGTATCAACTGCCCGGATGTTGCTACCTACTCTGCAATATCATCCCAACTGTGAAAGAACTGCCCTACATGAGAGCCCTCTTGTCAGTCATTTCAGTAACCTTGGATATTAAAATTTACTCCATAGCCTCTTAGATCAGAACAAATATGTTATGTAATGCCCAATGGATGCCCACTCAGAGTCAAACCTTGCTTCTTCTTACTTCTTTACCATCTGTTGACATGGGTTTGCCTTCTCAATGATAGTTTTAATTTCTCTAACGTACTGGAGAAGAAATCACAATTCTTAGCTTTTGCCCTTACAGGCTAATCTCATGCTCTTCTGCGGAAAAGTTAGCAAATATTTACTATGTGACTGGCTCAACAGTCATGGGACAAGAGGCCACTGATGGGAAGGGGTGACAGGACAGGTGAGAGCAGTGGAAGTGAGGAAAAGCCTCTAAGCAGCCATCAGGACATGGATTGTGTCACTATTACATGGGTTAACAGACCTCATTACATCAGCTCAAGGCAAACGTACTAGCCTGCTACTTCAAGGCCCCTTTCTCTCCTGCACTGATTAATTTTCCCTGTCATAAGACTTTCATTTTATCTTTGAAGAGAAAAAAAATATGTTATTTGCAGTCCTGAAAACTCAAGAGTACTTCAAAACTCTGACAAGAGTCTCCAGTTGAAACCAGACAAAATGAAAACCTCAAACAAACAGAAAGCTGTGCCTTCAAGACCTGTTCTCTGCACGCTGCTTTTTCAAAGTTCTTGTTCATCATACCCTTCTCCTCTATCAGTAGCAAAGCATTGCTCCCCAATTTGCAAAACAGCTTCTTCAAAGGCTGCAACTGAAGAATCTGGAGTACCCAGCTGTGTATCTGGATAGAGGAAGGAATGCGGTTTTTCATGGCATACGTCAGCAGGACCCTTCAGATCCCTCTCCAGCCAACTCTCAGAGGATCCCTTACTGTCACAGTAGATGGATGACAGAGAAAGAGATCACACACATACACAATTCCATTTTCCACATAAGGCTTCCCTGGCAGGTGGAAGTCTATGTATACACACATGGCCCTTTCTATCGAAATTCTTGGCTTCATAACATCACTAAAAGCTTTAAGAACCAAAAAGCCCCCCAAATCAGGGCCAGGATAGCAGCCCGTCCTTGTGAAAGCCACATACCAGTAAAATAAGCAAAATGCTGGAATTGCTCTTCAGAATGGGAAGCAATGGGTCAGCACTGTTCAGCTGATCTGATGTGCCAAAATCAGCTTCTTCAGCCTCAGTTTGCTTGCAGTCTCCCCAGGAAAACCAGATCTGGAGGACTTGGTGTCCGAATCTCCCCATAAGTTCAGGGTAGCGCAGGAAGAATTTCAGCAGGAGAGGACAATGGATATAGACCAAGCTCAGATCTGGAAAATTATCCAGGATCCTTCTTAGGGTAGACAAAGACCTCTGGTAAGAGGGAAAGGGGAAGTGGGACAGAACAAAATAATCACTAATACTGAATATAAAACACCAGAAGTGATGAGAATTTACTGTGAAAAACAGTCACACTACCTTTTCAGCAGACAATCAAATACATCAGTTAAACATAATTTTGTGAAGTTCATTTGCATCACAAAGGTTAAGAAACTTGTAGGCTTTATACAGAGCTCAAAGCTGTGCAGCAGAAAAGAGCCATGTGGGAACACTAGAAAGCCTGCTGCAGAGACTGGAGATGTGTTTGGGAGACTGAAGCTATGAAATGTATTATATTCTGTATGTGAATTCATAGCCTATCCAATGCAATTACACTTCCCACATATACACAAGTTTATTCTGTCAAATCTATATTCCCCTGTGGATTTTCATAGTTAACTTTCCAGAGTGTACATGCATTGCACAGTCTTCACTCATTCACTGCTCACCACCTATGCCAAAATACTTTCTACAAGAAGGTTGATGTGAGTGGGGAGAAATCTTAGTTTCAACAAAAAGGCTCCAAGAGGTAGGAATGAAATCTTCTTTTACCATGTCCAGGGCTTTGCCTTTGTCCTGACAGACAGCAAGGAGGTAAAGTGCAGCTCTGAGTATGTGTGGAGGGGGTCAATCTCCATGGTCCTGTGCTGATAGGAGAAAATTTCTTACAGATAGAAATAAGTCTGCATCTGGAACAAACCTGCATTGAAGGAGATTAGAGTGGAAACAGTAACAACAGATATGCTTTACCCACCAATATATGGTATGTAATGGCCACAAACCCACTTGCTCACCTGTCCCTGAAGGTGTAGGCAAAGTATAAGAGTAGTATGAAACAGTGCTGGTGGCTGCAAAGAGACTGATCCAAAAAGAAAGGCTCTGGGGTTTCAGACAGGAGGAGAAGGCTTTCAGCAATGGTGTAGTTTAACTGAGGCAGATCCTTCTGCAGGAGCTCAGACATCTCTTGCTCTAGAAATAAAAGTAATATAAGCAGGCAGGAAATTATGAGGAATGTCTATGGAACAACTCCACAGCCTGCATACACCAAGCACACCTCTATGATTTGGAATCAATAGTGGTGTGAGACTTGATTTAACAGAGCTGGCTTTAAGGATGAAAAGACACTTCTGTTTATGATTCCCAGCCCTTTGCTGATGCTGCCTGTGTGGTGACCAACCACTGCCAATGGGAAAAGTGGCTTTTGTGATGTAGAAACTTTAATCTCATTTGTTTGGGACTTACCTATTACAGAAAGTTACAGTATAGACAGGAAAGCTTTATAGAGTATGCCAGAGGGAAAAAATCACCTTAATCTGCAGGTAGGGGTGACTATGTGGCAAGTAATTTTGTTTCTATTAAGCATGCACAGCTGTGCTAATAAATGCTCCCATATAAATAAAACCATAGGTAGATGAAATGCATTCTTTCAGGTAGGGTTCCAAACTCTTCAAAGGGCAGTCTCTGAGTGTTACCTCCTTGCTGGACCAGTTTAAAAGCAAGCTGAGGAAAAAAATCTCTCAATCAAGCTATGTGTGTTATCCGTTCCCTTCTCCTTTGTCCTTTTCTAATTTTTTTTCACCTATTGCCTAAATAGAGCATGGCAGGGCCTCAAACTAAATGAAGCAATCTTTCTCTCTCCCCAAACTTGCCCTCCTGAGAAGTTCTCCTCTTTGTGGCTGAGTAAAGGTTCAGGCATAAGCTGCAGAGGAAGCTGGAACAGGTGTGATTCAGGACAGGATTACTGTGAAAAAGAGCAGAAAGAGACAGTAAAGAAGGCTAGAAATATCCTCTTCCTACTTCTGATATCACACACTGTCTGCCAGAACCTCATTTTACTGAATGATCACATACAAGCACCTGCCCCATCCCAAGAAGACTCTAGGAGCCAACCTAGGCTTCCAGGAAAATGATGAGTTACCAATGGACTGTCAGTTCACAGATGTGGTGGGTATGTGCAGTGACAACAGTGAACATGTTCATACCTTGGGTCAATGTGAATACAGTGGGGGACCCTCACAATCATCACACCTGGTCTGCACAGGGAGTCCTATAAGGACAGGACCCCTAACACTGCAGAGAGTGGGAGGTGTTTAAGGGTAGCTCACAATATGTGATTCCACTGGCAAACAATACTTAGATTTTTAGCAAAGGCATTACCAGGGAAGAACACTGAAGAATGCCAAAATATTAACTAAAAGGGTGAGAACAGCTCTATTTCCAGTATTTCTCTCTCTCCAACCATTTCCTTGCAGAACAGGACATAACCAGATATCTGTAACACACCATCCTTGGCACAGCACACTGCTCTATTCAAAGGCCTAGGTCACGCCCACCACACACCATTCACAGGCACAAATGCCCCCAACTCTAAGTTCCACAGTAGTAAACTGGACTAGGAGTGCTGTGTGTTTTGTTTACTTTTTTAATGAGATACAGTCACAGGAAAGAGGAGGTAAAATGTCGCCCTAAATTTTACAGTGTGCTGTGTTGATACTTAGTAGAAAAGGTTCTCATAGATTTTATGTAAACAGTCTATGTTTTGCTAACTGGCCAAGGATTGTTTTGTACCTTTGGTATTGTTTGTCATTCCTTTCCCAAGGGCGGGGAAGGTTGATGGACTGTGTTCCTTACCTATGGAATTGGAGAGGTGGTAACCTCATTGTCCAATCCATAGCTGTCTGTGACAAGATATATAAATGTAAGAATAAAGAGGGCTGGGCACTCTTCTGCTCTCCTGCCCAGCCTTGGTGGCTCTGACCTGACCTGAGTGCCTGATTTCTTCGTGTCCAACTGTGCAACAGTAAAATATCTCTGCAGACCCACAGAGAGTCTCCCCAAATACTCCTCAACCTAGAAATCATAGCCTTTACTACAGGAGATCCTTTGCAGTGCCTGCTACTGAAGTCATCCTCCTCCCTCCCATTTCTAATACATTATCACACCATGAGGAACAACAACAGTGGTAGTATATGCCTAGGAAGCCAGAGCTCATATGGGACTGATACTACTGGTACTTCTCTTCAAAATACCCACTGATCTGACTACTCCAAAGTCAGGCTGCTTTATATCTGCAACTCACAACAGAGCAC
>JAVTVJ010001485.1:0-354216 GCA_034509425.1 Eopsaltria australis | reverse complement strand
GAGGCACTGATGGTGGTAACATGCATTTATTTCCACAGAGCAGCTTGAAGATTGCACATTGTCTTTTAGGCACAAGAGCTGGCTAGGAAAGGGTGCTGATTGCAGACACACCTGATGGTGGGACATCCATCAGTGACGTTTGTTCTCACAAAGCAGATGGAGTACTCCAGTTCTGCTTGCTATATATCTTTGCAGTCCCTAAGAATGGTAGTAGTGAACATAACTAATCATCCAGGTCTGAAACTATTAGTGAGTTGAGCAGAAATTGGTCTCCTCATTCCAAAAGCGTGGATTAAGGAAACCTTTCAATTCTGTACAGAGGCCAGACTTTGCTAGAAAACACCTGAAATTAGGTATTGGGAAATGAAAGTTTCCTTCAAATGCCAGAGACATTTAAGCAGGACACAGAACTGCAAACATTTTAAGCAATGAGTAAGTTACTTTAAGGGCAAATTCTGCCTTTGATGTAAAGTGAAAATGATGTTTTTGGTATCAGTTCATGCTTCAGTGATTTAACTATAAGCAAACTTAGTAGACTATTAAGAATTACACATCAAAATTTATAATCCCATGTTTTAGTTGAAAACATCTGAATGGGCCATATTTTTTTCCCTGTTGTATGGATGCACAGCCCTGTACCCCAGCAGGGCTGTACTGCCAGTAATATACCTAATTTATGTACTTTGTGCTTACCTAATCTTACAAAAACTAGAAAACTGGCACCTACAGAAACATGAGAGTTTTCCCAAGTGCATTTCAATTCAGGGTTGTTTACCCAATGACTGCAACTGTAGAAATCATTAATTGCTTTATTTAATAATTTACATAACAAATGAAATCATTCTGTGAAAACCGTAAGTTTACAAAGACAAGGCTGTGAGCTAGATGCAGCAAAGACACGCAGAACTGAAATGTTTCAATGATTTTTAAATACTCGACCCTTGAAAAATGATCAATAGTTTTATGTTATGTCCTGCGGCTGCTGAAACAGCGCACTGGAAGTCCTCTGTGCCTCAGACTGGCCATGCAAAACACCCGCTTCAGAGAGGCACAAAGCAAGCACTGAGCACTGAATACGTGTGAAATGTCACCCCACTCCAGAGGCTAAATCTGGGTCAGGGCTGCCAGAATCCACCGTCCTCAATCCTATTCTGAAAAACAGTTCAACTTAGTGCCTCTCAGTGCAATATTGAGACTATTTACAGTATAGAAAGAAATGCAAGTCCTAAGCTTAGTAATAAAATCTGGGAGACCTGAGCTCCAGACCTTGCTCCAGAAGATGTTTCTGTGCATGATTCAAGAGACATTAACCACAAGACCAGGATATGGAGCTGCCTGGTTCCCTTACAAGTAGGCCTGTATTATGGCACCTCCTGAATTCCCTTCTTCTCTTTGTATCCATTGAATTGGATATTCATGTCAAAGGACTTCTAGTAATGAAAATCACTTTTTTATCCCAATGAAGTCAATTCCTTGCCAGAGCCAAAACAGGGGCAAAGTGTGGGGGGAAACCACTCTTTGTAGAGGAACTACAGACCTGTGGCTGACCTGGACATGCTGATGGGAGGAGCTGCAACCTGCCCTTGGCTCTGAAGCTGAAGACTGCTCTTCAAGTGTATGCAACTGCTGCTGTGCTGACACCAGGGATGCCTCAGAGAGCCAGGTAGCCCTGTGTGCTGACACATCCCATGAAACACCCAGGATGGCAGCTGAATGCAGAAATGTAATTGGAGGGACTGATTTCACAGAAGCAGAGCATTCAGCAATTACAGATAATACAGAATTAGCTATATATGTTTGCTTCAGAACATGTAAAAGACATGGTCTGGAGGCAAGAAGGAGGAGAAATCAGATTTCACTAACAGACCCTGCATTTTACAAAGCAGCGAACAGCCCAGTCATGGGACTCACTGTATTTAATGGGTAAAATAAGAGAGACCTGTTTAGCGAGACTTTTTACAGCACTCTCAAATAATTATGCTGTGCTCCTGGCAGCCAGAAAGATGTGTTTTAACACGTACTTTGGCCTCTCTCACATGGCATATTGCTGCACATTTGTCTTGACAAGCTCTTTTGCTTCACTGTGTTGTAGCCAAACTGATGTGTGGTGCAAGCAGGTTCAATCCCAGATCAGCTATTGCAGTGAGGGATTTGGCATTCAACACTTGTAATTGTTCTTTTCTCAGGCCTGCTCTTGCACAGCCTTGAGCACTGACTTCTCAGATTTTAATGCAAGCTGAAAATTCTCAGGCTTTTTTTGGGATTGAATTTAAAATAATTAAGACAATCTTGAAACCACCA
The DNA here is from genome assembly GCA_034509425.1 of Eopsaltria australis. Classification (NCBI taxonomy): domain Eukaryota; kingdom Metazoa; phylum Chordata; class Aves; order Passeriformes; family Petroicidae; genus Eopsaltria; species Eopsaltria australis. Next base: position 351,915 of record JAVTVJ010001485.1, on the reverse strand, counting down.
ACACAAGCTGATGCGTAGATTTCCTCCTCCTGCTTTCAGGCTTGGGTATGAATTTTTTGCTGATCAGATTATTCACTATATTAGTAAGACTTTCCGCAGTACTGGGTATACAAATCAGTTATGCTTTTGGAAGACATAATTTAAAGTTGTCACAGCTGTTATAAATCTTTGCATTTTTGACATAAATGAAATAAGTATATAGTGTTTTCTTTTTTTCTTACAGGTAATGTTATAGAAAAAGTTTAATTAACGGAAAGAGGTCCTGTAATAATGCAATTCTGAGCGCAATCCACTTCCAGCAGTGTTTGTATTCATTCTCCAGTCTAAAATGTTTGAAGCATTTGGACATACTTACAGAACAAAATGTACCTATAAGATAGTAGTCATGTCCAGATGTCTTTCCCAATGCATTTTCTGATTTCATTTTGCCTGCATGGAAGTGGTGGTATAAAAACAAACCTGTGACAGAAACCAATATGCTCAGGCACATTTTGAGGATAACAACTTTCCTGAGAGGGCATCAGCTAACACCAAGACAGGAAAAAAGCAAGTCTGGTGGTAATTGTTTAGCTTTGGTGGAAAGATAATTTAATGGGGAGTAATAGAAGTATTAAATGCATAACATTTTGTACTGTGTAACATGATCTTCATGCAATGTTTTGGTAGTAACAACATAACCGAACAAATAAAAAAAAAAACAGCCAATACCTTTCTCTATACTTGTGTGACAGTCTACAGCTTCTGGGAGTAAACAGTACATCAAGCAAGCTGCAGTGGATGCCAACAGAACACTACTACAGGTATCAAGAGTCACAGAGAGTGGGAAAAAGTGGCTGGGGTTCTTTTTTTTATCCATATGAGAAATCTAGATAAATTACAGTGCGATTTGCTGCAGGTTAATATAGAGACAAATATGAAAAACAAAACAAACTCATTCCCCCCACCACTCCTCCAAAAAATCAACCCAAAAAACCAACCAATCCACCCCTAACTTCAAAACAGACAGGAAAGAGGATCATTTTGCATTAGTCTCATGGTACTAGTAGCTTGGAAGGCTGCCATGCAAGAAGCAGTGGGGAATTTCTGAGAAGTGTATAACTGGCACAACATTCTGTGCTACCCGCCGCTCTGGACTTTCTTCTGCTAGGGGGCACATTAGAATAGGGAAGGAGATTAGAGGAGGTATTTCCAGATTCCCAGCTGCATTTCATTATAGGCAATTGGCTACTGTGAGAATTGGGTATTTCAAAGCACTGCAAGGAAGTGCCTGAGTGTCACTATTTCACAGCATCCCCTGGGTTACTCCTAAACCAGAGAACCCTTTGCAAACTGGAGTCCACCGTGCTGGGAAGAGCTCCAGGTGGTGAGGACTGTCTCCTCTGTGGTTACGGGTCAGACCTGCACAGCTTCAGTTAGAGCTCACCCTGATGCAGTGGCTTACTTGCCTCATTACTCACGCACTTAAATGTCAAGAGCACAAGTGGGCCGGAATGAGCAGGGCATTGCTCTACCCTGCTGATGAAAGGCCATAAAAAAGATGTAGCTGAGTGCGTCCAGACACTGGAGGCCCCAGTGAGGGGACAAGAAATGCTGGTGAAAGCACCAGGACCTGGAAGGCAGTGCAGGATGGAAGGCTGCCACGCGCGGATGCCTGCATCCCAGGCTAGAGGCAGGCTGCTGGAAGATGCTGACTCAGACCACCAAGCCCCAACCTGCTGCAGCTGCAGGGCTGCCCGGCAGCCTCACCACCCTGTGCCCTGCAAAAGCAGGAACACCACACCAGCCCGCCAGCCATGGAAAGCCCCACTGCCATGGACTGTGAGTCAGCACAGCACTGGGGAAGGAACTGCCGCCCCACCACCCCCTTTTTGCCCATCTGCAGCAGGAACCAGACAGTGGCAACTACCACTGTGTTGCCTTTAGCACAGCAAACTCCACTCCTGCAGGATCACCAGGTTAGAATGAGCTGGAAAAATCACAGTGCAAAAGGTGTCTGAAGGTTGTGTGAGCCCTGCACCCTTGGCACACTCTCCCCACAGGGAGAAGAGCAGGTTTTCTGTGGTGGTTAACCAAACCGTAGATACCATGTATGTCTTTCAAAGTCATAGTGATATTCCATTACTTAAATCTGGATATTAACATGCGGGACAACCATTGCATGTGAACAAAATCACAGCCTTTCCCTGGCGGCTAAATACCCAAATATGTACAGTGCTCATATGTAAATATATATGCCACCATATGCCTAATGAATATGTCAAAAACTGGTCAGAACGTATGAGATCTTCCAGGGATTTTTTCTCCTTTATAAGTTTTTAATGAATGATAATTTGGCACTGAAATCAAGCGAAAACTCACTTTTTTATTCATCAGTTACAAAATGAGGACACAGAAGGGTACAGACAGCAGGTAGACTCCTAGCCCTGAATTCTATTTCTTGCCATCAGAACATGTTATTAATCACTGTTATCAACACAGATAACCATAGGAAGGGCAGCACAAGGGTGTTGTGCTCCTGCAACAGTCTCCTCTGGGATGTTCCATAGGCAGGTGTATGTTCCTTTTAGGAAGCCAACCACTCGTGACAGAGCATGTGTGTGGGTGAAGATGATAGATATTCCATCACTTTAATTAGCCTCTTCAAGAAAAACAGATCTGCATCAGGCCTAGCTAAAACTGAGAGACATATTTTATCCTGACAGACACCCCTTTGGCTGGGCCAGCCATCTTTGAAGTCACAAGAAGGACTGGGGACTGACTGGGGCTCCTGGTCCAGACTCTTTGATCCTGGTGGCTCTGTGACATGATAAGCCCATGCATGATTTGTGTCTCCAAAAGTTTTCAACACCTTCTGCAGCTGCTGGCATGAAGGTAGAGTGGGTGGTCTGCCTGTCTCCTTCTCCTTTCCCTTCAATGGCTCTTCCTGGGTATCTCAGGAGTGAGGATGCAGCTTGGCACTGTCCCTCCAAGAACCAGGAAGAACTATCCTTCAAGAACCAAAATTCACCTTTGGGGTGGCAGCATCTACCACCCTCTTGGATGCCTTCTGGGAAATAATCTGGCTGGCACTGGTGCTCTGCAAACTATTTTTATGCTCCTGGTCTTCACACTTCTTTCCCCTTCATAAGACTGTCCTCTGCCGTGAGCAATCTTTTCAACTAGTGTTTCTGTGTTCTCCAGGTACTTCCCAGAGACCTTGGAATCTTGACAGCTGAGACTGAGCTGAAGACCTGCCCTGAAAGGAGGACAGCAGCAGGGAGAAGGGGAGAAAAAGAACACAGATATGGTGGGCAATGGTTCCCTGAAGGAAGGATCAGAGGCAATGAGACCTGTGAGGGAGGACTCTCCTGAGTGGGCAGCTACCAAAAAAGTCCTCATGTCCTTCCCATCAATGTCCCAAGCCTCCTCTGGGTCCTCTGACCCCTGCTCTGTGTTCCCTGTGCCTGCTTCTCACCTCTGGTTCTGGTCCTTTAACTGCAGCAGAATGAGTCCCACTTGGCAAACACTGTTGTCAAATGATTTTTTGAGGCTGTGGCCCCTTTTACAGTGATTATGCAGAGCTGCAGCTAAGATTGCTGAACTTTTCACCCTTTCGTTGCTCATTTTTACAAATCATGGCACCATCACACTTTTGCATATTGCACAACCAGGGTCCTGACCAAGGGGCTTGCTTCCAGCACCAGGGAAAATAAAAGGAGAAATCAATATTCTAAAGGTTAAAACAGTCCTCAAAGGCCAAACACTCAGTAGCTATAATTTAGTGCAGCAGGATTCACTACAGAAAGGCTTATGTTCATTTAGTATCCAGCCTGAAAACAATTCAAATAATAAAATTGCAGCAACAAGATGGACAAGAATGATTAGATCATCTCCTCCATCCCTCAGGGCTGGGACATGAGGCTACACTGAGTGCTTTGTGCTGTGGTCAGTAAAGCTGTAGCTGGTTCAGGCTCTGCAAAGACTTTCCACTTCTGTTTTCCAAGTGCTTCTTCTTTGACAAATGTATTTTGAGTGAATAATTTATGCTTGGGATATTTAAAGAACAGAAACCTAAATCCTCTATTTACTGAACTGAAGCAGTGCTAGCCTAGAAGAAAACAGCTGCAACGCCTCATTTCCCACTGCCTCTTCTCTGCTGACCTGCTCAGGACCTTCAACCCAGCCCAGGAAAAGCATCCTCTCCAGAGGAAGCACTTATTAGAAGAGCAGCCAAAATAATTCATAAATGACCACGCTAAAAATGGTTTACTTAGCATGTTAGGGGTCCAGGTGTGCTACAATATATTTTGGTTCCTTGCATGTTCTACGACAAAGATGGAAGACATGTCATATCCTCAAAAAAAGATCAGAACTGTTCCTGGTAATTTCACATTACCAATTCCTGCAGCTCCAGCCTTCCCTCTCTTTTGAGCACAGAATCCAAATTATGCTGTCTGATGCCATCTGGTGAATCCACAGGGGATGAGTAAACAATACCAAACTGATTTCCCTGTACCAAGGGAACTTGGCTTGCATTCACATTCCCTTGGAGATAAATCATTATTATTCTGATTGCTAAGGCAGATTCCACTAAGAGCAGAAGGAAAGGAAGGGAAGTGATAAAGAGACCTTCTTTTGCAGCAAGAATGCAGTGGAGATCATGGAGACAAGCTGCAGTAATAAAAGCGACTGAAGTGATAGGGGCTGCTCTTTTGATGTTCTGGTGAATTGCAAGCCTTGATTTAAGCAAATAGGTCTGCATCTGCTCTGCAGATAAGCAAAGGAAGAAAAGTGTGGGTGAAAAATCTACTGATTTTTAATAAGGGTAGGCAGTCTGAAGTACATTGTGTTCTCAGTTAAATTGTCACGTAGTAAAAAGAAAAAGAAATAAACCAGAGAAACTTGAAAACTAGGTGCAGTTACCTTGAGATCTAGAAATATATAACATAGGGGAGGGGGATTTCATTAAACATGTATTAAAATTATTTCCTTTTGTAATTAGATCTCATTAGATTGATGCTTTTCAGTCTACTAAAACTGTGCAATACCTTTTTGGTAAGAAAGAGAGAGAGAGAGTTTTGGCCCTGCAAATACCTAGAAGTGCATGAAAACAGGCATGTCCATAGGTGTCCCATCCTGTAACTGGGCAGCTGTAGAGTTTTCAGAAAGAAACAGAGAGCACAGATATTAGAGTAGAGTCCTACAACAAGCAATGGAGTCTAAAGGATGAACAGAAACGAGTTCTTTGTACCTTACACATTTTCGGGTGAGGTCACATCAGATTTTTACTCATGCCGTGGTTTAAGCCATTAGTGAAGTGCTCAGGGGCAAGGTTGCTTCCCAGTGCCTGCTGCAGGTTTCCCACCACCACTTGACTTGCGGGCTTATTCCTGTCCTTATCAACTGCATCTCCCTGGAAGATGCATCCATGCTGGCCAAGTCTGAGGGCAGCCCAGTGTGCCCCACACCTGAGCAGCTGCATCTCCCCAGCAAGGCCAGCACATCCCACAGTGCTCAGAAACGTGGGTGTGCAGAAGAACTCTCTGGACATGACAAACCCTATGTAGGATACATCCCAACAGTTGCACAGCATCGTCCTTGCTCCCAGCGTGTGCAAGAGCACTTCTTCAGGATGGCTGCCCAAAGCAGCAGATGACAGATTGCTGCTTAGCACACTGGTCTGCTGTCAGAAGGAGAAGGGTTGTCAGGAATGTCCTACTTAGGGGATGAAAAATGCACCATCTTATAGACTCAGGAGCTATATGAGTCATTATTGCAGATGTGGAAGGAAAAAAGCCTAAGTTTCCCTTAAACTGATTGCCATATAATGAAGGGGGGGACAATGAAGGGGGGGTGGGGAAAAAGGAAAGTCACAATGCCCTTTAGGGACAGCGCAAGCATCTCCAGGGTGACTCTGGGGAGAAAGGACAACTAAAATCATCCACAAGAGCAAACTCCAGCCAGTTATGGGGGTAGCTGCTAAACTGTTGGGGAAGGGATATTTGCTCACTGCACAAAGAGAAAACAGTTTTTCATCTAACCCAGTGGATAATCGTAATAACACGAAGGAAGAAAAAAACACTTACAAGTAGGAACGAAGAATATCCTATAGAGAATAGCAGAGCTAACATCCAGCAGGGACCAAAAAAAGATGGATGTACTAAATCACCCAGGCAGCAGATACCAGAGAAAGAAAAAGGAGCCCTAATCTTCCCTCTGGCACTCACTTGCATCTCAGGTGGTGGCAGAGCGGGAATCAGTGAAGACAGGCAGAGTGCCTGAGCTCCCACCACAGAGAGGGATGGGGAAAAGAGACTGGGATCAGGCTCCCATGAGGAGCTGCTGCAGGCAGGGATTTGGCAGCCTGTCCAGACAGGTCCTGCGAAGGGAGAGTTTTTCTGCTTCACTCTGGCTTTTGTTTGTTTTTAAACACCAACAGTATTTCCCAGTGTTTATACTCATGTTTGCACTCATTAGCAGCAGTTAATACACCATCTTTGCAGTGATATTTGTAGATATTTCGTAAGGCATTGGTACAGCAGAAACTTCCTCAGCCGCAGGGTGTTTGGTTTGTGCAATTCATTTTAGGAAATCTCTCTGGATTTTCCCAGGTTTTGTACAGAGTTAGTTTTATTGATGGTTGTCTCTGCAGCTCAAACCCCTCTCTGCTTTTGATATGTTCTCATGGCTCTGCTCCATAGCACTCAGAGGCCAGCTGGGAAACAAAAGGAACCTCTGAGATCAAAAAGCTTCCAGCTAGTATGTGACCTAGACCTGTGACAGGCTTACCTTGAGAAAAAAATCTGCTTCTGAATTTTTTAAAGGAGAATGAAGTGTTAAGGATGCAACATATATGTATATGTATATGTGTATGTATATGTATATGTATATGTATATGTATATGTACATGTATGTATATGTATCTACAGATGTAGATGTATACATAAATTTTTTCCCCCTCACACGTTGACAGCCTTATTTTTATTACATCTCTTCCAAATAGAAGAACTCGTGTTAGCTAGGTGTGATTAACTTTGGGCTCTGGGCCTCACCACGACCTGCTAACATCTTCTTAAGCATAACTATCTTTGGTAATTCTTGTGGATTCACATCTGATTATCTGTTAGGTCATATTTTCTATTTTAATATTAGTCAAACCATAACTGATATTGAGCCGATAGCTCTTGTAATACCGTGTTTCACCACCCCTCCTCCCCAACATGGTGTTTATATACTTAGAGAGGTTTTTCAGTTAATTCTTCCGAAAAGAGAATGAGCAAGGCCCAGACTCCTGCCAAGGCTTTGTCGGTCCGCTCTATCTGGCTGCCCAACAGAGGCAGGCTGCGAGCTGCTCTGCAGAAATAAATTAGAGGCGAGCACGGCTGAAACACAGAAGTGGCGTGTCCCCGCTGGTGTCCCCGGGCCCCGCGGCCGGCGGGGGCTCCCGGCGGGCCGGGGCCGGGGCCGGGGCCGGGGCCGGGGCCGGGGCCGGGGCCGGGGCCGGGGCAGCGGTGGGACAGATGGAGCCTCCCCCGATCCAGGGCCTGCAGGCATGGATGGGCATATCTGTCCCTGCTCCGCAGCGGGTTCTGGGAATTCAGCCTGTCGCCGAGAATTCCTAAGCTCAAAGGAAAGAATTCGGTGCAGAATATGCATAACCATTAACCTAAAGTGCCAGGGCAAACTGCCTGTTCTCATGCAAGCAGGCAGGTAGCACAAGCTCCAGGGACATGCCAATGCCCTCCTAAAGGAAGGACAATGTCGCTGTGATCAGCCTCTCCTATTCTTTTTCATAGCTGAGAGTTAAGCCCTGATGGTTACACAAACCCTAGCCACAGCGGAAGATTCTTTTTCCGTCAGATCCCTCATAGCATTGTTGTGTCGTCTAAAAGCTTCATTAAAATTCAGCCTTCCACTCCTACCTGATTATTCCAGCAGCGATCCGCAGGAGGTCTGACAAGGCCTGGGCAGGTGGCAATCCCTGTCACATGCAATAGTTTCCACGCTGCCTTTTTGGAAAGTGGCCAAGACCAGTGCCAGAAGCACCGAAATTCAGAAAATAACAAATATAACAAAATATATTTGAGGCGGGGGGCGGGGGAGGTGTGAAGCAGAAGTGCCAACATTCAGGCAACCCAGAAGCAGTTCCGAGGGGCCTTCTGAGCAATCCACACGCTGGAGGTGCCACGAACCTCATTTATCCCTGCAGCTTGACCTCTCACACAGATTAAGTTCTTGAAAAGGAAAAAAAGAAATCTCCCTACCTTTCTCCAGAGACTACATCCACCTCTGCAGGGCAGCCAGCCAACAACAGTACAGCACAGTGCACATCTGCCTTGGAGATCTTTCTTTCTCATTTTGGCTCCCAAGGAAGCATGATTCACAAATGAAAGGGCACTTTACCAAGCTTACAGCACATCTCGGAGGAAATTCAAAGCTTCTATGTTGAACCGTTGTTTCAAAGAGAAAACTCCCAAAACCAAAATGTTATATTCTTTAAATGACAGAAAAAGCTACTTTTTGCCACATCCTGCCTTCATGAATATGGCAAAGCCAACAGCAGTAGTTTCTGCACGCTGCAGTGCCTCTTTGTTTAACAGTCTAGGCCTCATGTAAAAAACGTTTCCTCCTTCTATAACTGACTGGACTCACTAGGCATGCAGTAAATTACAATTGCATTTGTTAATGAATGACCATCTTCAGTCATAAGAGACACACTTATGGACCTCCTCTGAAAGGGTTAAAGTGCTTTTTGGCTGCTTACCACTTACTATCAATTTGCGTAGTTAACCCAGTGGGGACTGAGGAGTCAGGCTGGGAATAGCTGTATGTTTCCAGTGTACATCTAGGATGGAAGCCTGACATTGTATAAATTAAACAAAGATGGAGTAGTGCAGAATACTTATTTAAGTAAGGACTTTATCCCATTTGAGCAAAAACCATCAAGAATGTTTATAAATAAACCATTGAGTGCAAATACTTTTGACTCCACCATAACAGGCTAGCAATAAACAAGAGATTTCTGTAATATTAATTCTGGTTTAAGCAGTAACTGTATGCATGCTGAGGAAAATTAAATTACACCAAAACACTTTGTGCAGGGACAAATCTTTCTGACCATTATATGGTGCTGCATAAATGCTAAATAATATCATAATGTAACTGCTTTCTACAAAACCTGATCACACATAATTTCTCCCAATTTATCATGCTAGTTCATACCAATAAATTCCCAAAGGAGCAGCTTTGTTAGCAGCAGGTATTGATTTTTGAGCTCAGACTGCATCTTCCTACTATTACATTTCACTTGAGAAATTAAAATGTTTCTGAAAACTGGCAGTGGGGCAACACACCACCTTCCTGGCAAGGGAACATTACAAGGCATTTACTGCTGTCAGCGCCAATTCCACTTACAAGGTTGTAGTGCATGGGAAACTTTTCTGCATTACTAATGAATAACAACTTCTGAAAGATGGGAAATTAATTTGATAAGAAGCCACCCAAACCCTTGCAGAGCAGGATAAAGGCATCCAGGAGGAATGCATAAACAGGATGGCTGAGTCGGCAGAGTAAAGCAGGAGGGTTGTTAGAGCAACACTTCGACTTTCCTAGGAGAGGCTCCTCAGGGAACAGCTTCCCCAAGCCCTGAATGCCCCATCAGCAGGGTACTGATTTTACACCCAGCTTCACCTTTTGGCCTTCTCTGTATGGCCCTGCTCACACCTCAACAGCAGTGGTAGGTCTGGCAAGAGCTGGAAAGGTACTAAGAGCTTCAGACCTCCCTAATTAACTCCTTAGTCATCACAGCCCTTGATCTTTCTAGTATGGCCTGTCTTCCTTGTACTAATCCATGAAATCAAGAGAAGTGCTGACAAAAGTATAATTACTTGGGCTGCTGTTTTATGGTACGGAGCATATGGTGGCAAGACTGCTTGAAGGTGTTCGTGTTCCCCTGGCCTGCCCACTGCTTGCTTCTGGTGGGGAGACCACTCCAGCAGCCTTGCTGCAAGCTGCTTGAGGAAATGTCCCAGCTTCAAAGAAAATGAAACCTGCAAACAAACAGACACCACACCTGAGACAGATCCATGTGTGTACAGAGGAGAGACTGGGAACGAAAGCTGATTTCAGAGGAGAGACCCAGAAGCAGGGCTGCCTCAAACTTGGATCATTGCCAAACACTTGGTAGCCTTATACAAATGAATATTGAGGGAGATTTCTGCTCCAGGAGGAACTCACTGTATTTTGTATGTCAGGAGACGGCCATGGCCAGGAATAAAATTGCTACCAAATGTGATAATATTTCCATTTGGGAAGATGTGTTTGTGTCTGGGTTCAGCTAGGATAGCTTTGTGCCTAGAGAGTTATCAATCAGTGCTCCTTCCTTTTTATTCTGCACTCTTAAGTCTGATTGGTACTTTTGTCTCTGAGGTTAGAGACAAATTTATTGTTTTTTCTTCCTAATACCATTAAAGCTTTGTCATTTTGGCTTTGTGAGATACTTTATTTAATCAAAAAGGAAAAGAAGGGATTTTGTTTCTACAAAGACTAGCAGGAGGCAAGAGCTGGTATTACCAAGCTTTGAGAACAGTTGCTATCAGGAAATTTATTCTCCAAATGGAGGCTGAGGGCACTGACCACAGTGAACTGAACTGCGACATGTAATTTCATTACTTTGGCTGGGCTAAGCTGCCTAAGCTTATTGCTGCCTTCAGCACGGGAGCACGTTGGCTTGCAGCCACAGTGGAGGGATGAAAAAGGCTTGAGGGTTGCTACAATTTTCTCAAATGCCTGAAAATTGTCCAATTGGTCATTAGCTGATCACCTCTTGGTTTGAACAGATCACACTCTGCTGTGATCTGAAAACACACTGGTTAAGCAGCAATGCTGTTACAGACTTGCTCTTGAAGAATTACCACGGATACAGGAAATCTGTTTGATTCCCACATGTGTTTGGTTTTCAGACTTACAGGCTCCATGGTGGGGTAGGGGGAAAACCAACAACCAAACCATCATTAATTCCCTTGAGATCTGTGCTACATTATTTTACTGTATGCAATCCTTTGTTCTTCATAAGGCTATATATACCAGTGCAGCATTTCTTCTCCTTCCTGGCTCTTTGAAAGTAAGAGAGTAAGATGAATAACAATCTTGCATGGTGGGTATGTATATCTGTCTGTAAACATTTATATGTGACTTTCATGTCTGTGAGTTGTGCTGGACAGATAATCATGAAAACTTGACAGTCTCTCCTTCAAAGCAGAACTGTGAGAAGCAATTACATACACTTTGAATACCAGCTGGACAAGCTTCCCACACTGTAAAACACCATATTTAATTTTGAACCTGGAGGAGTTGCATCCTGCCATCTTTACTCTGTCTTCAAATAAGATTAGTGCACTGTGCTCCAGGAAAAAAACCGTGATGTTTATCATTTGCGCTAGCAGCAGAAAACCCTGGCTGAATTCACTGACCTCTGTGATACACAGGGTAGGACTGAATGATCAATCATCTTTAATCCTTAAAACCTACCAACAGAAAGACGGAAGTGCACAGCTCCCTGCGATATGAACTGTTCTGTTATCTGTGGCAGAATCCCTAGTACATAAGGATCTGAGCTTTATAAATTGCCTCATAAAATCTTGCATTTATCACGGGTGTCGGTACTGGGTGTAACTAAACCAGCATGGAGAGTGGTTTAACAACATGTATAAACACGACCAAGCAATGCAAATCACAGTTCCTGCAACTCATTTTGAGCTGTTCTTAGAACAGGGAGGAGCAATACACAATAAAGGGTGAAAATCATCAGTTTTCCCCTTTCTGAGCTTTTACTTCTTGTTAATTAATTCATACTGTGAATTAGTTCTGGTTGGTGGATACATTTAGGTGTTTTGTGAATCTGAGAGCATGTCCTACCTCCATTCACATTACGAAACAAGCACAACAAACATGCCTATTGACTGAGTGGGTATCTGTACTGCATTTGGTCATTTGAGATATCTGTCACCATAAAGGTCACTTGGATGCTTGAGGAAAGGAGGGAGGAAGGTGGAAGTGTAGAGGCCCATACAATGCACAAGGGCTGCCAAGGGATAGGAGCTGTGGACAGGCTCATTTGCACCCCCATAAAACCTGCTACTCCATACATTAGTGACAGCAATGTGTTTACCTTTTTTTTTAACTCAAGGCATATACCTGCGCTCAATCAGTTTCAAATTATCGTAAGTCAGCACTCCAAAACGACCCTGAAGTTTTCACACACTCGTTGCTGTAAGCCAGCCAGCCAGACTCACTGCAGAACACAGGAAAAAAATCTTGTATGATTTAATTTCCTTGGTCTGAAACATCAAAAGGAGAGTTAACTACGTGGACAAAAATCCTGCTCTGATTTATCAGGACTTAAATACATGTTTTTAAATCACTATTTGTCTTTTCCCGTAAATGTATTACCAGCTAGCCTCTAGAAGACCAATTCCTGCTTGAATGCCAGCTACACCTGTTTATGATAAAGCAGCTGGAAATTGGCCAAGAATTACCTGTAAAGCCCAGAATATGATAGAGACAGAATTGGAAAAATTAAGGAAAAAAACTGTGAACATTCTAAATAATGGCATTTTCTTGTGTAATTTCCTTCTATGGGAAAGCTCTGTGAAGAGGGCTGTGTTTTCCAGGGATTTTCATAAATCCTGCTGAGAAGGGAGGTGTTACCTGGGAGGAACATGTTGTCCTCCACATTTGTACTTTTTGCTAGAGATGAAGCAATTTGCCCTGAAACTTTGTTCCTCCCTATCAGGTCAGGATTTTGTTCAACTTGCTCTGGTGCCAAGCTGAGCTGACAGCACACTGCTGAGACTTAGGTAAAGGGGAGAGGGGCTGTCAAATACTGGGAAAAGGGCAGGGAGGTGACGACACCAACTCTCAGTCAAGTCTCCCTTGCATCCAGAAAATTCAGCATGGGAGGGGCAAGTTGTCTTGCACCAGCCCCTGATCAAATTCAGTTGATGATCAGAGAGCTAGGAACAGCTGAGACCATCCCACAGAAATTGCTGGCTAGGCTAAGGTTTGAAGACTGTGAAGAGGATGGACTTTCACTTCTGAAGAGATGAGCAAGTACAAATTAAAGGGCCCAGAAAGGGACCTTGTGTAAATTCTACAATTTGCCTTCTCCATTTAATTGAAAACAAAATAATTGGCTAGATTCAACATGGACAGAAGACAATAATGCCTCACAACTAGGACATGGTATTAATAGGCTTAAAATCCTTCAGAACAGCAGCTGCTTATCCCATTTTTTTAATCTGTTAAATAAGTGCATTGCATGAAACTTTAATGATCCATGGTACAAATGCACGTTGTGCCACCAGTCCATTGCATTGAGATTGGAAATAATTTGGCTTCTCCACTAGGCCTACTGTACTGGCACTGGCACTGTTCTCCCCAGCTCCTACCACTGGTAATTTCCTGCATAAATGGGCAATCCCAGCCTGCATTTTGAATCTGTATTTAGACTTCGGAAGATCTATCACTTAGTGTTTGTGAAAGTATCTGTTATTTTTGCAAAAATAGCAGGCAGCTTAACATATTTGGATTTGGGCTTGGCTTACTTCTTTCTTTGCTTCACACAAGACTCATGAGCGGCTCTTTTGATGCCATTGGCTTTTTCGACATTACATACTATCTATTAATTTCATACTACCAGACTTCCTTGGCTGTTATGCATACAATGATTTCCAAGTGACTAACTTGCAGACAAACAAATGAGGTTGGGCTCTGGACCAGGTAAGGGAGCACCAGCCAGGGAGTCTGGCGCTGTGTGTGTCTTTGCCTTAAAATGATGGGACTTCATGCAGAAAGAAGGCAGGAGGATCTGTGTGAAGTGTGACAGTGAGCAGAAGGGACTGATATGATTCTGATCCCTGAAATCCATTCAGGCAGTCTTTGATTGAGCTATTTGTGCAGCTGCAAGGTCAAAGAAAAAGTGGGCACAGAAAGAAGTAAATACCGTTTTCTTATCCTTTGTTGTAGGGTCATTTTTTGTTACAGGGTATTTTTTTTCCAATAAAGGAGTGTACACAATAGATATAGACTGAATACACAATGCAAGCAGACTTCCAGCAGCTCTCACAAGCATTGCTTTAAAATTTCTGCCCCTAGGCATATCACTCAACGAATCCCAGAAGCTGGAAACTCCAGACCTGCCCTAACACTGAAGACATATAACAACCAGAAATAACAGGCCTTGAAAGCAACTTCAAAACCCTAGGAAGTCTGGACGTGAACTTTCTTTATTGCTCCTAATTACAGAATATTTCTTATCTTTCTCCTTATCTGAGTGGAAAAACATATTTTAAATGTGAGGAACATATAAATAACAGGCCCAGCTGAGTCACTGAATTTTTCTGATATTTTTCTCTGATCTTTTTTCTCTACCTCTTTTTTTTCCTTTATTTTGGCTATTTCTTACTAAAGATGCTTGCTCTCTACTTGACTTTCCTTTCTGTATTTTCATTCCTAAAGCCAAAACAAAGAACAATGGCTATCAGCTAAGGTCCTTCATAATTCCTTCATTGACATTTTTCTTAGCCTTCTTTTACTTCTCTTAACCTAAAATAATTAGAAATTTTAAGCCTTAATCAAAGAAAAACAAAGGGTAAACATTATGTTCTCCCAGTTCTTCTAGTTTACTCCTAATGTTAGTAGCTATAGCTGTGTCAGCTGTACCTGATTGAATGTAGCAGAGTCAGGGTTCCTCAGCAATGAGGTGTAATGAAGAGGTTCCACTTTTGTCCAGGACATAAGCTCAAATGTGCAGTACAGCCCCCCCATGCTCCTTCCTGCCTCCCCTTTATGCCAGTGACCACGCCGTGCAGAGGGAAGAGCGAGACAGCTGTTTGGTAACAAATCACTTTAATGTCACATAAAAGAATGCAGAACCAAAATCTGAGCTAACAGGTTTTACTTAACAGTTTTGCCAGGCTCAGCACAGGTAAATCAGTCACCAGGGCTCAGCTCCTGGATGGCGGTGTGCACAGGTGACCGTAGCCCACATCTCTGACGTGGCACGTAGTTGTGGCACACTGCCACGAGATCATGAGACGTAAACCTGAGTGACCAACAGACCTTTACTGTCATTGTTTTTTATCATGCTCTATTACCCTGAAGACTACTAAGAATTTTGGACACCTTCTTTCTTGCCTTAAAATTTTCCTTGACAATTTAACACCAAAAAATCAACAGAGAAACTGCTCCCAGAGAAATGGTTAAGAAAATTGTTTCATCTGTAATTGAATATATATTCTTTCAGTGTTAATTAAAAAACATAAATTTTCAAAATGAGAAGACCTTCAGGATAAAAACTTTTGGCTAATGGATAAAAATTTCGATTGACTTGATAATTTTAATTACAAAATCAGTATTTAATCACAGGAACTGAATCTCTTTCCTTGTAACTTGCTTTTGTTAAGCAGTGGAGAATTTTTTGGATTATATAAAAAAAAAATTCCAGGTTGCTCTACTATAAAGTTTTTGCTTCCTCTTCTTCCTATTTTTTTTTATATTTTCCTGTATGGTCTGGCAGCTTGGCAGAAACCCAAAAAAAGAACTTCTAAGGAGGGGAATGTTGCAGACAGATAAAAGACATCTTTTCCTGATAGCCAAACCACTTGATGCATGTTGAAAGCAGTAATCATCAGTCTTTGCATTTTTCTTTCCCTTTCAGGGAGGACCGCAAGATAGAGATGTGAATTCTGATATTGTGCGCATCTACTCACTTATATTGTTACACAAGTCTTAGAGAAGCTATAAAATGTTCCCAATTTCTGCATGCTTAAAATGACCTTTTAAAATTGTCTTTGTGAGTCTCTTGTCAAAGACTATCCTTGGTTCTTTCCAACTTGTCTTTTATTTTTCCTTTTGTTACTCCCTGGAACAGAGCTCTGTGTTCTCAAGAGGGTTTTGATAGTAGCAAATTGCTCACATCAGCTTAGAAAAACCCATCCTTTCCTGTACTGTATGTCTTTTTTATTTAATTTATAATAGTGAGGCAATTGGATCCTTTGCTTTTGTTCTCCATATAAAGTAACAGAAACCTAATAGGAGCAACTGATGGAAAGGAAAACCTTACTGTAGGGCAGGAAAAAAATGTCCCTGTGACAGACATCCCACTGGGAAATCATGACCTGATTTAGCTTCAGCCGAAGAGGTGGTTATTAGGGCAACTTAGTTCAAAAAGCAAGTTACATCAGGTTTTGCATTCTTTGGGAGTGAGAAGGACAAGCGATGCCAGCACAAGAAAGGGGGCGGGGGGGAAAAGGTTACACAAGGAGGGGAAAGCTGTCTGCTTTCACCTATTATTCACAGTGTATTTCCACTGCTGACTTCTCATTTTGGGGATTCATGGTTGTCAGAGTGTTGACAGGAATCAATTGGCTTGTCATTTCTTGAGATAGATGCCCCGTACAGGAACAGGAGCAACTATGAGATACATGCTTTAACATTAATATTATTTTTCTATCAAGGTTCGAACTTGGGAGTCTACAGGTTTTAGCTGGGCAATTCAGTAGAAGTTACAGGCATTGGTATAAGTCAAAGAATCCCACTAGTCTTCTGATCCTCGCCCAATAAACTGAGTGTACAGAAAGTAACTGAATTAAAATGCTGTGCTGAATGACAAAAAGGCAGACTCTTCACTCACTAGTGTGGTGATGCATTCCTCCCTTCCCAGGCCACACTATGATCTGAGATATGCATACATAAAGGAGACCAGTCTGTGGTTACTATCTTTTTACAATCCAGTTTGTCACCAGAAAAATCTCTTATAATTCCACTTCTTAATTTGTTTTTGTAAAGCGTAATATGAAGTTATTAGTCTATAAAAATAAGCTTGAAAAATAAGAAAACATCATAAAATACTCCAATAATGCAGGCAAAAAAACATAGGGTTCATATAGGAAGAATGTAAGCTTAGTATAAAGTTTATAAATGTCTCAATCCATTACTGTCAAACCCTACATTTGCTTTTCCTGTGTTAACAACAGAACACCTTTGTTACCTCTCTGGTTTCATATTTATTCATGACTAGCACGTTACCCCACACCAATTGTTTGATATTGATATTATACATGTGAAAAACATGTAATCAGAAATAATTCCTGTGATTGGTGATGACTTCATTAAACAATTTTCATTAATTTGATCTTTTTGGAAATGCAGTTGTATTTTAAAAAAACATAAAAACAGTGTATTGAGCTTTAGTTTCTTCATTATTCTTAATGCACTACATTATTGATGCTGCTTCATTGACCTTATCCCCTGAGGCAAGCACTGCTGACACCTTTTTTATTATTTTTCTCATTAATAAACATGTGCCTCCTTCAGTAGTCCATGTACTTCTTCCACCATGTAGAGTGGATAAAATGTCTTTTATCATTCATTTATTATTCATTGACTGTTGATTCTAAGTCTTTCCATACCATCTTCCTATGAAAAGACCACTGGAGTGGTTAGTTTCTTAATTTTGTGCCCATGTACATAAGTTAGCTGTTACTGTGTAAGAATTACAGGCTCTGTATTTGGACACCGATAAGTGAAAACACAAAATATTTGTTTTTGCTGTTTTGTCCAGGAGCAAAATATGTTATTGTTGTAATTCACTAGTGATAGCTCATTTTAAAATACAAAAGGCTGACACAGCACCAGAATGAGAGGAATCCCTACCACTTTTGCCATCCTTCCCTAAAGGATGCTCATTCACCATGTCCCTTATCCCTTTAGCAAACTTTCTAACAGCTGTGCAGTGGGATTTAAGAGAGAGACTAGACTACAGATAACTCCATGGTTAGACACTAACTACAGTGTAGCTCCACTAAATCTGTTATTCCAGATTTGGAAATAAAAAGAAAAGGAAAATACTCTCTGTGACCTTTGCAGTGTTCTTAGCCAAACAGATCCACCAAAGGCAGAGAAAAAGACCTTCCTCTGCCATGTCATCCAGACATGCACTTCTCCTATGCGACATCATCTAAATGCAGATGTCTGAGTAGCATTTACTTAGCTCCCTCTTCTTCTGTCTTAGGCATACAAACATGGTAAATACAGGGACAGTTTTAAAGTCTCTGAGTGTATCCTCTACATAATTGCCATGTTTATCCATAATGATATAGGAAGCATGCGGTCCAAAAAAACCCAAAAAACCCCAAGGTTAGGAGATAAAACCCCTTGACTATTATAATTTAGTTTCACTGCCTCTGTAATTGCAAAAGTGAAGTCAATGCATTTTCTCTGCCTGATGGGGAAGATACAAAAGTAAAAGGTCAAGGCTTTATCCATCTGTGGTTCTGCCACTGACTTAGTGTATAATCTTGCACAAATCACTTTGAGCTGTTGTGTATCAGGTTCCTAACTAGGATAGTTAATGGCATCTTCCTGCTCTGCAAATAATTTTAGGTCTGTGTCAATTCTAGTAGGTTAATAACATTAATCAACATTCATTTATTGGGCAATGCTTTTAAATGCCTTTTGTGTGCTTATTTTTCTGTATTAATGTTTCTAAAACTGTTTTTATTGTCATGACTGTAAAATCTATTTAAAATCCTTATTTTTATTATGTTATTTTCCCACAATTGGTAGTGAAAAGGGATTTTTTTCCATCAATGTGTGTTGTTTTCCTCTAATGCTGGCTTATGTCAATGATAAGTGATCTGAAAAGTCATGCCATCATATCAATATAAAGGTACAGCTTGAAACTTTGACTTTATTCAGAATTGTTCACAGTTGCATTCATTCAACCCATTTATTGTTTTTTTTCCCTCATCCATTCATTCTCTCACGCACTCCACTACTGACTTATTCCCTGCATTATGTATCAGTTTGCAAACCTCCGGGCACATTCACTGCCCTTTTCACCGACTTACTAAAAACCCACCACCTGTTCACTCACTCACTCTTGGACAGATCTGCCTTCAGTCTGAGACCTGGCTTCTGAGCCAGTTTTGGTCTCCTCTCATTCCCTACTCTGCTCCTCCGTCTTCTACCCTGTAGCTTGTTTCTGAGTTTAATTAAGGACTGCAGGTATAAGAGCACCGTCAGTTGCTAACAGTTTTCTTTAACCCCTTTTTCTTGCTTAATTACTTTTTTTTTTCCCTGGCACCATTTGATATAGCTTGCCTAAACTTAAAATACCCGTGTGTATATTCAGCCTCAACATGTTGTCTGAACTAAATGTATTATGACTGAAGCAGTCTTTACATATTATTACTTTGCAGAAAGCATTATGTGTCATTTTGAAGATTAGACTTTATTATGCTTACAGTAGAGGTTTTTAAAAGCATGCTTTCTCCATATCCTTGGAATACCCATTATGGAATTGATGTGGACATGTATTAATAATTGTTCATTATATGATCTCATTGCCACAGCATGCAGTATTTGGAAGATTATAATCTTTCTTAGGAAAACAAAATCACTTATAATTAATGTGAGGACCAGTGTCTTTAGCACTACACCACTAGTTCACATAAAACCCAGACAAATATTACAGACCTCTGGAAAACCTCTCAGATTTGTGTCAGAGGCCATTTGTTTATTAATCCTGTGAAACACATGACTTATAACTGGAACCAATAGGAATTTTCAGTGGTGCAGTTTATGGTACTAGCAATATGTTCCCAATACTGTTATTACTAGTGTTTTCTCATCAAATCCCATTTGGTAATATATTTTACTTGAAAGAAGGTTCTAAATGTGATTGAGAATCTGCCATTTGACGAGGTGCAAGTATCAATTCCTTGTTTTACCTCCAACCTTCATGTCTGCAAGACTTTTCAGGTTTTCCTGAGAATGGATATTGAAAACTACATTATACAAATTAACAATATAATTCTTAAGAGGTCATGACATCTAACCTGGAGAGAGTCAGAAATAATGAAAATTTTGCCTGCTAGCCTTTGCTCCAGTTCCCTTGTGCCACTCCGGGTTTTTGGAAATTTGTGTAGACTGCAGGCTCCCTGGGGAAACCTGACAAAAATCCCTGTGATTTTCCTACTCAGAGCTAAGAACTGCCCAAGCCTAGATTTTGTAAAATGAGAGATTAAAAAAGGATCTTTGTTTCTTCCTTGGAATATCATTTCATAGTGGTACCCCTTAGGAGATGCTTAAAGTCTTGTCTGTACTAGAGGGTTTTGCCAGCATATTAATACCAGCAGTCAGTCCCAGAGGAGATGCAGGTTAATCTTCTGATGGTATAAATTACAGCAACTGCCCAAATAAAAAATGATAAGGATTTTTATCATGCTACTGTATTTGCAGCAAGGATTTTCTGGCATGGGTTCATTTGATCCTTTTTTTATGCTCCTCTAAGACTCAGGTGAATCATCAGAACTCGATCTCCCCCTTCCTGGCAGACCATGGCTTCTCAACCCTCCTGCTCCCTGCTGCTGTCGTCTCCCAGAGCTGGGTATGACTACTTTCCTCTCCATGCTTCATATCTAATGTTTGCATGGCGTTATGACCCTGTTTGATGTCAATGGTGTGATGAACACTGGTTACCCAATGTTAAGATGGCCTAAGTTAAATTGCCGTTTTGAAAATATAATGCAGGAAAATTGATTTCCCAGTGTTTTCCGCACAACAGACTGTTGGCTGGCTCTGCTAATATCCTCCTTCAGACTCTACCATTTCGTAGACCCTGAAATATCAAGGTTGCTTTGCATCTAAACGTCTTTCATCTGAGGTTATCATCTTGTCTTTATGTCTTTAAAAGGTTCGATTTCCTCAATGATTTCTTGACAGTATTTCTTACCTACAGCTAACGTGAATTATTAGTTATTGACTATCATGTTATTGTAAAAATATAATGTTGTGTAATGCTGGAATTTAAAGGTCAGCCAGTAAAGCAAGTGCCAATATCTGACAAATTAAGTATTTTGTTCAGTCTTGCTTCAATGACTGTTGCTAACCAAGCTATTGCAAGCCCACGACACTGGTATCACCTGTTCCACAGCAATAAAAAAACCCAAACCAAACCCCAGTCCAAAAAGAGACACCCATGTGTTGGTCCATGTCATTCATCTGAACAGTCACATCAGGCGTGCACGGACATGATGGTAATCAATAACTCATCAGTGACTCAGCAGAAGGATCGCGGGTGAGATCTGTGCATTTACTGACCTATTTTCTGTCCTCCTTTTTATATACCGCCAAGCAGTCACCTAAGCGAACCTATGCTTTAAGGTGCAATAATTCCAGCAACGTTTGCTTTCGGTACGAGTTATTCCACTCCCATGGTGCCGAGAGGCTGGATCCCAGGCGCGGTTTTCCCTGTGGTCTGCGGCGAGCGGATTCATCCTGCCCGAGACGAAAAGGCAGAGGAGGAGCAGCGGAATGCGACAAGTGGCACTAGGTGCGAGGAGCTGCGGTGGCTCTTGCTCGGCCCGGCTGACCTGCGGGACACCGCACCTGCTTTCGGCAGAGGCGTCTCGCTGCCTTGCCAAGGCTCGCAGCCCCGGGTGGCGCGGGAGGGGCCGCTCGGCCGGCGCCGTGACCGGGCCAATGTCACCCGGCGCCGCTGCCGCCCCGCGGGGCCGCTGCCGTTAACGGGGCTGCGCCGGGCGCGTGCGGAGGCACGAGCAGCACCGCGGAGAGGGAGGCTCGGCCCCCCTGCCGGACCCCCGGGACAGAGGGCCGGGTCCGCCCCCAGCGCCGCTCGGCCGCCATACTGCGGGGCAACCCAAACTTGTTACACACGGGCACCAACTCCTCCTCCTGCTGGTGCTCCTGCCTCTCCCACCGCCGCCGCCCTGCCCCCGCCGGCGCGGGGAGGAGGGGGCTGCGCCGGCCCAGCCCCAGCCGCGGGGAAGGCGCCGAGGCGGGCGGGGGCCGTGCGAGGGGAGCGCCGCAGCCCCCCGCAGGTAGGAGCGCCCGGCGGGGCGGGCTGTGCGCCGGCCGGGAGAGGAGGAGACGACGGCGGCGGGGGGCGGGCGGAGGGAGCAGGAGGCGGCGGCAAGGGAGCGGTCGGCACTGGGGCAGCGAGCGTCCGTGCCCGTCGCGCCTTCTGCCGGTGAGGTGGGTGCGGGGCTGGGGGACCCGGCGTGAGGGCGGGCGGCACGGCCGCACCTACGGAACGCAGTCGGTCCTGCCGCCTGACGGGGCCCGGGCCGCCGCTGGGTTCGGGCGGGGGGCGAGGGCGCTGGCAGCCCCCGCCTGCGACGCGGCCGGAGCGAGACGGAGAGGAGGAGCCTCCAGCAGCAAATGAGCGAAGGCTGCCAGGTTTATAAATCTGCTTTTCCTCCCACCGCCCCCGAGCCCCGCTGACTCCGGCGGGAGCGACCGCCTGGCCGCCGGCTGCGACTCCGCCAGGTGCGTGCCCGGGGCTGCGGTCGGGCCCCGCCGCCCGAGCTGGCCGCACCTGCCGCCAAGACGGGGGGCCGGGGGCGCGCCCGAGGGTGGTGAGGATGGGGGCGAGGCGTTTTTGCCCGGCTGGGAAGCAGTCGGTTTCTAAGGGCCAGCAGCCCAGGTTGCCAGGAGTGTGTCCGGGAGCTTCGGGGAGGCCGCTGTCTGCTGGGCACCGCCGTCCCTCATTCAGCGAAGAGCAGGACGCGGTACTGGGTGCTTGCTGTCGGGTGGCCGGCTGCATGTGTTCTGAAGAGCTGTTATGTGCTGTTTTATTTTTCAGCTGTCAGGAGGGTTTAAGTCAAGTCTCCACAGAGGTGCCGAGTTAGCAAGGTACGGGTGGAGAGAGAGTTTTCTGTCCCCATTTGCCCCTCAGCTAATTCTGAGGTGGTGTCTTCAGTGCTTCCCGGAGGTGTGGGTTGTTGCATGGTATTTTCCGCGTATAGAAAACTACGCATCATGGGCGTTCAAGGGAGAAGGATTGAGTGGATGAATGCAGCCTTGGTAACTTCATTGTTGCAGCTCCTTTCTATTACGTGACTGCCTTTAGCAGGGAGGGGAACAGGAGCTTGATCCTGCCCTGGTGTGGGAGGGAACTTGATGGATCTGTAGGTTGAAGGGCTTTTCAAGTCTGTTTTTTGGTTTAGTGCTGAAACATTTCTCTGTATTCGTTCATGTCTTTATTATCATGTACCTCTTGTGGAGTGTTACTTCGGCTGAAAAATGTGAAACATCACCTTTAAGTCTATGGCAACCAGATATTTCTAGTAGCTCTGGAAATCAGTGTAGTAATAAAACCTCTTTTTTAAAGAAAATCAAAATTCTTACAGTAATTAGGACAAGGCTGTTGACTGCTTTGTGCCCATCAGGCTCAGAAATAGCTACTGATCTCATACTCCCTTTTGGATACCTGCATGGAGGTTTTGTTAGAGAACTGTTTAATGACTTCTTTTATTAGAAAGAGTGCGAGCTCAGGCAGTTACGCAAGTGCGCCTAAAGGAAGCTGTGCTGGCTGCATGGATGGCGAATGTGGAGGCCGAGCCGGAGTGGGAGTATCATTTACAAACTGAGTTAGAAAGGGGCATTGTAAGAGAGAACCGAGCAGCTTGTGTGGGGTGGAACGCTGTATGTACCATGTTCCCTACTGTGCAGGAAGGAGTGCTAGTACAGTGTGATGCCTGGGATGAGCGGGCTGTGTATGGATGGCCACTCATCATTCTTTCCGGTAGCAGAGATAGGGTATAGGTGCACTGAAGGCAAATGAGTGGCATGGGAACATGTTACTGCGTGTATATTCTTAGAGGGGAAAAATAAAAAAAACCAGCTTTATAAATGGGGAGCTGGATTGACAGATGAGTCTGTATTTACTATGGTCTCTTGGCTTGTAGAGGAAGTATTTAACCATCTCTCCTGCCTCCCCAGAAGCAATTACTTTATGCACCTTTTTCAATGGTCAAGGATTGCTACGGAGTCTGCTGGCAAAAGCTGCTTGCATTCATACCTACCAGAATAGGTCTATAGCTGTTTTTTAAATTAATCTTGTTTTTTTTTTTTTTTAAGAAACAAAAGCCATTGTAGCTAGTGGGGAGGGTGGTAGCTACTTCCCCAACAAATGAAGTGTTTGATGTGAACGGTTCTCTTTCAAAACTGTAACACTGATTCATAGGTTTTTCTGGACACTCCAGGTTCAGGTGTGCCCATGAACTTAATTTAATATGCTGTGTTGCCATCTCTTTGCCGGTATTATGATTCAGTCCTCTCTCCTCCCCCCACCCCAATCCCTGGATAAACAACTATTACATTGAACACTTGATAACCTTTTTTGTTAACCTTGCATGGATACAGCAGTATCCTACCAGAATGTGTGGATTTATACCACTAAGAGGTCCTGCAAGAAGGAGAGATGTTTTCGATGCCCTGGCAGATCCCTTATTGGACTGCCTCGTGAGCAGCTGAGCTGTGGAGTTCTCTGCTTCTTGCAGCCTCTTGCTGGGGAGGAGCTGGAGAACTCAGAGGATCTGTCATCTGCTGAAGGCCACTTGGGTGGCGTTGGGAACAGCACTGTTGCTTGCACTGCAGTGCACTCTTGCCCTTTCTCCCAGCTGTCTTAGGGGGTGTGTTCCAAATGAATGTTTTTGTTTTAAAATACATTTTCTTAGCTGTTTCCTTGCAATGAAGCAAGTTGGAGGTCTCTTTCAGTCAAAATTAATTCTTGTTCTGGGCTGCTAGCATTAGATGTAATGCTAGCATATGCCACCTAGTTGGTAAAAGGTTTTGGATAAGTCAGTAGGCAGTTGTGCCATAATCTGATTTTTAAGGATGACTTTTCAAAGTGGGACTCTAAATCAGTAGAAATAAAATCTTGGAGCATTTCTGTCATAGTTTCATTATCTTGGAACTCTGCTGATTGTTTTGTTTTGGTTTTGGTTTTCTCCAGGAAAAAGGGAATCTCAAGCCAGTTGTTGCAGTAGGGATTTTGTAGATAACAAGAATATAAAGTACTTCCCCTCAGCGTTCAGAAGTGAAGTTACTTGTCCTGGGTTTTATTGTGCAAAGGTAACGAAATAATTACCGAAATTGACTAACATTTCTTGTAAGCTTCTTTAGTGCTTCCAAGTGGTGGAACTTGTTGGATTCGTATTCTGTGATTTAAATGAGTTGAAAAGTAGTTTCTGAAGGTATATGACCATGAAAGTGTTATTCATGAACGGGTGGTGATCTACTATGCTTCTTATTAAACTGAAAATTAAGTACTTGTAGACATGACTGAGACGGTTTTTCACAGTGTTTTAGATTCTGGGTAGCATGTGAAAATAAGGTTGGGGATTTAAAGATGACAACAAAAGCAACTAAAGCAGATCGTAAACTTTCATTGTGGTAATATTAAACAGTTTGGCGGGGGAGTGTTCTCTGTTGTGCCCTACACTCAGTTGCTGTATGCCATGTTAATTAACTGAAGAAAGGTGTGCTCAATTGGGAACCTGCACAATAAACAAGGAGCTGGGAAGTGCTTTTGGCGTTTTATTTGGTTGTTCTTTCTCTGAAGTTTTCTGCCTCCTTCTTTCTAGCTAGTCATTTCTCTGATGATAAAGCAGTGTTTTATAATGCCTTCTTCATCTGACTTTGCATAGTAGTCCCGTGCTTGAGTGTCTAGGTAGATGGGTAAAAGAAGTGTATTGGAAAGAATGAGAAAAGTCCCACTTGACATTACTTGTAACTTGCGCTTGGGCAGTTGAAGTGGTTGAAGGGTTGCTTTTTGTGGAGCATATAACTGGTTAAGTACCAGAAGGAGCTTGGGAATGCCAAAAGGCACTGCTGCAGCTTTCATTTGCAGTTAATTTACCTCTGTGTTGATATAGCTGTGCAGGCTAGTTGTGGGAGCTGTTGTAATTGTTTCCCTTCTGATATGAGGGTTTTGTCCTTGTTTCTTGGATGAATTAATGAAAGAAACCAAAAATTGTTTTTCTGTTCCATGGTTCTTCAGCTACAAAGAAAAATGTAGAACCTTCTATTTCAGACTAATGTGTGCCATCATCCTGGATTGGGAAGTTACAGATCTTGCTGTCCAGAGCAGGATTAATGAGGTCTTACATTTAATTGTATTCTGGCCAAAAAGCTTTTATATTCTTTTATCTGCCTGTAAAGTTCTAGGAATGCAAAGGCCTGTTTAGCCTTCTGGAGGTGCTGCTGAAGCCTACCTTCATCATGAAGGAGGATATTGCTTGCAGTAAGTAGTGTGTTGAGCTCCACTTCTAGCCAAGGGTGTCCAAGAGCTGCTCTATTTCCTCCTGCTCCCTGTAACACGAAGTTGTGGTGCAGCGAGCTTCTGGGCATGTGAGCATTTCTGTAAACAAAATGAATAAATATGCCAAAACTCAGTTTTAGTAGGTGTAGTGCTTTCTCTTTTTTTACGATGGGATGGAGGAGGAAAAAAAGATGTGTATTGAATGAAGGGGCATGAATGTTGTTTTCAGTATTGTAACTCTGAGACTTTTGACACGTTAGTCTTCTAAAGCACCAAGCAGCAGCCTTTACTTCAAGAGTATGTTGTTGTGTACTGTGGCCTGGGGTGAAACAAAACAGATGACAAAAAAATAAAAACCTGTAAACTGATGAAAAAAAATAACAAAAATCTGCAGATGTAAGCAGATAAGGAATTTGGGAACCTTTGTAAAGAATCTGCATTTAGTTAATTGAAGGCCATGTATCAAGTTTAGAACCAAGTTTGTTGGCACAAGAAGTAGTGAATACAATTTTTTGTCTTTCTCTGCTCTTCCACCTATTTCTTCTTGTCTCTGTTCATGTACAGCAGTGAACTCATAATCTACTAAGCATTTTCTGTGTTGATCCTCTTAAAAAATTAGTATTAGCCTATATATGAGGCAGGCTAAAGAGGATTGAACACTGCTGCAAAATTAGTACCTGTTGGCCTCATTGCAAGGACAGGCAGGTTCTCTGTTTCTTGCATGGAGCTTGATTGTGTGTTCCTCTGCAGGGTTGTGCATGCTGAGTAGATGTGTAGGTGATAGAGCACTGGTATGGAAGCGACTTGGAAATATCTGGAATTAGCAAACTGGGAAACTGGTACGTCGTTAGTGCATCTGATTACTTAACTGAGCTGGGAGACAGAAGAGGATATGCAAAGCAGAGGAACGTTTATGGAGAGGGCCAGTTCTACTGGGAAAGCAGGGAGGAGAGGAAAAACTTTTACAGACTTGGTTAGCTCTTTGCTGGTGTTTAACAGAGACCAAAGGTTGTCGGGAAGCTAAAGCAGGTCTGGCAGAACTGCAGCAAGGCGAGACAGTGGGGAGGCTGGTGTTCCCTGTGCCCGAGTAAAACATCCAGATCCACACAGATTTGCATGCATTGCAAATGGCAGAGCCAAGGAGTAAGGGGAAAAATGCATGAAATGTGATTATAGTTCTGGCTTTGTTCAAGAGTAGTTTTCACAGGCAGGCTTTAACAGTATTTCTGAGTTTTCTTCCTTCTCCCAATATAAAGCAGGCATTCTTCTTGCCCCAAATAATTGATTTTTATAAGTATATGGTCATTTGTGCTTTTTTTTTTAAATAAACAAATAATACTGTATGAACTTTGTCACTGAATATACAAAGAGATGCATACAAAAGTGGAGGCTTTTTGTTTTTTATAGAATGTCTTTGTTCTCGTTTTCACTGAAAGAGATAATGAGTTATGATTGTGTGTTATTGGTAAAACAATTCAGGATGTGGGGAAGAGACCTAGAGATGTGGAAGCTCTTGGATTTGTATTTGAATTCTCTCTATGTGTGAATTTTATATGTTCTGGGGAGAACGGAGCCATATAGACTTTTTAGAAAACAAAGTGCACATTGAATTGACGTCTTAAATCAGGTCATTGAAGTTGTGCTTGATGTTGGCTAGGTTTGTTGTAATTAAACTCATAATTCTGGAGTACTTCAAAAGGAGCTGTTGTTTGTTTTGCTGAGTGTGATATAGACTGGTCAGAGTTTGTGTGAGGACACAGTTAATTCTGTAATTTATCTCCATAAAATGCATTACTTTACCTTTCTGGTTTGCAGATAATTTCTTGTGACAGTAGGAAAGACTAAACTGGTAATATCTTGTGGTGTTTGGGACTGTCATCTGCATATGGATAACACTGGTTTGTTTGCTAGCGTTACAGTAACTTGTAAGAATGTATGTCAATACAGTATTTTACAGATACTCTTCTCTGTGCTTTCACCTCATCCAGTAATGCTTGAATTTATTCAGAAGACATATATTAAGTCACATTTAAGAAATAAAATCCTAGTTGTTAATGCAAGTAGAACATTGGTCTGTTCAGTAAAATCAGATGGGACTCCTTTTGCTTGTCTGAGGATGTAAGGAAGCCAGAGTTTGTGGAAGGGGATCATTGGACCAGCTGATACAATGACAGGCTTTGGGACAATCAATATTCTCTCAACCTAATCTTATAAAATATTTACTGCCCTCCTTTCTGAGCCTAATCTTGGATGTTCTCTGTAGACTCTCTAATTCATGCCAGACATTGCAGTTTGGGCCACGAGATACTGCTGTGTCTGAATCTGTACTTAATTTGAGTAGGGTAAGAATTGTCTGCAAAGCATTTAAGAAGAGTGATCTGCACACAGAAGTTAATAATCTGGGCCCTGGTCCTGCCAGTTTGTGTGGGTGAAACTTAGCTGAGGCTGCGCATATGCCTGCAGAGGTTGCCCTCTAGTACAGGGACCTGCGCAAGTATACTCTCCTTGAGTATACTCTTCGTTCTCTCGAAAGAAGACCAACAACAAAAATCCAAACCAACCAAAAAAACTCCCAAAACAACAACAACAACAAAATGATCCAAACCAACCAAAGCAGCACACACACACACACACACACAACCCCCAAAAAGCAAAAATCCCCAGTAACAAGCTTTAGTTGTCTGCAGACTTAAGAAGTCTGCTGAACCAATGCTGTGCTCAAAGCTTTTCTTTTTTCCTCACATATATCTGTAGTTTCTTTTCACAAAAAGTGTCTAAAATGGCTAGAGGCTAGAAATCAGGCGTTCCTGTTTCCAGTCAGCAATTGCATATAATTACTAAGGATTTGCTAGAGGCGCATATGTATGCACACACAGATCCCCATCTGTGTATGGCTGTAGATGTACCCCACCTGAAGGGTTCATTTGTCAGAAAAGTATTCATCCATCAGAGTTGTAGGTGTAAAGAAAGTAAGTACCTTTGATGGAATTAATACCCTCACCAAGAAAGTAAAGCAACAAAAAACCCCTGCAAAGCCATTAAAAAGTGTCTGTATTTTGCTAAGTAGGAATTAAATTTTTCTTTCCTGTTAAAATCTAGTCCTGTTTAGATCAGAGAATGACTGCATTTTTCTTCATTAAATTATTTGGATTGTTGAAAGTCTGTAGTTAAATGTTTAGATGCTTGGCCCTGTGGAAATAAATTTACTGTTCATTTGAATCTGACCTTTTAGGTCAGATTTAGGTCTAGGTTTTACTCAGCATCAGTGAAACTGATAAACTGCCTTGAAAGGTCATCTTGATTATCTTTTAGCTAAGTGAGATATAGACTGACATTTTCATTTCACTTCTTTTGTACTGGAATTAGTTGTGGAGAGTTGTATGATGAATGTGTGAGACCTTTCCATAGGTTTAGGAGCTATTATCTCTACAATTTTCTCTCTCTAAAGAATTAAAAAATAGAAGAACCGGCCCATAGGTGTACATTCACAGTATATTAGTTGATTAAAATATTTGACTGGCTGTTTTTAATGAGGGTGAACACCACTGAAATAGTTTCTTTCTTCAGATATGTAGCTAAAGTTGTTCTAAATGTATGTTGAATTTTATCTTTTATGTGTCTAAGGGATTTATTGCTGCAATGTCACAGGGTGTGTGACACAAATCTCTATTTCATATAAACGTGACTGCATAAATTAAATGTGTATATTGGCTTGTGTATTATGTTGATAAGAACACATTCTCAGATGGTTGAATTTACCTCTTTGGAATTCATTTAAAATAATAATAAAAAAGGCATCTATTTGCATTTGCCTTGAAATGGGCCTCCTACGTGGATAAATTGATTGTGCATCAAGTGGTACATGCTGATATCCAGGAATTCCACTGAGGTTTTTAAGAACTTCTTTTTCCCTCTGTAGCACTGACAACCACCAGAGGTAAAAGTAGCCATTATTCAGAAGCTGTCTTCTGTTCTCTAATTGAATTGCTGGCTTTTATGGGAGTCCAGTTCCTGTTGCTGCATGTCTCCCTCTGTTTTTCTTCATGGCTCTGCTTTCCACCTTCTGAAATAGGATGCAGATTTATTATATGTCAGTTGCATTGGAAAAAGAAATTTCTCAACAGATTATGAAATGATGCTCTTGATCAGGTGAAGCATCTGATGGCCTGTGCAACCTCTTGATTTCTGCTTAGTTTTTGCTGAGAAGGCAGAATATATTGAAGATGGATTTGCTGTAATGTGAAGGATGGTGCTGAAACAGGTTTGGGAGCACGTCCTGGGAGAATGGGTGAGTGCAGCAGAAAATCAGTTGAGCAGGAGTGGTTACTGTTTGGTCTGTGGAAGGTGAATGGAGTCAGCTGTGCTAATTTCTATGCAATAAATGGGCTTTGAGAGTCAAAGGTGCTAATGTGACCCTGTCATTACAAGGCGCCCGACAGTGAAAGGAGCTTTGAGGTTCCCACAGAGAGATGTTGGCCTGCATATTTCCATGGCAACAGCCATCCCTTACACATTTATAACCTTTGATTATACAGAAAGGAGAGGGAAACCTTTTAAAAGTTAGACATGTATTGCTTTAACCAGATCTTTCATTTTAACAATATCCCTTATTTACATTCTTTGGAGTGTGGAGATTTTTATAAGGAGCACAGGTGTCCTTTCCCCGTTTGATAGACTTCAAGATGACATTTGGGGGCAATTGTGATCTTCTGGAGATGGCTATCTGACTTTGATCATAGCTATGCTAAGACCACTCCACCAATTTAATTGCCATTTATTTACATTAGTATATTTTGTACAAAAATCATACTCAAGAGTTTGTTAGGCAAGGAGATTTGTTACTCTGATAAAAGCGTTTGAGGAAAAAAAAACCTAGTTCTCTGTTGAGTAAGACTTATTTTCGAAGAGGAGGAGCATGAGATAGCCTAAATTGTAGTTTCTTAAGCAGTATAGTGGCTCATGCACAAAAGCCTTACACTGGTGGGGAGAGCAAGCTGTTCCTGCAGAAACTTAGTCTTGCTCTTGGCTTGCAAGCTATGTGGAAGGGCATATTTATGCCTGGTGCATCTTCACATCTCTCCCTTCTTTACCCACCTCTGTGTTCTTGATGGTATTTTTCTTCATGCAATGGTAGCCAGGTAGCAGGATTGCAAAAGGACTGTTCTCTGTCTGGGTTAGCTAATGTCTCTTGTAATTCCCAGGTGTACCATATCGCACTTCTTGAGAGTTTTTCTTACTGAAAAACAAAAGAATTTTACCACCTATCACTTTTCTTGGATCATCCTTGTGAAGAAATAGTGAATTACTTTTGGATTTCATGCTAGTAGGAATTAAGATTTAATACCAGAACTAGTGCAGTGGGACCTTCTCAGAGGGATGAAATAAAGCTGTGTTTTTTCTGTGCCTTTACTTGGACAGCTAGGCTTTCTTTTTGCTTCGGTCTAATCAGTACTGAGTCTAGGTGGGGGCAGAAGTGGCTGGCCATTGCTGTCTTGGCGAGGGAGAATGACAGATACTGTATTGGGACTGCATGCACAGTCTCTCCAGCATTTCGTTATAATTTCTTTCAGAGGGAAAAGATGTACAGATACTACTAAGCTTAGTGGTTGATGATTGGTAGTTTAAATGGAGAGAGTTGCCTAGCGTTGCCAAAACAGGGAGTTTTAGTGCTACAGATGTATTGTTTTGTCTGAATTGCTAAGGCTGAGCAGACTCTTTGGTTACTAAGGGCCTCATGTGCCTTGACCATGAAGCGAAGTGCCCTTCATGATGCTCTTGTACAGATCACTAATGTTCCTCAAAGAGAGGTTTTGCTACTGAAGGACCCAGTTGGTTACTGTGGGAAGTTCATAATGACTATGCAAACAGGATTGGAAAGTTCATCATGCTGGAATATTTAGAAGGATATTCTCCATTATAAAAAAGGTAAGAAAGAGAAAACTTGGAGGAAAAATTAGAAGGTATTGCAAACTACTTTTTTTTTCATTTACATTGCAAAGGATGTTGATACTGTTACTAATCTGTGTAATTTTTTTATTAGTTCTCATGTACTGAGAATGGTTTATAGTGACTGTTGTGATATGAGTAGGTATTTCTGGTCACTCTGAAATAAGAGGTAACTGTTGTCTGCAGAAAATAAAGGTCTTCATGATATCAGGGCCACATGTCAAATGGACATGGTGGCATAGTTACAGCATTTCCATCCATTTTCATAAATTAGAAAGACGAGGTTTAGCACTAGTCAGTCTGGATTGTCAGGTTTTTTTTAATAGACAGAAGATAAGGCATTGTTTTGGCAATTTTTGGTTTTAACTAGAATTAAATAGATGTGTTTGAAGGCCAAAGACCTTGACTTCTGGGTCAAGTTGCCTTACTACCTGAACTCGAGACGCTACACAAGTGAATTTAGTTACATCAATGAAAATCATGATCGTTTGTCTTCTGAGAGAAGAGTGCTGTCAGTAAAACGCCAGAGTCACAACCCTCCTCTCTGAGGTTTTGTTGTAGCGGTTACCACCAGAGAAGAAAGTACTGCTGTTATTGTCAGCTTCTGCAGTGTGCCAGGAGAACATTCCCGTAGCAGTTTTACAGTACCAGGAGTGG
The DNA here is from genome assembly GCA_034509425.1 of Eopsaltria australis. Classification (NCBI taxonomy): domain Eukaryota; kingdom Metazoa; phylum Chordata; class Aves; order Passeriformes; family Petroicidae; genus Eopsaltria; species Eopsaltria australis. Next base: position 319,202 of record JAVTVJ010001485.1, on the reverse strand, counting down.
ATTGGGGTAATGCTTGGGTGTAGAAAACATTATTTGTTAGCTAACTTGTCTGTCAATTACAGCCAATATTCTAACCACTATTTTAGGGTCCTGAAAACTTGTTTGTGAGCTTTGTGAGACTTTATGTCCTGTTTCACTAAGAGAGAATAAAACCAAGCAAGATCCAGGTAAATAGCATTAATTGAAACTGCCTGAAAGGGAGATAGAGATGAGAATAGGTGGGAATCAAGTGGTCTAAAGGATATTGAAAGCATGTGCTGGAGTTTGAAGATGGGTACATAAAATGCAGAACAGACTGATTGTCTGAACATGTGCTTCTGGTTGGAGAGGTGCTGTGGCAGCTCTGAACTTGAGCGTTCAGACCATGATGTTAGGGCAGTCTTTGAACAGTTCACCCTGATCCTGAAATGTCTGCCTGGATAAAGCTCAGCTGGAATAGATACACAGAAGAGAATACTGAAGCCTTTGTTCAGGATTTGCAGGTTTTTATATTGACTTCTGAAAAACGTTTTAATGATCTCACTAGGAGGCACAGTGTGGATTGTGGATTTTTAATATAGTACTTACATTACAGCCAGTAGCACCATGAAAATGTTTGGTTGGATGTCCTTGCGGGATTGCTGCCGTGACTTCAAAACTTCTTCAGATGTGATCAAATGACTTCAGCAGGCTCTTTTGAGACCCTTCCTGAGATGCTGAAATGCCTTTGTGGTTGCATGAGTTCAAGATGTTCAAGCCTTGAGATTTAAGACTTCATAGAGGTGAAAATTGTAAATGTAGCTGAGATTCTGTATTTGATTACTTAGGCAATATGCTATTAGTTTTTTTCTTTATACTTTATATTATATTGCCACCCCTGAGCGTGCCCTCTGTTCAGACAGATGAACCTTTGGTTAGGGTTAAAATTAATCAAATATTGACAGTAAAGCCACAAACATTTTTTATAGGCCATTCTGTCTGAAGGTGGCATATATTAAGATTCTTGTGGCAAGCAAGAAAAAATGACATTTTATTTCTGAGATACTGACAATAATGATGCATATCAATTTCAGCATTCAAAGAGGGGAAAGTACAGTTCTGAGCCACTGTGTTTGTTTTGGCTAGTCGTTTTTTTAAAATGCATTGATGGAACTGTTTGTACTGTCGTGAGCCAGAACAATGTCAGGTGGGTACTGTGTGTACTGGAACAAGCTACTTTAGTGTTTCCTGAATCATCCTGAGTAGGGGAATGTGAAGGACAAAACTGTAATAAAAACGAACGATTATTGCTTTTCATTCAAAGAGAAAAGCTGTAGCTAAAATTCAGTTAAAGTTTAAATTCTTGATGTTTCATTTCCTTTGCTCCAAAGGAGTTCATAAAAACAGAGTTGATACCTTGCTTTTGAAGACAAATATGTTCCATGGGACTTAGAGGTCAGGCTTCATTAATATTAAAATCACTTTAGTCTAAATTTTAATACCAAGCTGCTTAGAAATTGTTTTAATCTAAATTTTAGGTTGAAACTGCATAGATAGTTACAGTTGGTTTAATGAGTTTTTAGTAGCTGGTAAATGTATCTTGTTATATAAGATGTATAAATCAAGTTATATATGTAGGTATTTCTAGCACCGAGGACAAAGAAGTACTGTATATAAAGCTTGTTTTTCAGTTGCCTTAAATTCCTAATACTATAATGTACAACAGATTACACAGATAGCTGTTTGTTCTCTTTGCACATTGGCACAGATTTTCGAGACTCATCATGCCGAACTAGTAGTGGGATTTGTGCCAAAGGGTTAAGTGTACAGAATAAGATGCAAGGCATGCAGTATCCAGGACAGCACCAACAGTGTGATGATGGTCTTTTCTGGGGCTCTGTTGTGATTTGTACAGTCTGTGTAGCAATCATTCAAAACCTGTATTTATATCAGTACTTTGAGTGCATGTGTTTGTGGCAAAGGCAGGGAGTGGGAGGGTGAAAGCTGTTAGCTTTTCATAAAATGCACAGCAAGATGCAGAATTCATCAGAGGCTCTGTCATGGCCCAGCTGTCAGCCAGCGAGTTATCCATAGGAGTAAAGTTTTGCACTTGTTTTGGGGTTGAACTTTGTGGCAGGTGGAAATTGGAGTTCACTAAAACAGCTGAGTGTTTGCTGTGGTAATTGTGGCATGTGTCTGGACATTGGCTGTAACCCCCTGCTCAGCTCTTTGGCAGGAGGACAGTGTGATCTGGTCCAAAGCCTGAGGTCAGCTACTCAGGCTTTTACATCTCTGAGAGGTGTGTGGAACAGCTGAGCTCTGAAACTGCTAAAGGGGGAGAAACTGTGATAGCAGTGAGGATCAGTAATGAAGCTTAATGCCTCTTGTTGTGGTCATCTGCAGAGTTGAAAACGTGTTGGTGAGGTTCACTGTTCATTGTGTAATGGCTTTGTACTTAGGGGTCATGTAGACGTGCATCGTAGAGGAATACATTGATTAATCAAGGAAGTGATCCTAGTGTGAACAGGAAACACTTAAAAACCTGAGCTTTTCATTAGCACTTCCCCTTCCCTGTCTAGCCTCTGTATGAGGAAATACTGGTGTTTATTTACTTCTGGACTTGAATGCCTTAAGCATTTGGCAAAACTTTCTTGTACTCAAGCTTTCTGTATCTGCTTACATTGCTGCCATGTTTCTTCAAGTTTCTCAGGATGCCTTGATCATTTTCAGAACATAAAGGACTTGTTATTTTTGGATCTCTCAAAGCAAAGATTCCTTTCTCCATTTTCAGAACATAAAGGACTTGTTATTTTTGGATCTCTCAAAGCAAAGATTCCTTTCTCCATTTTCAGAATTTTGCCTTAATTTTAATTCCTAATTGTATTTGTTTTTCAGAGTTCATGTGAAAAGGTTGAAAGGTTTCTGTGTTACTGTGTTGTGACATGAAGCAAGGGCAGTTTAATCTTTTGTAGCTGATGAAAATGTGAGCTTTAAAAAACATTCAGGAACCAGAGAAAAAGTAAAACTGATTTTAGAGAGGTTGAGGAAGTGATTATGAAGGCTTTGGAAACTTTCTTCCAACAGTCAAACTGTGCCTGATAAAGCCAAATTAGGTAGTTCCCTTTATGTGGAAAAGAGGGCCTTTGAAGTTGTGAAAGGATGGTTTTTGTCACTTTCACAATTAATGAGTTGCATGTTCTGCAAAACCTGGAGACTTCAGACTCAAATGTAATTGATGGCTTTATGGTACTACCAGGGCTGTCATATTGTGGCATTCAAGGGCCCCAAAAAGGCAGCTGTGTTTAAGAGTTTATGATACCTAAAGACCAGTGGGAGACATGGTCACTACCATATGAAGTTGACAGCATAGTTTGAAACAAGAAGAAAGTGAGCCTCATGTAAGGGAGGGGAAGCAGAATTTTGAAAGGTAATTTGAGTGGCCCTGCTTCTTGGAATCAGTCAGCTTTGCCTTTGGCTGTTTTGTCTGAAAATGCTTTCCAGATAAGTCTTTCTGTGGAAGTGGATCCCAAATACTTGGAGGAGAGGAAAGTGGCAGTAACTGTTAGTTTATTGAATATACAGCAGAATTAAGAGTGTGGGGCAGGGGATATGAGCAACAGCCACATGTCTGAGCTGTGTGGCACTGACATCAAGAGTGGATGGTTAGGAAGGGTGTGGAGTTGGGAAAGATGGGAAACTGGATAAAAAAAAGACGTATGTGATTTACGTGTTCTTACAAAGAAGGTGATTTTGGTGTCTCTTTGAGAAGGAGGGTGAGAAGGATCATGTCTAGATTTTCAAGTGAATGTGTCATGTGAAAAGAGAAGGTGACTTGCTCTGAAGAAACACATCTGTTCTATTTCTAGATGTTGATATTTCATTGTAGAGTGAAAATACAGTGTGTATTACTGATCTGATGAAAGCTGAAATATGTATTATTCTCATTCACACATCACCTTCTTGGTATACCCACTGCAGGCATATTAACAAAGCCCATGATCACGTTTTTTAATCCATCCCTCCAGTTTGCTGAGAAGTAGATAACTGGTTTTATTTTCTAAGGTATTCATGCAGAGAAGTAAATTCATCACATTTGGTAAATGTACTAGAATTTTACTGGTATCCTTCCTATGCCAGAGCATTAGAACTTGCAAACCTGCTGCTGCTGATAATCATGTTCACATTATGATAAAAATTTAAAGATAATGCAATTGATTATTGCTTATGTTTTTGTATCTAGGTTTACCAAACATGCTGGGAGTTCATTTCTACAGATGGATTTTCCATGAGGTTTGTCTTTAGGCTGCAGTGATTGATCCTTGGCAATAGCTGTATCAATAAGCTAAGTCGTAATAGGCAGCTGGTAACAAAACTGGGTTTTTAGAGGGCAGCTGTATTGGAATACGGCTCTCATTACGGGAGAGTACCACATCTAAAGTCATTTTAGTTCTTGATGTTGCAGTAGTGCCCTGTGGAGATGGTGCGATTGCTCCAGGGAGAAGATGGAAATGCCTCACATCACTCAGCTGTCCTCCTGCTGATTAAGGAGTGACACTGTCCGAGATGCCTTTAGGAGGGAGGCAATTATTTTCAGATGGAGAGATGTTAGCTGGGAACTGAAGCCTTAGGGGAGCAAAGGGTAAGCAGGGCTAGAGAGGGAGGAGGCCATTCCCAAAATACTTATTTTGCTGTTTCTTAATATTAGTGTCTCTTTAGAAAAGATTTTACATTTACATGGAGAAGCATTTAGCACTTGTGAGATTACTATGTGAAGAGCTAATTGTTCTGTTTCATACTCTTTATCTTTACACTTGCTCAAATGTAAAACAACCTAGTTCTAATTTACATCCTGTTAGTGAGACCAGCGTTGATGCTCTTTATTCTTTCTATTCATTTTGGATGGTATTAGGGAGTTTGTTTTGGTTTTGTTTTAATATTGATCCAAAATCTAGTTTTAAGCAGCATAGGGATTTGTATCCAGCAGGCTGCTTCTATGTGGTCATTATTTTTGTGGCAGACTCATTACCTGATGACAGAATTCAGGGCATTGCCAACTGCTCAAGGCAACCTTTTGCTACGGTTTTTGTAATAGAGCTCTGAGAACAGCCATGCAGCTTGAGTTGCAGGTAAGAAATTAATTTTTTAGATATTTTGTTAGGCAGAGTAAATTGTAAGCTCATTTAAGGATTCTTCTAGTAAATGAGTTGTCACAATAGGGAATAATTTAGTGGCAGTGGAAAAGAATTTTTTAACTTGTAAAATGGTGTAATCTAGGCTCCAAATGGGAGAAGTTTACATAGTGTTGTCACTGTTGACTGGTCAATTTCATTACATCATAACTAACAATGAAGATGTTTGAATTGCTTAGCAGATTGAAATTTCTTAAGCTAACTCTGAGTCATGTTGCCTATGTGGAGATTAATTGTAAATGTTCTGACGTGTATGTGTACATGGGGATCTCCTTCTGTGACTAGTTTTCATAATTTCTGTAATAGCCTTGGTGCAGCTGGAGAAATACGTAGGTGTAGTCCCAAAAAAAAGCAATGCCTGATTAAGGGCCTCAGTGTTGTCTAGTAGGACCTATTGGGAAGCTGTTTTCTTTGGTTGTTGTTAGTACATTGTTTATACATATGGTATGCTTTTCTGTTGCCATACAGCTTAAATGTGAAGAAATTGTGAAAAATACGGATGCCTATTTTGTGTAAATTGTGACTGAGCAATTGGCTGCTTTGTTTACACTGTAAGTGTGCAAAACTGTAACTTGAATCTTGAAATTAATTTTGAAGACATCAGGCTTTTTTGTGATTTGTAGAAACTTATACAGAATAATCTGTGTTTACAAAAGTGAATGGCAGTTGCATATCAGTATTTTTTGCCCAAAGACATGCTGAAGTTAGATGAATAAATGGGGGCTGGGATGACAAGCACAGACCTCAATTGTGCTTGTGCTCTAGAATGTATTATTGCATTTTCTGGTTATTGCTTCTGTATCGTGCCAGTGCTTTTGCTGTTTTTTTTTAAACTTGTGGTATGTATTACATAACTCGCATTTGCTTTTTCTGCTTTTGTGATTTTAAAAATTTAACTGTAGCTTGATTTTCAGCATCACTGAAGCTCACTTGAATAAATGAACAGAATGCACTCCCCACAAATGCAAAATCAGTAGGGTGTTGTGTGGAAATATGTGCAAAGCAAAAGGCAAACCTAGAATAAAATCTGCCTTGTAGAAGACTTCAGAATAATCTTCTGTGCTTCTAAAATATCTCTTTTCTTTAATAACAAGAATCTATTAAATACTAAAAGGATGCTGTTACATTTTAATGACATTGATGCTTAATCTAGTTAAAGAAAGAAAATAACCGTGGAGGTGAATCTGTGGGCACTTTGAGAAGCTAAGAATTTAGGAAGAAACTTACCTGGTGCTCACTTAACATGTATATTTTCTTTAATTTTTTTTTAATACGTTAAATTTTGCTTTAATACGTTTCAATAAAACCTTTAGTCAAGGTCTCACTGAACCTATGAATTCCCAATTAGTTTTTTTTTTTAATTTGGTTAGAAAAAGACCAAAACTATAACAATGACAGAAAAGTATATTCAGAGAAATGAATGTTTGTCACTGAGCTGTTTCTTGGTGGTTAGGTGTGCAGTGCTGTCTGAAGTTTGATATCTTGAGATTTCTTTTCCCCTCCTACTATGAGGGGAAAGGTGTATATATAGGTTTATTTCCAGGGAGAATGGCAGATAGCAGACTACATAGAGCTGATGATGTAGAGTGCAGAATGGGGAAGGATTTTACAGCAAGTGACACAATAGCACACACAAAGAATTGGATCCCTCTCTTGAGAAAGTCCATCTTTGTTGGGAAGGGAGACTTTCCTGAAGAATGTGGCTGAGTAGATGGTGTCCATAGATCAGTGTGCAGGGAGTACTGGATGGGTGCAAGCAGGGGAGTAGAGTTTGGCCTTGTGGTGGTAGGTCCTTCAGAAAGAGTTTGCCACATCAGGCTGTTCTTGGTTTTGGTTTAGGTTTTGAGGCTGCTGGGAGATGAGGATTGTTTTTGTGGGTGCAGGTGTGTTTTCTTTGCAGCCAGTTGGAGTGATTTGAGATGGTGGTCCCATCTATCAGTGGGAGATGTACGTGATACAGACCTGCTTTTCTTCTGAATGGCTGAAACCTGGCACATGGCATAACTTTCTTTGGGGAATGGTAAGCTGATACTTCTGGTCCAGAGTAGCAATCATGGGTGCTCTCTCCATTTTCTGTCTGGGTATGTAGCTATGTCTGCTTTTTCCTATTCCTTTCCCTTTTTAATTTTTTTCTTAAGCTAATGCCACATGCCTACTATCTTGCATAACTCTCTACAGTTTTGTTTACTGATGCACTTCAGGACAGACAGTTTTTTCTTTGCTTTTGTCCCTGTCACTTATGTGGTAATTAGTTTTCCCCTGAGCTCGGCAGGTGCTGGTAGGCAGGGGCAGAGGTGCCAGTGCTGTGGGGCAGCTCCTGAGGTCCTCTGCTGACCTGGCAGCAGCCTTACTGGGGCTCCAGCCTGCCTGTTAGCCATGGGCTCTCCAGCCTGCCCACAGGCTGCCCGGTCCAGGAACAAAATCACTGGAACAGGCTGCTATGGAACCTTCACAGAGGGAGTCGCTGGGCTGGCCAAGGTGTCAGGGCATAAACCACAGCCAGTGGTAGCAAATAAAATGGGGAGTGTTCTTCACATGAAAGTTGCATCCCTCTCCACTGCTTCTCTCATTTTACACAAATCATGTTTTGCCATTGAGTCTTTTCTTTTTTAGCCCACAAACCTATGAATTTGCCAAGTAATTTTCATAATGCAGTTTTTATTTGTGTGCTGAAAGTTACTGCTTTTTAGCTGCAGAATTGTGCTGTAAGCATCAGCTGAAGAAGTGTAGTTGCAGATTAGTAGTAGACAGTGTTCAGGTTTTCTTTCTCATTATTCTGTCAAGAATGAAATGGTTAAAACAATGAGAGGTTTCCAGTTACCATGTTTGTATCAGCTGACTACGTGTTTGTCTTATTAATGAAATGTAGCTGAGTAGTTGGCATCTGCTGTGAGGGAGGGTGAATGGGAGAGGGAAATTATAAACCATCAGTTTTGTGACTTTTCTTTGTAGACCAGCTATTTAACATAGTGGAGTAAAACTTAGCAATTTTGGCAATTCAGAATGACACTGGCAGTTTCACATTGTTTTCTCTGTGAACAAAGTAGCTGTGGCTGTTCTGGTTGTTGCTGTTAGCCTTCATCAGTGTAAACCTTACAGTGTGGACCTTAGTCCACAAAAACTGCTGTGGAACTAATGATCTCTTTTGAAAAAATCACAAACATTTGGGATTAGTGTGGCTGCTTCAGCAGCGTGACCAAGGACCAGACTGGGGGTATGTAGCACAGTGTGCCGGAGCAGAAGCCAGTGGTGTGTGCTGGCTTTTGCAGTCAAAATGGTTAGCAGAAACAGTACTGACAAAGTCACCCCACTGCATGAGCTACAGAGATGTAAACAATCAAGAGGTTTGGGAAGAGCTGCAGTGACTGAGTTGCCATGCTTTGTTTGGCCTCTGGGAAGGTCACTGTATGAAGCATAACTGAACGAAGAAGTTTGTTTTAAAAAGTAGTTTGTTGTAAAAATGTTTAAGTGACTTTGGGTGATAGCCTCATGATTTTGAAATTAGCTTATATGGGCAATATTAATTTGTTGTTTGAATTTTACAACTGGGAGGATTTCAAAAAGCTCAGTAAAGTAAGGTGCTTAAATTTGCTTGAAAGACCAAAGTAAAATGAGTGCATAGCCCAGTTTCCATGACTGTTTTCTCCTTTTATATTAAATGTTACTTTAAACTTTAAAGGCATCAGTCAATGGAAGAAGCCTGTACTTTTCAAAATTTTTCTAATAAATATAGGTAATTATATATCACTGTATTAATATGTATTGTAGTACCTAACATGTTATATATACTAATATGTTATTATAAGTAATTATAGTAATTACATTATTAATAATGTAAATACAAACTTTCTTGTCTGGAAATCTAGTGCAGGTCGGGATCCTGAAGGGCCCTATTTGCTTGAAGTTCAGTGTTATTCTGAGGATGGATGAGGAACTTCGGGAGGAAAAAACAAGTTATACCTGTTTCTTTGATTGGAGAAGCTACTAGTTACAAGCTCAGGAGTGTTTACTGCTCTTATTATAGGATCTGCCTTCTTGATTTGGATTTGTGGGTGACAGAAGCAGATGAAATATTTCAGGAAGTAGTCAAGAATGGAGAAGGAAGGCTGCTTGAGCTCAGTGTCAACTGGCTATGTTTTGTCCATCTTTCTTAGTGATGGGGATTTATTACTTCCTGAAGGGACCACCCGTGCCTTCAGAGGCTCCAGATGTATGGGGCTTCTGGGAAAAGGGAGTATGTTTAACTCTGTGTCAAGAGTCACACTTCAACATCAGGTACAAGATCAGTGGTCCTCCTCTGTTTGAGAATTTGTAGTCTTGTGAAGGGAAAGTCTGGTGTAGGCAGAAAGATCCTCAGTTGTGCTGGCACTTGCTGTTGACTTCAGTTTGGCAGATGATATGCAGAGTGAGGTGCTCTGCTAAACCCTTTGGGCCATGTGCCTTCTTCAGGGCAGTGATAGTACAAGCACAAATGCTTTGGTGAAATGATAATTTGGACAAGATGTGTGATACTGAGAGGGATGAGAGAGTTTCTCCAAACAGTGTTGCTACCATAGGCAAAACATGACATAGTGCTGCTTTTCTTTTGCTCCAGACTGTCCCAGACAGCTTCAGAGCCCATGTCAGGTTTTCAGAGAGAGTTTTCTGAGGTCTGGCATGCATGCGGAATGCACAGTGTCTTGAGGCTGAAACTTACTTTCCTGTTTATTTGATTTTACAGTCTATCACTTTCCAGTTCTACAACGAAATTTTTCTTCGCATGGGATTTCTCATGAAGGCTCTTAATTATCCTGTGCAGTTTGGGGTGTTCCATTTGCACTGTTATATTGTATTTTATCTTGTGTTGTAATTGCTGTTTATGAACTATACCTGCACTATGCTAGCATTTATCTAGAAATGGAGAAGTAAATGGTGTAGCACTGTGTAAGCATAACGTATGAAATAAATGTGTACTGAGACATTTCCTTTGCATGGCATGCAATCTCTTAGTTAAATATGTAAAAATATGCAGAGAGAACATCTGTAATTATGCCATGCAAGGTTGAAGGAGTTAATATGGACAACTTGTATTGAAATGATTCATGGCAAATAAGAAGAGACTTAGAAAAGTGTGGTTTTGTGACAGAAACTTTTTAAAAATCTAGGTGGGATTTTTTCAAATCTGTGTGTACAGCCAAAGAGAAATGAGAAGGTTTTTTTCACAATAATTTGCAGATAGGTCACTGAGTAGAGCTTTGCTCTGTAATGACTAGACATTGTTTATAGAGCACATGTGTACTGATGCTAGGATTTCGCTTCCAACTTCACAATGGGTTGGTCAGATTCACAATGGAAAAAATCCATGCTGTAATGATGAATTAGTGGTTTTTTGTTGCGGTGTGGGGTTTTTTTTTTTGGTTTTTTTTTTTTTTTTTTTTTTTGGGTGAAAGAATAGAGAAATGTATTCAAAGCAGCCATAAGACTGCTGCCTTGGTCTTTGTCTCTCTCAGTCGTTCACACATGGAGTCTTCCTGAGCACTGCAGGGGATGGTGAGGCAGCTGTACATGTAGCTGCAGACTGCTGGGTGGGTTTGCCCTGAGAACGGGCTGTGCATGCTACTGCTGCAGCTGTGCTCTATCCTTCATTGCTTCTGCTGTTTTGTGCATGGCTATGTTGTAGAACTATGTAAAAAATGTAAAAGATAGTAAAATTCTTGACAGAGCCGGAAAATCAGTTTTCTTGTAGTACCCCAGAATTACAGCAGCTGGTGTCCTGCCTATCCTTTCAATTGCCCCCTCTCTTGCCTGAGACAGGGTGGTGCAGGGATTGGGTGGCGAGCTTCAGCTAAAAGTGAAAAGATAACGTGATGGAAAAAGTGAGCTGGTGCTTCCCTGAAAAAAAGCAAATTAAAGGTGTTACCTTAGCTCCTGGGTAACACAGACCTCTGGAATGACTCAGTGAAATTTTGTAGTGAGCCTTGGCTGCTAGTCTTCATGTTCCCCATGCAGAAAATGGATCTCTCCTCATTTTGATTCTAATGATTGCAAATCCCCCATGTCATCTTATTTCCAAGCATTAATTACTCTCCTCTGTGAGAGCCTATGCGTTTTGTTGATCATCAGTTTCTGGCTGCTGGATCTTTTCATACCTTATTAAATGAATGACCATGCTATTCAATATCACCTTCTCCTATCAACATGATAAACTCTTAAATTGCTTGCACATTGCTTAGACTGTAGTAGGTGTTTCATAGGCAAATGGGTTACTGTTGGAAATGTTGATCTTTGTGGACAGAGTGTCATTTGTAGTGTTAAAATTCCAGAATACAGCTTTGCAAAAGTGGAAGCATTCAAACACTGTAAAATGAGGTCATAGAAAAGAAGTGACTGAGCAGAATCAGTACTAAATGTTGTTGGGTTTTTTTCCCCATTGATTTACTAAATGCTGTAAATACAATGCTGGATAGTTCACCATCTAAAAGCACAATCCTGCAACAATCAACCTGATCATTTGGTTTTAAGTAAATAAATAATTTGGCTGCTTTTATTTTTCTATGTGAGGGTTGAAGAGGAGGATGACTGATTGTGTTGTTGAATGTACTAGTTAAAATATCCTAGGCTGTTTACACTGTAACTAATAATGCTGATTAACTCTGTGAGTGAATCTGTTTTTACTTGGAGTAGACAGCTGTAATAGTTGTGTGCTATATTAAACTGCAAACAGTTTTTAAATACAGGTGGAGTAGGAGTTTTTGAACCAGCAAATGCAGTAAAACTTGAATTGAGCTTCTTGTTCAGTTAGTTATATGTTAGTAAGTGTATGTGAGCCTATTAACCTGAGTGGCATGGTCTGAGTGGCTGCCTGTCTTCTATAGAAATGAAAGCAACGTGTACCTTCAGCAAATTTAGGCTTAATTCAGCAAATGTCTGCCTTAAATTCTACTTCTGCAAGCAAGTGGAAGGGGATGTTTAAAAGAGAAAAACAACCCTGAGGCAAACAGCAGAGGCTTGGGGAATGCTGCAGTTGACAGTGTACGTGGTAGCTGGAGTCACAGTTTGAGTCCCTGGAGAGGTGAGGTGGGGCAAAATCTGCTTTGTACATTGCCTATAGATATGCTTTGCCAGTGAAATAGACTCAGCAGTCAGAGTCATAATCCTGGAGAAATAACCTTTTATTCAGTTTTCCTGTAATACTTACTTTAGTATAATGAACAATTGCTCTGTTCCTGGTTGCCTGGTTGCCTTTTTTTTTTTTTTTTTTTTTTTTTTTTTTTTTAGTCTTGATGCATCTTTCTGAAGCTGGACCCAAACTTCATAGGTTCTGGTAAAGCTTTGTAGAGAAGTATGTACAAAATCAGTTTCGGAGGAGGAAACAGTTGCTAGCAGTTGCCCGAAACTGTTCATGCAGATGATACTGATTTGCAATGAAAACATGCACTCCTGAATTTATACCCTTAACTTCATGATGCTTCAGGGATGATTCTCATGAGGTGTACATATTCAGTCTCAAGCGTGCCCCTTTACGGTAGCCTTTTGTGACATAGTCTGTTTTTCAGCACAATTTACTTTGACATTTACTTGAGTAGGTTTTTCTGTTGAAAAGGGTATTTCAGATATTGTACCGTAAGGTTTACAAAAGAGTTGCGTCTAATTGCTCAGACTGAAGTGCTCAACCCTCCCAGCTTGCACACACTCTGCCCATGAAACATGTTAATCCCCTCCTGCCCTCCCCCCATTGAAGAAGCCTGATACATTTCCTTTTGCATTAGTTGGGCCTTCTGGGAAATACATGCAGAAATAAAAGACTTTTCTATAGCCTTTTCTCCCTCAGGAATGCATAGAAACCAGCTCCTTGGATCTGGTCCACAAACTTGAAACTTGATTGGAGGGGGGGGTGGGGAGGGAAGGAAATCTATAATCCCATGCACATGTTACTGAGAGAGTTCTAATTACAAACTGAGGTAAAGGTATAGAAGCTCAGAAGATCTCACAATACTTTGCAAATAAAGAGTATGTTGGGTTGGGCTTTTTTTAAACCTGTGTGTTTTGCTGAGATTTGCCTCCAAAACAAGTATTTAAAACGCCCTTAGCTTTGTGACCTTTGTGACCTTTGTTTGTCCTTCATCTTCATTAGCAGTGTCTACCCAGACAGTGTGCATTGAAGAGGCTTGTTTTGTTTGCAAAGATTACTCAGGTATGGTGGTAGTTTCTCAACTAGAAGTGGTACTCAGATATTTTACCTTAACTATAGCAAGAATTGGGCCTCTTGCCTTGGGATAATTATTTGTTGCATACTAGTTACACATGCATGAAAATACAGCAGAAAGGTGACTGCAGGTTTTTACATGGTATCGCTGTGTTGGTAATTGATACCTGTAGTGTACTAAAGGCAGAAAGGCCATGCTGAGGTTGGTCTAGTGTTTGGTTGTATAGGAATGCCTGCAGCCCTGGGATGGGCTGGCTGGCATATTGCAAAGGACCCTGAGCTTTGAGCTGCCTCTGTATGGCAGCGGCTCTTGGGGCACACCGGTGCTGCACCTTTACAAGAAAGACCTTGTGAGGAGCTGACCTGGGATTGGTTAGCTGTGGTGGTACGATGGTGCTGCCAGGGAATAGAGTATGGAGTGGTATGTTGGGCATGTGGCAGTGTCCGTGCTACCCTCCTCCTGCCTGACAGAGGAGTCAGTGTGATTTGAGATACGTGAAGCACTGTCCTTACGGGCAGGACAGTGTGGTTGTTCCCAAGATAGGCTTGCCTGTGGGTTCATCTTTACTATGGGCAAAACCAAAGTTGCCTCTTTCTCCTCCCTGATGATATTTATTGTTTTAATGTAGCCTGAAAATTGCACAATAAAACTCTTTATAATGAATACATATGCAAATATCCAACATTGCCACTTGCTCATTAGGATCAACTCAAATATAGCAGCATTAATGGTGTTTTATGTGTTTCTCATGGTCATGGTATTCATGGAGGCTTGTGCCCTCTCAGTGTTGGTACACCGCTGCCATTGCATATGCCAGAAAAGCCAGTTGGAGCTACTTCTGCCAGTTCCCACTCTCTATCCTTGCTCCCATGCAGCTTCCTCAGAAGTGGTAGTGCCGCTGCTTAGAGGCCTGATGCTGCACCACATCAGTGCTGCTTGCTGATGGCGTGGCCCCACCAGTGACAAAGCACCACCGCTGCGGGGCCAGGAGCTGCCTCAGCTGGTTTTGCCAGCAAGAGGAGTGTTGGTGAAACTGGTGTGATCTGTACTGTGGTGAGCTGGAGCATGAAAATGGGCTTCAACAAATTAGAGGTGAATCTGACTTGACTGAAGTGACAGTTTCTTTCAGCTGACAAAAATCTTTCATAGTGTTGGCTTTCTTTCACTTACTATCTAGCGTGGAATTGTAGATCATGTTTGTTGGCAGCCACCAAAGGAGGGAATTATTTCAATTCTGCGCCTCTCCCTGAAGCAAGAGATTATGATCTCTGTGATGATGGGTTGTCAGGCTGTCTCTTCTCCCCCCAAGTTTTAGGATGGAATTGCAGAGGATGGAGTGTTGGAGACCTGTTGCACAATGTCCTCTTCTTTTTATGCAGATGTCTTTGCCTCATGTTTGTGTTCTCTACATCTTGGCATCTGCTATGGGTCAATTTAATAAGAGCATCTGGCATTCTGATGTCACCAGCTGAAAGTTACATACAACAGGCTTCATATTTTGTTTTCTCTCTGATTTTAATTCAGGTTAGTAGTTGATCTTGTTTGTGCAGGCACAGATTTTCACCATGTTGTTCACTCTCAAAAAGTGGCATCCTGTTCTGTGGGCTTAATTTAAACCCAGACCTTCATTGTAGAGGGAGAGCTCTCCTTAAAGTATGTAAGAGTGGTGTAATCTGGCTTTGTAGGCTTTTGGGGCACTTTCCAACATTGACCAGCTCACTGTGATTAATTACTTGGCTGCTAATGAATTGGGGGATGTTTTCTGCATTTTTGTTATTGTCAGTGGTTGGTGCTTTTTCACAGCTTGCATTCTGCTTAAGTAGTTTCCCTAAGATTTAATACGCTGCTTCCAACCTATATTTTTTAATTGTGTTGAGCAAGTTGCTGATTTTAATATGGAATCTTCATTTAGTAATGACTTCTCAGGCAGTAGGCGGTGTTTTGCTACAAAACTGGTTCACTTTAGCTCACCCATATGTGACAGTTGCCATGAAGTTTGCTGCTCCACTTGTCTTAACAGCAGAGTACTTACTAGGTAAGACAGCTGAAACCAGAAGTTTTTATTTAATTTAAAAACAGTTAACTTTCTGTAACTTGCTACACTTTTCAGAGAATCACACAGTACATAAATATAGCATGTGGTTAATCTTTTATGGGAGTATTGTTTGCTTTTGAATAGTGGAAAAATTCTAAGGAAAGTGTGTTGGAAAACACAGCTGTTTAATGACAGGTCTTAATTTACTCCTTGATTTGATGTTTAAATTTTTAAAGATGCAGAAATCTTTCTGTATCAAAACTTGCATCATAGGGACATTATGATGTGCAGGTTCTTTTTGATCATCTTTCTGAAAGAATGGTTGCAGTAGACATGATGAATGTTCAGTCTGTTTGCTGAGAGATACCTTGAGAAAAAAAATGTACTTAGTCATGCTGTGTGTATTTATCTAGCATTTTAACTCCTGTTTTTCCGTATTGTTTCAACTGCATTTATTTCAGATAACACGTTTGACTATGGAGTAAGGCTTAGGCATGGAGATGGTATTTCCCCCTTTTACAAAGGTGGTATGGTGTTGTTCTGTGCTCATAGGTTAGAAAACTACATGTCAGCAGGGTTTCTTCAAAGTAAGAAATACATAATAGTTTGGTGGAGTTTAGTATTAGGGATTTTTTTAATGTCTAGTTAAAATGCAGATCATTTGACAATCAGGTTGTAGGTGAAAAACTTGGGCAAGAGTTTCAAAGTATAAAATGTGAGCTGTCTTTGTATGCCTTAAGAAAAGAGGGTTGACCCATAATGTGAAACAAATGGATCAATTGATGCTTTCAGCATGGATAAGATGCCTTTTAAGGGTCTGATAAATCAGTTGTGTGGTTTAACATTGAACAAAGCCCTTTTTAAAAACAATAAAACTGTGTGATATTGTGTCCTAAATTATTAATGGCAGATGATAGCTGAAGATCTCCTTCCCTCTTCTGCAAGGTATTTCAGTGTCTGCTGCGTAGGGGTCCTCTGGCGGTTTCCACAGTCTTGGCCAGCAGCTGCTGGCTTGGTGTGACCAGTCTCCTGGGGTGGCCGAAGGCTGATTGGGAATGTGAGATGTGGTAGGGATCCAGGGAGGCTCTAACCCAAACTCTTCACCAAACAGAAACACCTCTGGGCATCCATTAAGGAGGGATAGTTAGCCTGCTGGGATGGCAGGCTCTTCAAGTTTATGTCATCTGAAGATTGTTAAGAGCGCAGACTTAATTTTCTTTCTAAATTAGGTGTGGAGTTTGCTGTTCTTCTGTTTGACAGTGACTCTTATTTTGAGTATCTTGATGTTAACTTTTTTGTTCCCCCTTTGTTGTAAGTATGTGGAGCCTGGCATAGCAAGATCAGCCCTGGTGTCAGCAGCGCTGTCTTCTGAGGTCTTTATGCCCTTCTTGAAAGCATGGGGCAAGGACAGAGGACAAGGAGGAGCAGCTGCCCTTGCTTTCAGGTAGTGTGACAGGAGAGTCATGGCTGTCCAGCACCAGCCTCTGGAAGGACTGCTAGAGCTGAATGGGGCCAGGAGGAGCCTGCTCTGAGGGATGGGTGGGAAGCGTGTTTTTTTGTTTTCCCCTCAATGAATGGTTGAGAAAGTTGCAATGCCACAGCTCCTTTTGCAGCACTACAAAAGTGGCCTCCACCTCTAGTAATTTATGCCTCTTACCAGGTGTTTACACTCACTGTTTTCCATGGTGATCACTGCCTCTGTCAGCTTCTTGCCCAGCTGTATCCCCATGTCCTTGGCTGCTCCCTCCCTGCCGCCCAGTGCCTGCCAGAGAGAGCAGGCTCTGAGCCTCTGGGAACCACATCCTCCATCTTTGGCCTTCCCTGTGGTTTTTGGGGAGCAGTGCTGTATGGCATGGTTTGGCATACATTGCAGACAGCTATGGAATGGTGGTTTGTGAGCATATGGGTCCAGATTGGCTTCTAATCCAGCACCAGACAGGGCGACCAAACCAAAACTCTCTGGCACAGGGCTTGTTTTGCTGGCCCTGGTAGGTGGAACTGGGCCTGCCACAACAGCTCTGTGGCCCATTTAATGTTGGTCGAGAGCTGTGAATCGCCGCTTTGTATCCATAGAAATTGGATTTAACAAAAATGGCAGGTTTAACAAGATGCCTTTCTAGGGTATTTGTGTGTGATAAGGACAACAGGGCCTATTGTGAGGGTTGGCCTCTGTCTCTTCTGGGTAGTGTTGCTATTAATAAGGTTTTGTAATGTGTAATCCAGGAGTATTCTTTGTCCAAACTGATCTGTGTTATCTGAATGCTAACTCAAGCCATCTGGATCATCAGGTTTCTACAATTTCCAAGTCTCACTTACAACACAGTATTGGATTGTACTTTTTTTTCTTGTCCTGTTTTGGTGTTGCTGAACTCTTGTCTATTATCCTCTCAATTCTACAGGTATCAATTTTTAAAGTATTTTGCCAGTTTGTTGAGGAGCTTTCTAGAGCAGATGTGGTAGCCTCTACCTTAAATTCCCACGGTCACTGTCCTGGTGCCCTAGGGTACTGAACCGAGATGACGTGGGCTGCTTCTCATGTAAGTCAAATTCTGAACAAAAATGGGCCCCTACACCAGAAAGACAGCTGGTGGCAAACACAGGACCCTTTCTCTGGCCTTGCTTTCCCCATTGTTTTCCTCCCTGTGGTTGAGCAGGGCACTCGTATCTCGGAGGACAGGAGGCAGATGCAGTGGTGGTCAGACTGGCTGCAGGACATGGGGAAGCAAAGCTGTGTTGTGGGGCATGTGCAGCACTGGGCATTACAGTGTGAGGGAAGTCTTGCCTCCTCTGGTGTTGGAGCTGGGTGGCCCTCCTCTTGCTGCTTCTTTGTACCCACCCTGAAATTGCATTGCTCTCATCCATGTAAGGTTTAAGCTCAGTGGAGAGTAAGACATTGGGATTCTCATTGCCTGAAGAAGGTAAGCTCAGATGGTGATTACACTGAGTGATTTCTGCTAAATGATGAAGGCAAGAGGTTTGTTGGCTTGTAGTGAATGAAAGGGGAAGAAGGAAATGACTCAAAAGGTATAATTTTGTTTTTATAATCCCTTTTGTTTTCCTTTCCTCTTGCAGACTTTTATGTAGGTTTTAGTTGGTGGCAGTAAGAGAATGAGGGGGATTTCGTGTCTTCTAGCAATTTAAGAATTGGACTCAGATTGAAGAGAAGTACATGTATTCATGGCATGGCTAAAGAAAAATCTGTTGTGTCATAGTAGCTTATCTCTGCTCCTTACTTGGTTAGAAGAATTTCTACCTGACACACCTCCTTTACCCACATGACGTGATGTAGTCACAGTGGAAAAGGAATGCAGAAGTGCATGAAGGCTTAAACTTTTTGCTTCTTAACCTTAGGAACTGTGCTGAAGTGGCTGAAGTTGTGTAACTTAAAGACCTTGGTGTACTGAAAAGTAACTGTTTTAAAAAGAAAAAAACCCACAAAACCAAAACAAACCCCAAGAAATGGCTTTACCTATGCCCTTTATGTTGCAAAGAGTATCTGTTTTGTAGATTGTGGAGGGTAAATGCTTGCTGTAGGCTTCTCTTTCCAGTGACTCTAGGGCTACCTAAATTGACGTCTGAGACTCTAGTGCTGACAGCCCCCGGAGGCTGCTGGTCTCAGTCATGACTTTTGGCTCTGAACCTGGTTGCTTTGAAAACATGAGGTTTTAGACAGACATTGTCTGAACGCCTTGAAAAACAGTTTTAAAACACACTTGCAAGGATTAATTTGAGTTTGGAGCTTTATTGTAATGTCTTAGCAACTGTGAAGATTCCATGTATGTTTTTAATCTGTGATGCTTGTAATGCATATCAGTTTAGTGACGCTCACAAAAGTTTGGTTTAGTCTTCTTCTATTATCTTATTTGCCTATGAGGGAGTACAGGATAATACCTGAGTTGTAGAGGGTTGATAAGTGCTAGAAAATATTTACAGTGGGATAAATTCAAGAAGCACTACCTGTGTGACTTGTCAAAGAAAAAGTAATGGGCATAAATGGATAAATGCAAACGATGAGGAAGAAAAATTTAGCTGATTCCTTGGGGTAACATATGTAAGACCCCAATGTTTGGAAACTCAAGGCAGGTATTTCAGAGTGGTAATGCACACTTCCATAAAAGAAAAGTGGTAGTGGATTCTACCACTGCAGGAGGCTGTTTGCTGGGAACTTCTTTTCTAGGAGCAGATTTTCACTTCATCTGACTTGTGGAGAGGTGTAGCAGCCTCTGTTACGTGGATGGGCAAACCAATTTTCAGTGACAGCTTTGACTTTGTTAGCGGTGTATTTTTTTTCCGTCCACGTTTTACCTCCTGTAAATGCTTGTTGTGCAGTAATTGTTCTTTGTGAGTTTGTTTCACTTCTTACAGGCTCCATCTGATCTAATTCACAGCACTGTGTTACTGACTTCTGTGTTTCAACTTCATGCATTGTTTCATCTGTATCCTAATGTGGAAACAGATATTTGAAAATGAGAAATGTTGGTAGTTGGGAGAATTACAGCTTATAGCTGGTATTTAATTTCTTTTGGTTGATTTTGAAGATAGCATTAAGGCATGCCTTCATAAACTTAGGGTCATAAAAAGTAATGAATTTTAAGACTGTGCTTAAAATGTTAATCTGTCATTTTCATGAGATTATCATTTACAGGCACTTCACATCAGCCAACTCAGATCCATACTGCTAATTGAAAAACATTTTCTCTCTACATGAATTCCGAAATCATGTGGGTTCATTACATAACCTGACACTAACAGACTGTGATAGAATAAATCACTACTATTAGAGACCCTTTACTTGTCTCAGCCTGCTATTTATTTTATTCTGGGATTTCTTTCTTTACTTGTTTCTGAAGATTTGGATGTTCTTTCATAATTTGTCTCTTCTCATGAAAATTGGATGAAAGTATTTATTTTGCTCTTTTCAGTTGGTCCTCACATTGTGCCATCTGTGATTGCTGCTTGTCCTTAGTGTGGTTGATCACACTTCACAATTTTGAAACAGCATTGATATGACTGATTTTTGTTTTTAAATCTGTTGTATATATTAATGGAACACTACCAGAAGCTCAAAATCCTTCTTACCTTCCTTTATGAAAGGAATTTTCTTATGGTGTTTTGTAATTTCTTATGCCATATTTTTACTGAAGAATAACTGTCATATCAGAAAAGTTTTGGAAGAAGTGAATATCCGATTTTTTTAGATGTTTGTCTCATACTCAAGTGTCAAAATGTTGTATTTTTTTCACAGGTTTGAAAAGTTTCAAAAGAGTACTAAATATGGTGACGTAGGAAGAGGGAGGGAAGATAAACTGTCCTTCCTGGGGAGGGGTTTTGTGCTATCTTTTCTAGCTAATAGCAGTAGTTAAGTGATATGATTTTGAACTTAAAATCTGATTACTGTTAGGAAGAGGTGCTGTTCAGTGAAAAACTGTCAGAGGAATCTGTCGGGGAACTTTCTTGTTTTATTTTTACTAAGAGTTTTTGCCTCTTCTTTCAGTGCAAAAATCTTTTTTCACTGTTGTGTTTGTTGAGAGATGAGAAGTGGAGCTACCTGCAGAAGTTCAAGTTCTTGTTGACTGTACAACAGTCACCTTTTGTTCTCCACTTGAATATGTAAAAGACTGACTAACAATGGTTTCGTTATGTGATGGCTCCTGAATGCTGTTGCCTGGTGGGCAAGGAAGCGTCAGCTTTAATTAATGGACAGTCTGTTAGTACAGTTTGTTTGTTTGAACTGTGCTAGGAGGCCCAGTGCTCAGTGATATACTAACCTACAGGAATATTTAGTTGTCTGCTGTGAAAACCTTTCAGACTGGTATATGAGTTGCAGCATCTAAAACTCATTGATTGGCAGAAAAGTTAGACTTGTGCCAGTAGCTGTGAGTTATGATTTATCTGTTTTGAAGCTCTGCATCTGAGAGTGGCAGGCTTAGTATCCAGTTCTTCTGATAGGGAAACAAGTGAATGCCGTCATGCTTAGGCAGGGCTTTAATCACAGATGTGGTTCTGTTTCTCAAGATGGCAGTACCCACCTGAACCATTTTAGTAACTGCAGTGCTCTTTCTCTTTGGGACTCCCTTACATTTACAGTAAGGTAGACAAAGTTTCACATGCCCGTTACTCAAGGGTGCATGGCATGAAAAGCAAAGGTTAATGAAGTGCCTGTGTGTGAAAGTCTTAGTTGTATGTTAACTTTTTCTTTGGCAGCTCTAAACTATCCTGATTACAGCTTTTTTACAAAGCGTTTTCTGTCTGCTGCAGCTGTCGTAACTATAACGTGTGTCATGATCAGTCTGTCACTGTTCATTGATCTGGAGTGGGGGTAGCCATTAATTACTCATTCCATTACCTGTTTCTCTAGCAGTTTTGCATTTAGAATCTTCTGATGAGAATACCATTCTAACTTAGAGTGAGAGGGCAGAATTTGGTGTATTTCAAGTCAGTTAACTTCATATTGTTTCTACACAAAACTATGTCTTTCAGATTGGTTTTTTTGTTTTGCAGCCTTTGTTTGCTGCCTGAAGTTGCATCAGGCTGAGGTCTGTGAGAGTTTGTATTAAAACTGTGAATGCAGTTGGTTTGTGTTTGCCATACCCATTCCCTTGGTTTTCTAAGTGATTTTTACGGTACATGTTCATTCTCCAACACATGGCAAGTAAATTTTAAATGTGCTAACAGTGCTTGTTCATACTTTTTTTCTACTGTCCAAGTAGTGAAACCAGCTTGTGGTACAAATTGTACTTGCTGAACTTGTTGTCAGGCATTTATCTGCTCTATCTCACAACACTCAAAATGGCTTTTGGCGTTCTGCAGTCAGTGAAGTTGGAAGACAAAAGTAAATAAACAGGCTTCAGCATAGGTGACTTGTCCCTTTCTGTTCTTCCTCAGTGTTCCTTTTTGGGTCCCGCTGCTGACCATTTGTGATGCATCATTATATTCTCATAATGCTAAATCATTATGTCCCTGCCACAGTCTGCTAGTTTTCATCAGCATGGGAACAGAAGAGAACTGTGGGACCACTGTCATTCAGTTATTTATTTATTTATTAATCTTCTGTGAGCAGCTCACGTTTTGTCTGGGAGTGAGAATGGAGTAATGGCTTCGCATTCCCCATACACTGTTGTAGGGAGGGGCTTTGGAGGCAGATGAAGGCCACATAATCTGTCCTGGTTAAGGAACTGAAACAAGGTCTAGGATGGGAAGAGAGCAAAGGCAGTGGGATCTGCATTGTGTCCTGCTATTCTGGACTTGAGATCTTCCACAGTTTAGTGCACCTGCGTTACAAGCTTTGACATATTTAATACTGTTGTAGATCAGAATCCTTTAGCTGTCTGTGGCTGTGTGTTTCAATGATGCTCAGGTTGGTGTTTTTGAAGTGCTCTCCTGTGTGTGCGTGTGACAGTAGCACAGCTTGTGCACTTGCACTTACGTTTATTCAATCCTCTGGTATCAGCACAGGGTTTTCAGAGCCTCAGATGTCCAACCTTTTTGTATGCTTCTCACCTTCACTGTAGCTCAAACACAAGTTAACGCAGACTTCAAATAGAAACAGGTTGATATTCTGCAGTGTTTTCCCACTTGGTTAGCAAGAACATTAACCCTGTGTGTGCTGTGAGCTGAAGAGGCATGCATCACAGTTTGCCAAGTCTCTGCTAGAGCTGACAGAAGGAGTATGACAGAAAAGAGATTCAAAAGGTACCCACATGCAATTAAAAATTGAAGAGACAGGTGGATCAGTGGAAACCCAAACTTATGAGGAGCACATTCAAGATGCTTCATTCCGTGGCAGCAACTGGTCCGGTAGCTTCCAATGTGTTTGTTTCTGGTTGGCAGAATTTCAGTGAAAACTTTTAACACTTTCCAGAACTGTAGTTCTGCACTATGAAAGAGAGCATATTCTTCCTGAAAATCTGCAGTTAAATGAGCTTTTACTTGTTTCCTTGCATTAGTACTAAAACTTGTCTGGCTCTATATTGAGTGGAATTTAGAAACTTACCTGGCTGAAAAGTGATGTCACACCTCCATTTCTCCCCATAAAAGCAAATGGCTTAGTTTTTCTGCTGGGTAAGTTTTTTGAAACCTCAAATTTAGTGTTTCCATTTGTAAGAACAAGGGGAAGAAACCTATGCATGCGCAGCTTTATGTATCTCTCATACTAATATATATGTTACATATTTACTTCTGTTAAAGTGTCATTTCAAGCACTATCAGTCTGGTGGCTGTATAAAGTCTGAATTTTTCTGCTTGCGTGCCTGGTCCTGTTCTTCCTATCCCTTGTGTAAGATGACATTCTGTTCCTGGCTGGTGGAGGTGGAGAGAGAACAACTGTTTGTTGCTGGCAAATCTCTATCTCCATTAATACACTGCTAATATTTATTCAAATTATCTGCCATCTTCTGCCTGATACTCTTCAAACAAGTGAATTTGGGAGCTTTTCTGATGGAGCAAATTTCAAGCACTTGGTAGTTTACATTCTCTTTTATCTTTGGTAAGTGAAACGGATCAGACACCAGACAACAAGGGGCAGAAAAAAGATGCATGTGTGGATGTTACTCTAGCAATAACCTGGAAAGCACATTTTTGCTTAACTTGTTTTTGTATATCCCAGAAGTATATTCTCCAGAACATGTCAGGTCTGAGAAGTGCTGAATCAAGTAGCAGCATGGATGCCTGCCTTAGTTCTTTCAGCTAGGCTCCCTTGTTAAGAAGGTGGTGTTTGCAGGAGCTCTGTTTCTCTTTTTGCCGAGTTGGTAGGGAATGCCAGTTTTCTCTCTGTATGGCCTAGGCTAGTTCAGTTTGCTGTGGGCAACAGTGCTGGGAATTTTCCTTGAATGTGATAGGAAGCTGGATGATGGTGCTGTTTGAGCAGTAATTTGCAGAGTAGCCAATGACAGCCAAGTGCAGACTCGCATGCCACCTTTGATGGGAAGATTTTTGCTTGCCCTTTGCACAGTGATGAGATGTGTTGTTGGCTGCTTGTCTTCTGGCCTGAGACCAGGGGTGTGTAGGGGTGGAGGGCACAGCATGCTGGAC
This sequence comes from Eopsaltria australis, assembly GCA_034509425.1. Taxonomy (NCBI): domain Eukaryota; kingdom Metazoa; phylum Chordata; class Aves; order Passeriformes; family Petroicidae; genus Eopsaltria; species Eopsaltria australis. The sequence continues at coordinate 294,804 of JAVTVJ010001485.1, read as the reverse complement.
CCATCCATAATAAGGCCCATCTTGCCATCATTCTGCAGATGTGCCTTCTTCTATGGCAGAGAGGGTGAGGCTGATGCAGTTCAGTTAGTAAAGATTTTGCTGTCATGGCACAGATTCTCAGGCCAGAGCAGAGGAGGAGAGAGCTAATTTGTGGGTTTTAAATCAGTGAGTGTAGCGAACACCCTCCTTCCTCCATTTTTCATTCAATTATGGGCTGGTTTTTCTTAGAACTGAAGATGCTGTGTGTTTTCAACATTTATGGCACTGTCTTAGTGCTTTCTGATTTGATTTTCATGAATCTTATGTTTCAGTGACTTAACACATGCAGAGTGAGGAAATGACACCATTTGCAACAGGAGAACTGGCTTCTGTGAGAAGTTTAATTTTGGCCTTATGGAAGCCCTTTGATAGCTTTGGCCTAGTTTGGGAGCTGTCTCTGTCAGCCACATGTTATTTCAGATGAATTAGCTATGGCTGTGACAGTAGGCACATGATTGCTTTTGAAGAATCCCAGCACTGGAAAAAAAATTACTTCTTAATTATTACAGTACACTGCAGTTCTACTTCTTTTTCTTCATGTATAAAACCCCAAAATACAGCCTTGCTTTCCTTGCTCTACTGTCATGAAAACGCCAGGTTTGGAAGGTGCAATTCTGGTTTTATTACAGAGAAATCTGAGAGAAAAAACTATAAATTGAGATTTTTTTTTTCCTTCTTCATGCTACAACAGGCTTGGCTCTCTGAAGAAGCAGCTCTTTGACAATATGTTCTGAATTTTGAGTATAGAATTTCGACACTCAGTGCTGTGAGAACAGAGCACATGTTCACTCTCAGGTTTTGGTGTGGAATTTTGCTGATTTTTTATTTTAATTTTTTAACAGCAGCTTTGATCTGATTTTTGCCTGTCCTGTGCTAGTGCCATAACTCTCCTGAGCACCAGATGATTACTGAAATGTTAGATATGCATCTTAGTACATTAAATGTGAGTCCCACAGAGAAACTATGCTTTTTGGAAATTGTCGTAAAAACACTGGAAAGAGATTCTTCTCTCTTTGTTGTCCCCAGCGTTCCTGAAAGTCTTGCTGTGGAAACAATGAAACCTAAAACATGAATGTTTTATATTCAAGCTGTTACTATTGGTGTCTGAAGACTGTTTCCCTGCAAATAAAGTTAGATGTTTTTATTGTGACATTTACAGGTTTTTGGGATTTGTGTTGTTTTTTTTTTTTTTATTTGGTTGGGTTTTTAAAATTTTTTTTAGGTTGGTTTTTGTTCATTTGTTTGTTGTATTGGGATTTTTTTTTTTTTTTTTGTTCGTAATTTATCATAACTATTAATTGTGTTTGAAAATGATCTAGAAAAGCCAGGCAAAATTGAAGGCTCTATTGTGCTTGGTGTCATTGATGCCTTTTTCTGGTCTTAGGAAATAAAGGCTCAGACATGGTTAGAGGGTTGGGGGTCCTTTACCTCGGTATTTTAATAGGATCCCGTTCGATGGCTTCTGCCGTCCAGGTAGAACACGCCGCAAAAGCCCCGTCCCCCCAGTCGAGTATACAATTAAAGACTCTACACATTAGCATATCTACCAGGAGGGCCCAATAAGGGGCCTGCGTGGGCTAACTTCTAGTTTACAAAATCTGTCCTACTAGGAGACCTTGAGGGCTCACGAAAACAGGGTGTTTGGTCTTCTAACTCCACGTGGTTTCAGGGGTGTTTAGTCTACCGGCCTACTAAACACCATGAAACCAGGCTAAACTATCACCTAAAGCATCACAAGTATGCATGCTAATACTTGTGAATATAGGGAACAGTGTAAGAAGTATTTAGAAGAAAAGCAAAAAATCCTTCAGGCATCATCATAATGAATGTATTTTCTATTTCCTGATGTATTTGCAGCATTGTTAATTTCAGAGTTGTGCTGGATGCACAATGAAACAGATTTTGAACTTGTGGGTAAAGGGAGTATTTTTCAGTTGGAAAAGCACATTTATGCTTACTTGTACTGCCAGATGCAGCAGAAGTTAATCCTTTGCTGTAATATATCTCCTTGAAAAATCATGTTTTAAGCTGCTGCCAGAGGGATGCTAACAGATGGGAAATTGGAGAAATGTGCCTTTAAGTTTGGAGTGTTAAAAGTCAATATATGTTCCCTATCTGTACCGTGCATAAAAGTGTGTAGGAGACCTACCTCAGGTTCATTCTTGCCTAGTTGTACCACTTCCAGTACTCTCGTCCTGTACATCCCTCATGGATAGGCAGCGTCTTGACAGCTGAAACCAGCTGTCACAGGTGTGTGGCAGTTAAACGAGGCACTTTCCTGTAGATCCTACAGCAGTTGTTTTAAATCTGCATTTCCTGATTGCTATTTTAATGCGTTGGTTAGTGTTTAAATGGGCAAAAGTTCTTAGTTTATGGCTATGTTTGTATGAGGCTGTAACACTGAGGTGTTTTTAAACTGTTCATCAGTAAGCTTCCTTGATTGGACATTGCTTACATTACCAAATAACCTATTCAAATATTTAAAAACAAGGATTCCAAGATTCAATTTGCATTCCAATTTACTAGTCTATTGCCTTTCTTCAAAATACAAATATTGCCAAAAATGCTGTCAGTAATGTGGAATCTGCATATGATATATGCAGATACTGAAGTATTTTAATGTAAATATGAACAAAATATTTTCAGGAATTTTTTATGCTTATTGCTTTGCTTTTTGCAAAGGTTGTAGCCTTGGGATGCTAGCCAGACTTTGAACTATAAAAGAGAGCATAAAGAACGCAAGATGTTTTTAGAATAGACTGAACTGTGAGCAGATGGCTTCATTAAATTCTTTTTAGGAACAAGGAGTGCAGTTGCAGCTTTTGGAAAAAAATTGGCTAGAACAACTGCTTATACATTGCCATCCTAAGTGTGTGGCAGGTAAAATATTTATACAATTCTGTGTAAAACAATTGGTCCATATACCTTCAAAATATAGATGCTGGAGAGTGGTGCCTCTGTTCTGTGAAATGATAGGTACTAATTAGAAAAAAAGACTTTCATCAGTAAACTTTGTGTGCATGTTTAAAATATTGGGCAGGGGGAATCTCTGCTAGGTGATTTTTTGCTCCCTGACCCCAGAATTCTGTTCTGTGCCACAAAATCCTTTGTTTTATTTTTTCTTTGCTTCCTTTGTGGAGAACACAGTGGAAAACTACATTTATAACTAAATGTAATAACTGGAGTTGTAAATTACTTTTGAAGAGGAATGATACCCAAAAGGTAATTTTCTTCTTTTAGAATATAAAGACTTCTGGCAGAAGTGTATCAAGAGCATGGTTGCTTAGGCTTTCAATGCTCTTTTGTTGATCAAAGGTTCATGTGTACAGTGTGAGAAAATTTTTGCTTTGCTTGCACCTAAGCTGTAATTAGGTACTTGATGCTCAATTTTCTCCTAATCCTTCCAGCCGCACTGTTAAAAAAGAACTTCCAAAGTTTGGGTCATGGCAAATGCTCTCAAGTTACAGTATCTGAATACTCTCCTACAAGCAGAATGTCTGTTGAGCTTCAAAGATGGAGATAGTTTTAAGGAGAATTTCAAGGGCTGTTAGGCCCTTTCAGAGTTGAGTGTTTCCTTTAATTTGTTGTCTTTAAAATTAAATTTGAAGGCAGTAAACCTGGTATCTGGGAAGACAGTGTCCTGCTGTAATGCTGAATTTATTGGTATTGATTACAGCATATCCATTCTTTTGCCTGTGAAATGCCTGTTTATTACAAATTAGATATTAGCTTGTTTTAAGTAGTGGGACTGGTGCATCTGCTGCTGGTAGGTGTGAATTTGTGTATTAAGGCTTGTCTGTTGATATATGGTATATTCTGGGGGAGCCTTGGGCTCTAAACAAGCTGCTTTTTTGTTTTCAGCTCTGTATTCTGTTAAAATGCCTCTAGCAGATAATCTAGGATGGTAGTGTTGGCATTAATTTGTTGTTTGTGACTGAGTTAGACAAATGCCCTTACTTATGAAGGTGCTTGTACATCAGTTTGTTTCACCATACTGAACCAAATACCTCAGTATAGTAGTTGTGTGGAAGTTTGTTGCAAATGTTTACACATATTTGCATAATAGATCAAGTACTATGGTCTTTACCTAGGTTGCTTTTTTAAGGGTAAATGTGCAATGTACACATGCATCGCAAAAACTGGCTGAGCCAGACATCATATTGCTGGAGGAAATTTTGTGCTTAATTAGAATCAATACATTTCACAATGAGAGTAGAAAATGACCTTGTATTTGGCAGGATGAATTACTGGCATAGTAATGGCCTTGTTTGAAGCTTTTCCCTAGGTTATTTGCACCCTGGATTCTCCTGTTAAACTTTGTATGTCTATGATATTTCTTTTAAAATGCTATCTTTTATGTATGTGTTTTCCAGAACTGTATGTTCTAAGAGAACTGGACAGTGCCACTGTTGCGATAGATGTATCTGAGCAGAACCACTGTAAATGCAATTCTAGCCCTAGTTACCTCATACTTGCCACTATCTGTAAGAAAAAGCTTTTGGACTTATGCTGGTACATCTTTATGTGAACAGTCAGGGCTGTAAGTGGAACACTTCACCCCAGCCCATGGTGTATCAGGTATTTTCCAGGACTGGCAGCATTTTTCTTACCTCTTTTTTCTGTCTGCCTCCTTGTTGCTGACAGGTGCAGCACTGCTTCATAAGGTTGTCTGGATCCTAATGGGCAGGTGTTTTAGATTCTAGATTGTACCCATTTTCACCCTTCATTTGAGCAAGAACTGAATGTTGTATAACCATAGTTCTGGTACATCAGTGAGTGTTAGCAATATGTGCTATGAAAAGTAGTCTTGTTAAACGCTAGGCCTTGCACATCCTCTGAACAGGAACTCAGTCCTGTATTTGTGTCTGTCATTCTTTATTGATGTTTTGCAAACAAAGACTGCTAAGCCATTCGGACATCTGGGCTGAATCACATTTAACCAGCTTATGTGGGCAAATGTTTCTACCCATCCGTGTAGCGAAATGTTAGCTGCAAAGCCTGGGATGTTCTGCACAGAGAGGAATGGCTTAATGTGGTTATGATTTAAGTAAATTCACTCAGCTTGTTCTGACTATGGCCTTTTCCTCATAAAGGCAGAAATGATTGCCAGTTTGCAGTCTAGGTTTCATCTTCAGACCCGTGGAAATTCTCTGCTTTTGCTCTTGCACTGTTTAGGTTCTGTTAACCACAAACACTTTATAAGCAAAGGAAAGGGTGTCTGCAGACATATTGCAGATCAGATGCCTCCTGGTCTGCTGATGGACCAAATAATACACAACATCTGAAAACATTTTGGTACTTTGGTAGTGTTTTTCTGTGCTGGTGGACTAGATTATCAACTTCCTTGAAACTGAAGATGTAATAATGATCCGCGTGTTAAGATAAAATGTCTGCTAAGACTGGAGTGCAAGTAATTCTTAGTTGGAGTCTGCCTTGTTTCCAGATTTTCCTAATATGCAGCAGAGGAAAATGAATTTGATGTTCTCATATTTGCTTCTGCAACTTTGATCTGGTTGTCAGTGCTGCAGCTCATAGGTGCAAACAGCTTCACACTACTCTGAGCTGCTGCAGAAAGTGGCCCAGGAGCAGGGTGGGAGGGAGGCCAGTACTTCAAGGATGCAGCCTTAAGTCATAGCTTCAGCTTGTGCTTAATTGAGTAACTGCAATTGCCTGTTCCTTGTCCTTTTGCTCCCTTTCCTGACCTCTTGTGCTGCTCATGCTGCTTCTCTTGAGCGAGATTTTTATGATGATGGGACTGTAGAGTGTCCTAGTTAAAAATTTATTCTTTGTCTTATTCCCCTGAGATAGCTTTCCTCTGAAACAGCTGTCTGATTTTTAAATTTTATTTTTATTTTTACTTTTTATCTCCACTGTACCATGTGGCATGTTACTTGCCCAAACAAGCTGTGCCTCTTCTGTTCTTGTATTATTCTCTTCAGTGCTTAATGCAAATCCTGCTAATCAGTGGTGGTTGTTTCTGTTTCAGGTACAGAAAATTGAGTCATTGTTACACTAGTTTCCTCAAGTCCTGGTTGATGGGCAGTGTCCACTGTGTAAAAAAAGAGTCTGAATGCTGTGTAAACCCTGGCCTGACTGTAGTATTGTCTGCAGAGTGGACTAGTAACTTGACTTTCAGGCGTGTATACTTGCCTTATCCTCCCTCTGCTGGTGATCAGCCTTCTGCAGTCTCATGGATATAATTGTCACAGACAAGCTTCTAAAAGTGACATGTCATCCTTTCTAATCCAATAGAGTTTAATCTTTTGGACTGCAAACCACTGAAATTATTAAGGTGAGGTTTGACAACATTTTATATTCACTGAACATTTTTATTTGCTATTTTCTGTTTAAATTTGACAAACTATCAGCAGAAACAAGTCCATGTTCTTCCATAGCTTTGCAGCTATGAAGACCTCTTCCTTTGAGTAACAGTGTGTTTTGGTTAAGTCTTCCACTATGCTGCTGCAACACAAGTGTTTGCTTTATCTGCTTTAATAGATCACTTTAAGATCTTGTAATCTTATTTGTCTCAATTTCAAGCTGAGAGGGCAAGGATTGGAGGACTACAGACTTTTGCTATTGGATGAGCATTTCATCTGAAAAATACCCTTCAGCTCTAGGTTGTTTAGTGTCAGCAAGGCAATCCAAATGATGGCACATTTATTCCTTGAAATCGTGCATCTTTGCTGTTGATATCTCAAGAACAGGCTATGTGCTTTGCCTGTCTGAGAGAATGCTTCTTTGTGCTTGTTGGTCTGAAAATTTATCCATCATCCTGGAGTCAAAACTACAAAGAAGACCCTGCATAGCAAAGGGAGAGAGAAGTCCAGCTGACCCTTAGCTCTTCTGGCAGCATGGAACAGAGTAGAGGGCCTGGCATGAGATCTTTGCGTGCACTTGCATCTCTTGCTTATCAGCAGCTGATGGAGATGGGTTTATTTAGGGCACAGGGCTTAGCTGCTAGAAGACCAGATAGAGTGCTGCTGAGAGAAAAGGTACTTTCTCAAATCTGTCTACACTCATATGCGTAAGATTGTCTGTCTCTGCTGATGGGTGTTTTCTAAGGTTGCGTGTAAGTATTGAAAGTGTGGTTGTACTACCCTGTGGCAGGCATGGGTTGTTCGATGCAGTTGGGAGAGTCTTGTGGTGGCAAAGAAGTGGCTGCTAGAATGAGGTAGCTCTGGTAGGTGTCAAGGTAGGAGTGTGATGAGTGGCTAGGAGATCCTCAGAGGTGGATGGCAAGTGGTGGGAGGTGCTTGCAGGCTATGCTGCCAGCTCCTCAGACTGTTAAAGGGACAGATAAATAATGTTCCTTAAACTTGTTTTCCTCCTGAAACCTTATGAAGTGGCTTAGTAAGAGAGAATTATTTGGTAACATAAGCATTAAGATGTGTAAGCTGAAAGGCATGCAAACTTTCACTGAATTGAGAAAATTGTAACTTTTACATGCCACTTGAAAATCCTCACTAGGCGAGCTTCTCAATTTCTTTCTATTGGAGTTGCTGAAGTCTTCAGGTCTTTCTAAAGTAAGTAAAATTTTGCTTTTTTGGGCTGTTGTTCAATGCCCTACCAAGAAGAGGCTTACACTGTGTCCATTGTGACACTTCAGTAGGCTTCCGGAGGCAGGCTTTCACTAGCAGCCTTTGTGCACCACTGGAGCTAGTGGAGTAGCTGCTTAACCAGGCGTGGTCACCTTCTGTTTTTGCAGGTGCCATGTCCTTCGGAGGTGAAGCAGTTGATCCCAGGCTTTTGCAGTCTTTTTTCAGACATGGAACTGGCACTGCACTACTGTCATGTATGAGAGAAGCTTAAACATAATGCATGTCTCTGAGAGCTGGGAAATGTACCAGAGCACTGGAGTGAAGATACGTGCCATTGACAAGTTTCTGGGCCTTGGACGAGAAAAGACCATCAGAGTGGTCTGAGTGATTGCTAGTCAGCAGCTCATTTTGGTCAGATACTGATCAGATTGTTTTCTCAGGAAATGTTCTATGAAGCGTCTCTCTTGTTAGACAGGAAGGACTTCTGTAGGTAACCTTGCAAAAAATCCTGTAGGGGGTAAAATGAAGCAACTGGTTTTCATACTCTGAGAAGCAGCAGGAGATGCATTTTTGCTTCCCTCTGTGTCGTGAGTATTTTGGAGAACTTAGGTGAATGTCAGCAAGATGAAACTTTTATACCACTGCTGAAACTTACATGAAATAAATCTAATTCTTTAGCTTGTCATAAGTTTGTCATTGTCTTGAAGAAGGTTCATTTTGAGCAGTACTTTCAAATGTTAATATTTTACATTTTTTGTTTCATTCTAACACAAAGGTAAGTAGGCAAGGCCTTTTTTTCCTGCTGGGGGATGATGCCATTTAACATCATCTAAGGCGACAAAGCATGACAAGTATTTTGCTAGCAGTCTTGAGGGAGGGGTCAGCTGCAGTGGAATTGCATGACCATTTTCTGTCATTTAAACATTGGATATGCCACCAACCTTTCAAAGCATGTTAGGATTCAAAAAACTTTAATCTATTCAGATACTTTTAAAGTGCCAGGGCTCAAAAGAGCTAATGTAAAGTGCATTATGCCCATTGTGTTAGAAAGATAGAGAAGCTGTTTGAGCATAGATACTCCGGTACCTATATTTTTTCTGCAGAGTGACTGCTAGTTTTAGATTTTCTCAGAGGGCAGTCAGGGAAGTTTTGTGATCAATAAGGAGCAGCTTGTGTTGTGCCTTGAGGTGTGCAGTTGGCTGACCTTGCTGGTGAGCAGCTTAGAGCGTTGCATGCAAACTGTAGCACAGTTTCTCATGTGTCATTGAACAACAAATCTCTTGTTAGTGATAGTGTTTTGCCAAGCAGAAGTATGTCTACAGCCGGCAAGAATAAGGAAGCTTAAGTGAATCTTGCTAGCAGACGGTCCATCAGGAGACAGGTTTCTTAGCAACAAAAATAATGAAGTCTGTCATTCTGTCTTAAATTGTAGAGGAGCATTAGCAAAGCAGCCAGTACATAGATGTTAATCTGGAGTACTGATTTCAGTATGTAATGTGTATACTCATGGTTACCTTGGATGACTTCTAACAGATCTGCAAAAGCTACTTAAGAAAAGCAAGCTGATCGTTGGTAGATTTAAATTCTCAGTGCAAATCTGCACATCCTATAGGAAACTTGAAGATTAGTGATTTTCAATTTCTAAAAAAAAATCTGGGTTCAAAGAAGTCTAGGTAATAGTATGCTGGAAAGAAAACTGTATATCAGAAGTTAGTCCTCAAATAAATAACATTATCTAGCTGGGTTCATATTTTAATAATGGGACATTGTTTTGTTTTGTTATAAACTCTTGCAGTAGTTTAAAGCTAATATTCCAATTAGAGAAAACTGGGGGAAATGTCAAGGGAGTGTGAGAAGGAAACCTATGCTTAGTAAGAGTAATTCGTTTGTTTACTGTATTAAATCTGCCCTTATCAAACAGAAATAAAAACGAAAACCAACAGACCCAAAACAAACCACCACACTTTCAGAAAATGAGCTACACAGTAACAGAATTTTAAATTTAGAAAATTAGGACATCCACAAAGAACTTTGAACTGAAAAAATTAATTGATTTAATTAAAGAGGGATGATGTTTTGTTTTGTAGAAAGGGCTGTTTGGGGGCTTTTGTTTGTTTCTTGCTCTATTAAGTGTACTTCAGAAGAGAAGGATATTTTGTGGTGTAGAATGACATTTGGAATATAGACAATGAAGGTATCTTCTTGAGTCCTGTCTCTACTTGTTCTGGGTTGTGCAGCAAGGAAAGAGGATATAGCAGTCTCAAGGATGTTCTTCTTTGCTTTTTTTCTGGTGATGTGCTACCAGTATCTGATTACCTCAGAAAGTTATAAAGGGATACAGGGAAGCAGCTGGTAGCTTGAACACCTCTGCAGAATCTGGTTCACAAGAAGTGTTAATTGCCACTGCATTCTCTGACATACCTCTCTTGTTTGGGATTAATTTTTGCTGAGCTTAACCTGATTTTTCCACTCTGACATTTGAAATGTGAAAGCTGTCCTGGGGGTAGGAATCTCTGGTTTGAAATGAGACGTGAATGGTGGTTGCTGTGGCATTTCAGCTTTGCCAAGGAAAGCTTTGTTTCTCTGTTGAGCCATAAACCTTGGGAGGAAGCACATAAGTTTCATCTTGCCTCTAATGCCTTCGTACAATTTTCCAGTTCTGCTTTTTTGTAATGCTAAAACCCCTCAAATTTAGCTTTCAACGGCTAGAAACTCATAGTAATTAACTGTATTGTCAACAAAGTTTGAGACAGAACCTCTGTGATGTGCATGTCTCCTATCTGTCCTGTTAAAATACCTGTAATGATGGTGCAAACAAGGTTTTCAAAGTTAATCATTGAGTGTTATGATGACTCTCTCTGCAGCATTTCATTTGGCATAAGAAAAAGCTCATTTTAGGCTTTGCAGGAGTTAAAATCCCAGTAATGCTCATGAGAATGTTCTGTGAGCAAAGCTTCTATTAATCCTATTCGTGACATGCTCACACATAATTTGATGTGAAACCTGAAGCACTTGTACTGAAAGATCTGCACCTGTGCTTTTGGAGGTACGGAAAGCAGTAATATGGGCACAAATTGATACCCAGTTACTAAGTAAAGGTCAAAATGACCTTTGCATTATTAATATCAACACAAGGGTTGTATTGAGGCAGGAACAGTTACGATCAATGCTCTATAACCCCATAGAACAGTTGTAACACCACATGATTAATCACTGCATTTGTGGAAGATATCCCAAAGTCAGAGGATTTTGGGTTTGGTTTTTTTTTTTTTCCAACTCCAGAGTCAGTCATTGCTGAGTTGTTGCTAACTGAATTCTGCTTATGTTTAACAAGTTCTGTTCTGTGCAAACATTTTTGTATTTGCTCTTATCTGTAATTTCTTTGTATATCTTACAGAAGAATGGAGACTCCCTGGCTGTACATAGTTTAAAAAACAGCAGAGATTACTAGTGAGCAATGGTAAAATAATCTAAGGATGATTTGTGAAATCCATGTCTGTGCTGTCTGTGACAAGCACTAGCAGTTTATTTCAAAAGCACGGTTGTGTTGCTTTTCAGCATAAAAAATGCAAGGGTTATACAGAGGTTTTAACACAGTAAAAAAGGATAATTCATTTCTGACCTAGCAGAACCTTAAACACAGCAAAATCCCAAACCTTTTAAGATTCTTGCCACTGAAGCTGTCTGCATTAGGTAGATCTGTTAGAGCGAAATGATGATTTCTTAGATTTCAAGGCTATTTTACTGTGTTTCTGTGGTGCTTGGCAAGAAAACATGAGTTGCATTTTGCTATTGGAGATAATCTCTTGTCGAGATCTCAGCTATTTAAAATGACCTTTGCAGTGTGTAGTGAATTCTGAATTTTGACCCTAGACCTTGTATGTCCTGTTTTGAGTGAGGCTGGCTGGGACATGCTGTTGTGCCATGGTATGTGATCTTTGCCAGTCCTTAGAGACAGTGGAGTGTCTTGAAAATGCAAGCAAACATAATGGTAACACGCTTGTGGCCAGGGTTTAGCTGATGAGAAGGAATTCCAGTTACCTACCACTGGCAGAATAAAATAAGTTGCATTTGTAAAGATGTTGCAGTAGAAGAGCAGTGTTTACTCTTGGGTAAGTGGTGTTGCCCTTAGGTAGACTTTTGTCTTCTCAGTGTGTTTTTCAGCAGGCAGTTCTGCAAAAAGCTCCTTACGTGATGGGTGGTATTATACAGCATCAGAGGGGAGAGCTGCATCATGTCTGTCACAGGCCTAGTCATATACAGCCCTCAGACCTGCAGGGCTTTCTTTTACAGACCAGGATGTCTCATCTCTTCTTCACTTTTTCTTATTTTGGCCTCTGATATGAGGCAAGGAGGACTTGGAGTGAGTCTTAACACTTACTTGCCACTCCTATTGTTTTTTCCCCTGCCCATGGAAGGCTAGGGCTTAATGTATCCCATAATGATATACTTATATTTCAGTCTGCCACAAGCTAGTATGGCTGCTGAAAGGGACACTTATGAGTGGATTTAAGCTCCCTTGATCCAGCACCTCCCCATGGTACATTTTTAGCCTGTGGAAACTGATCAGTTGACATCCCTGATCAGTTGCACAGTGGTGTAGGTCTGGACTGGGAGTGATGGATGGAGACCAGAGGACACAGAAGTGGCCAGAGGAAGGACAGCTTAAGTAGGCAGGCTGAACACCTTGTAGCTGTAAGGAAGAAGAGCAGTTACCTTGCTTGTTTTCCCAGCCCCATTATGGGGACCCAGGGGATGATTATTTTAAGCTATTTACCCTGGTACATTGCTAAATTTATGATGAATATCTTAAAACTCAGATGTTCGTGTAATTTATCAGCTAGTGTCTGGGACCTGTAGGGCCTCAATATGCTGTTTTAACAAGGGTGAGTTACCTCATCCTGCAAGTGGAATACTGCAGGAGAAAGAGGAAAAAAATTGTTACCTGGTGGTAGACCACATGTGAGAGCTGAGAATGTCAGTCGCTGCTTGGGTCAGTGCTATGAAAACTTGAAAACTGCATTGCTTCTTTGTGCTGGTGATGTGGTATCTGAAAATAGAACTTCACATTTGTTGTCCAAAAGTCAGGTATCAAAGAATGGGTATGGAAAGTAAAAATAAGATGTTTCTGTTATTTTAGTTAATGCACGGGTAAGCAATCCTGAGAGAAATTACCAGTTTTAGTATGTTGTTGTTAATTCTTTATTCTGTATCAGATTTTCAGTGGAAATAACTTTAGAAGCCAAGACTGCGTTTGCTCTGAGAAGATTCCCTATATGACTTTATCCCACAAATGGGTGACAGGAAAAAAAGAATTGATGTTCTGTGTAAGTCTTGACATCCCTGTCTCTGTCATATGGAAACAGGAGCAATGAAACTTGCTGCTGAAAGAGCAGCTAACAAAACATACAAGACATGCGTAGAGGCACTGGCTTCAGCTTGAAGCTTTGGAAAGAGAATTGACAGCATTTGATGGTGACTCTTCAGCTAACTGCCATAGAAATACAATTAATTGAGGAAAAAGCACTTTGAAAGAGGGGTTTACTGCACCACCTTCAACGTTTGTAATGCCAGACAGAGGAAAAATTGCATGGATTTTACTGTTCAGGCAGCATGATTGATGTCAAATACTAAACTGGTTGTGTGTGGTGGGCAGTAGAAGCAGCTCTGTGGAGTGACAGGTAAAGCACTGGGAGCGGTGATGCTTCCATCCTCTCACTACATCCAAAACCAAGAACTCAAAATTATTATCACAGACCTGTTTGGCATTTGGTTGTTGTAGTTCATCCCAAGTACAACTGCATATGTGGTACAGGTGGAGTCAAGAATGTATGAGTTTCTTAGTGATCCATTCTGATTGTCTTGCTATTGAATGGGCATGTTTTTATCATGCTATGAAGTGTTGTCCTAACCAGTTCTAGTGACATTCTCATTACATTATGATTTGTGCAGCTGAACACGAGAGGAAGATAGTTCAAAGTGGCATGTGTGATACGGCAGGTGTGATGCATGATAGAAAGATAAAGATACACAGAACTAGAAAAAATGTTACCTGTTCATAAGTCAGAAATGCCCTTGCATAACCTGTCATGCTTGAGGAAATCTCTTTTTATAGCTTTTTAGGGATTTGTGGGACATGAACAGTTTAATTTTGGTTTTACAGAAAATGGGTGCATTCCACCTGAGAATTTTAACTGGGATTTTTTTAATAGTAAATACAGCTGCAAGGTTCAATTTCTTACTTTTATATAGCCAAAGACAGTAAAGTTGTTTTCGTTACTTCTTCACTGTTTTGAATAACTTGATTCAAATTCCCTACTTCAGCAACCTTGAGCAGCTCCCTCAGGGAGGCTGTGCTATGTCTTACACAACCAGGGAGCTGACTCTGTGTCCTTGAAGTTGCCTGGTTTTTTCAGCACAAAAGCTTTTCGTCAGGACAGACAGGTAACCTCTTCCAAGTCTTCTCTTTAAGGTGCAAAATGTTTTTGCTTTGCAGTTGAAGTACTGGTTTGTAATTTTATATGTTGAGGTGAAAATTGCTCCTCTTTTTCCTTCTGTTCCACTTAATGACAAATAATTTTAGGGGGGGAAAAAAAGAAGGGAGGCAGTGTTTTGAATGTGCTTTTAAAGTTAGTTTAAAGCTGTTTTTGCATTGTGTTGCCTCAGCGTCCCTGAGAAGTGCATGGTGTTGACAGTGTGTAGGAATAGATATAGCCTAACACACTGAGTGTTCTCAATGGGCAAACTGGTCAAAAATGTTCTGGTACTGAAAACTGCTGCTGTATGGAAAAGGTAGCTGTTGTATTTGCCGCCTCTGAGAGTCAAGAAACTTGAGAGTCTGGAATATGTCAGTAACTGGCATATTTTGTTAAAACTGGCTTGAAAGCCTGAAAAACTAAAATATGATACTGAATAAATGGGTTTTTCTGCACTATCAGGATGATAAAATACTCAGTTCTGAAGAATGTGAAAGATTGTTCATGTATTTTCTTTGCCTGCTTGTGTTTTTTTGGTTGGTTTTTTTTTTGGGGGGGGGGGGGGGGGGGAAGGGGCCATGTATTTCTCAAGACAAGAGAGAAAAATACCAAGACAGCATTGGAAAACATTAAATATGAAACACTGTGAAATCTAGGTGTTTTGTAAACTATATTCAGATAACGCTCTTAAACATATTCAGACTATCACCTGTAAGCACTGCTAATGCAGTTTATGTAAAGAATCCAGAAAAGTAAAAACAGGAAATGCTGTTGTATTACATAGTTTAAAAGAAGCAAAAGTTCTCTGAAAGTGACAAAATATTTGATCTAAGTTCTTATGAAAGCAGGTGGTATAATACAGCATGTTGATCTTAGTTTTAGCTTTCCTGGGTTGGCATGTTGTCAGAATGAATACAGAAATAAGTAACTTCTGTTACTGATATTAGGAGGTGTTTCCCCATAATTGGCATCTGATAGTCTTTTGGGTAAGAGACATCTTTTTGTGGGTTTTTTAGGGCTTTTTAACTCTTGGTTTTCTTTTAGGGAGCTTAAAGAACATCAACGAAAAATACAGGCAAAATCCAGCCTTTTGTTTTCTGTTACTTTTAATTGAATACCAGGAGTAAGATTTGAAGGCTTACATGCTGTTTCTTTTGTGCAGGTTTTTTCTAACCAGCAAATAATTTCCAAGATTGCTCCTTTTGTAATAGAAGGAGAAGGAGACATGGATTACATGAGATTTTATGACGAAAGGAGTAGTAATTGTCTCCTTTGTATGGATCTTGTTGAAGTAAAAAAATTGTTGAATTTGGAGGTGGTTGCAGTGATCCCTGCTCTTCAAAGATTATATTGTTGATTGACCAGAATATTCCAGTGTTGCTTCTGAATTTTTTTCTTCCCAAAGCAAAGGCCGTGTGAATACATAAATATTTTTACATGTCCTTGAAGTGGTGGTTTAAAAAGATTAATCTGAAGCAAAAGTGCTGGTACTTGTTACTTTCTTTGTTTTTTTCGTCCTTGTTTCTTGTCTCATATGCTGTGGCTGTTGGTCTCACACAGCTGTGTTGGTGTTCTCCACCTTTACTGGAATTTTCAGAACCACTACCATGCTTTTTATTAAAATACTCTTTATTTGATATTTGTATAGTATTGTAACTGGAAGAAAGCTGAAATTGTGAAATCCACTCAGATCTTTTCCTGAAGAAGGGTTGGGATGCATAGATACTACATGACAGCTGCTGTTCATGTTTCAGTTAAGTTCAGCTTAACTACAGATTCTCTCAATAGCCTTAAAAATGGAGAAACTCTTGTCATGGCAGTAGCTGCCCCAGCCTTCATATTTTTATTTTGCCATTGGGATACATGAGGCATTTGTAGCTCTCTACCTCTGGTTTAGTCTCTATGTTTTTCTTGGCTTTTTTGAAGAAGCTTGGGAGATCTGAGGAGTGCTAGGGTGATGGGAATTAAAACTGAGGATTTCAGCACAGTTTGGGCTAGATAGAGATGTCTTTTCGAGACCTAACAGGGCTTTTTTGCTTCCTTGTCTCAGAACAAGGTTTAAGATGGGCCTCTGCTTCACGGTAAAGCTCATCTTTCATATAATGTCTAGGAAAAGTAGAGGGATCTTGATAGGCCCGTAAACGGGTCTGTGAAATAAGGATGTTTTTATGAAAAGTAAACTTTGCAGGCAGGAAAGGGGAAAAAACATTTGTGCTTTGCTTGCTAAGTCTTGTAGCATGTTTGTTACTTGATTTTTCACCCCCAGTATCTTGCACAAGTGGTTAGCAGGTATAATCACCAGCCCCATCCAGAGTGGCTGGGGGCAGAGGAAGTTATGGCACTGTCAGCAACAGTTATTTTAGTGTGTCAGATCAATTATTTAAATATAGTGATGGTAATATGCACTGTTCTTGAAGTTTGTAGCCTAGCCCACCTTTTCATGTAATTGAAAACTCTAAAACCACAGACAGCATTCACAGGAAAGGTCTTAGTGACAGACACTGTCTGTGGGCAGCTGTCTGCGCAGTCTTAGCTGTATGCTGGCTTTTTTGTGGCTTCCATGTAAGCTTTTAAAAGAGTTTTTTAAAGAACACCGGTATAGGTAGGTTGTGACTTGAGATATAGCTAGCAAATTATAGCTCTAGTTGTGGTCATCAAGGTATTTATCTGGAAATGGTATTTCACCGAGCTTGGTGTATAGTGCTGTAATAGTAGAAACATTCTCAGACTTAAAATTTGCCTCCCAAAAAGACTTCAGAGTAAAGAAAATTTGTTTATAAGCTGGTTTTCTTGAATCCCCTTTTTTCTTCTCTTCGTTTAGAATCACAAGGACCTGGTTATAGAAGGCATGTGCTTGAATAGAAGGTGAAACAAATGCTACTGATCTGGATGGTAATTGATGTGCAGGAGGAAAAGTAGCACATGTTAGTTGTTCTTTGGATTTTTATTTTTTTTTTAATGCAAGTAGGATGTGACAGCCAGAAGTATCTTGTAATACATTAATGTGCTTTAGAATTTGACAGATTAGAAGGTCTTCAAATAAGTAAAGTGTATGCAAACACACATATATGAAGGATTGTGGATTTTTTAATGAGAAATTACTATGACTTTCCTTTCATTCTACATAATATATTCCAGGCTGTCTTTAATTTATAATCAGTAGGTGTTTTCTTTAATCTTGGAAGACTTAGTCACAGTTGTCAAAATAACGAGCTATTCGTGGTGTAATTTTTCTCCCCAACCTTAAGTAATTGTTGCCAGAAGAAACAGTTCAGGGTTTTTTTCCCCCCCCCCATAAGTTTAGACTTAAGTACTGTTAAAAACCTGACAAGGGTGTATGGTTTGTTGAGGAGCTCCTGCAGTGCCTGCTGTAAAGGATCACATGTGAGATTGGGTGGAGCGAGAGCACCTGAAGGATGTCTGCCAACCTGCAGTGCTTACATGGATGTTTAATTTAATACTTTAGTCCTAGTTGGATTAAAGGGCTTAATTATGTCATAGCTTCTGGGAAGCTGGGAGTAGTTACTCGTGTGTATAGCATGAGTACAGGTGGTGTCTTGACAGGCAGACAGTGGTGGTGTGGCCAAAGGAGAAGCAAGAGCCCCTACTTGCAAACCACCCTTCACCTCAGCCCATCTACCCTCACACCCAGCCCCGTGTCTGTGGGCTTCTCTGCCAGAAACACTGATGGTTGGTGGCCCCTTCCCAAGGACTACACTGAGGAGGGATGGACTGCTCTTGGGATCAGAGTTCTTGAGCTGAGGTGCCACAGCTTGGAAGTCGTAGCAGCTCATCTGCTTCTTACCATCTCCATGGAGATCCAAAGGTTGGCTGACAGGTGGCCTGACCTTCAGCCATCTGTCCACCTGTCTTTCAGTCCCCAGAGACCTCAGATCATAGTTCAGAAACGTAGGAGCTATTTGTGGAGACTTGAAAACCTCCGTGTCAGGCTGTTTAAAGTAAGCCAGGAAGCATACAGGTCAGCTAATTTGCTGCTAGGCTATTCAGAGGAGTTTCACATCTACTGTAGCTAATCATTTAGATGCAAGTGCTTTGTTACAGTGAAAGTGCTTGTACAAGCTATAGGCTGCTGGAAGCTCTTTCTCAAGAGAGGCAAAAAGAGAATTTTCTTTTTCCCTTAAGGTACCTGCAGCCAAAATAGATGATTACAGTTTGCTCTGTGAGCAGTAAGCTGTAAAGAGGCATACTGGGATCTGAAAACTTCAGCAGCAATAGTGGCCATGTTGATTGATGGCCTCCTGTGGCAAGCAGGAATTTTTTGTAAATTTTACATGTTCGCTTAAATACTGAGTAGCTACAGCCGTAGACATGATCTCATGTGTGTTGGTGTGTGGAGAGCTTCATAGCTGATCAGGTAATTTACAGTTTACCTGCTCTAATTTATTTTCAACATAATGAAAGGTGGATTTTTTTTTTAACATCAAAAGTCAGGCAGTTATATTCCGATAACCATTTGTGAAAAGTAGCTGGTTGGTAATAACATGGATGGGTAATGGATTTTCATTGGGTACCTTGTTGAAAAAAGATTGTGGGGAGAATCAGACTGGATTGCCCTCTTTGTAGCCCAGAAGACCCCGAAGATACTGAAAATACAGTTTTTTGAGCAAAAGTGAGTTTGATATAGCTGTTTGATGCCTTTTATCATATGGGTAGCCACAAAACATGCACTGTTGAAGATCTCTTTCATCAAAGACCTGCAGCCTTGAGCTGCTTCTTGTAATTTTCTCTAGCCTGTTTCTTTTGAGGCCTTTGTCTTCTGAGACATTATAATCTTCTGGATCAAGAATGAAGCCTTCAGAAGTGCAACTGAGATTTTTTTTTTGTCAGTGCACCATCTTGCCACTTGCATCTTTGGGAACCCCCTTACTGTTATCTTCAGTGAAATCTACTTCAGACGCTCAATGTCTTGCATTTAAAAAATACTACCCCTTCACATGGCTCAGATCCTTCTGAAAGTGCTTGGATGAACACTAGGAAATACATGTGCTAAATACAGTCTGCTATAACAGTGTTATGAGTCTGCATAGTGGAAGCATGTTACGTAGAACACTCGTGGGATAAATTCTTTGTTATGCCCAGTTGTGATTGCTTCAGAGTGGCCCACTCTTCCCCTGTGATTACAGCAAAATAAATATAAGCATGCCAGATTTTGTTGTCAATATCCAGATCCTCTTTCCTAAGATTGTGCATAATGCAATTATTTAATAATGCAAGAGGGTGTTGGAACTACTTTATATGAATTTAGTAAAGGTAATTGTGGGGCTGGCTGGAGTCTAACCTCTCTCTTTAGTACATCCTGTACTAGCATGTCAGGGGTCCCAGACTCCTACCAGATTTAGTAATTGCTACTGCAGTGTAAGTGCTGAATAATTTTGTACTGAGTACGTATCACCAGCTCAGGATAGGAGAAACAGACTGAGTTTTAAAAGGGCTGATGTGTCTGCTTTTTATCAGGTCTGCTTAATATTTTTTTGTATTAAGTGCAATGTCAGGATCTTGGCTCATTGGATGCAAATGTAGCAGTTCTGGTTTCTGTCAGGATTGCACTGCCCTGGTAATCTGGAAAATGAAAGCCAAACTTTTGGGGGAGGATTTATTATAATTCCCGTATCAGAACTTGCCCTTGGATTATGTGGTACTGATGTCAAAGCCTGTTCCTTACCCCTTTTCAGAAAGGACGTGTTTCTGATGGCTTCTCAGCTCTGAGGTGTGCAGGAGGCTCCAAAGGGTGGCAGGTACGTACATTGAAACCAGAGGTACATCCCCACAGCAAGGGGGACTGTGTTGGGTTCATGGTGACTGTTACAAGTGTCTTTGTTAGCCAAACAAATAAATGTCCTGCAAGGATACTGGGGACATAGTGCATACTCAAAGATGTAAATGAGGATTAAATTGTAAGTTTGATTTATTGCATTATTTTGCTTCAAGACTAAAATACACAGGAAACTTACCAGGAAAGGACTTCTTTCACTTGGAAACACAGTCTGTATTTAACTGTTCTTCAGTTATCACTAAAAGGTCGTGTTCAGGGTGGCACCTTTCCTGTGTGAAGGAGTTTATGTGTATGAAGGGCTTGCTTTTGGAGAAGTTTGTCTCTGAAGGTGTTGCTGGACAC
Organism: Eopsaltria australis; assembly: GCA_034509425.1. Taxonomy (NCBI): domain Eukaryota; kingdom Metazoa; phylum Chordata; class Aves; order Passeriformes; family Petroicidae; genus Eopsaltria; species Eopsaltria australis. Next base: position 274,612 of record JAVTVJ010001485.1, on the reverse strand, counting down.
CTAGGATAGTTCTTCTAAAGTGCAAATGCGTGTTAACTAGACATGCAGGTACTTTCACATGTACCATTAATTGCCATTGGGCATCTTCAAATGACTCATTCAGTCCTATGAGCCCAAAAAGAAATGAGAAAGAAACAAAGCAATATTTTTTATTGTGACAGTATGTTTAACTGGTAGGAGAAGATGGACTTCAGGGTCTTTCTTTCTTGTTTGGTTTTAACTGCAGCACTGTCACAACCCAGGTTCAATATCTGGGAGTACCCAGTCAGGCAGAAAAGGATCTTAGAACATGCCCAGAGCAGCTCTTGAATTCCTGTATTTGGAGTAACTCAGCATCCAAGTTAGCACTTTCCTGTTGCTCTTTGAAGTTGAATCTTATTTCTAATGATCTACCCACAATAATCTTAAAAATAAGGATTTTAATCTGTCTTGTAATTAATTTTTTTGCATAACACTTTATCTTCGTGTAATCTTTGCCCACAGAAAAAGCATGTAGTAGTAAAATAACAGGAATGTGAGTTAAAAAATAAAAGGATCTCTTGCAGTATCCCTCTGAAGATAAATTCTCTTCTTTAAGCACAAACATTAGTTTCTTGAGGACTGCTTGATGGCATATTTATCATGCAGAAACAGAAAATACTGATTTCTGGCATAAAACCGGGAATTTGTTTCCTTAGATTTTATATCCTCTTTTAGCACTAGTGCACATCCTGCAGCAGGCTTTGTGGTAGAGATTAAGACCACACCAGTTTGTTTTAAGAATTTTCATCTAATTTGTAATCATCTAGCAACTGCAAAGTGTTTTGGTTACAGTTTGAAACGCAGATAATACCATACTCTACATGTATGTTAATCATAAAGGGCTACTGGTCTGCTAGTTCGAGGCTGTACCTTACCTCAGGAGAAAATTAGTCCATATGTATTTTATAATAAAAAGATTGTAAATAATGATGGTTTTCATGAGACTGTATAAAAATGGCGCTGTGGTTGTGGTTTTTAAAAAGAGTGAGAACTAAAGCAAAGGATATAACCAGCCCATCTTTACTGGTCTGAAATTCACAAACTATGTAAATAAAACTCAGCTGTGAAAGGTAATTTGTATACTTCTCACAGTGTAATTTTGATTATTTAATATACAAGTATTGCTACCTTTTCCTTTCAGTTTTGGAAACAAAATTGAAAAAATAAAAATAGGTTTAAGCAAAATGCCACAATTGGACTTCTGTTGTTTGTTTTTCATGTATGGAGCCTTAGAATCTGTTATAAAATAGGCATCAATAAATATTAAAGCAGACTTGTATTCTGTTAAAGCTTCAAAAGAAAGTTATTTAAGGAGTACTTAGAATTCATGCCCTCTGACAGTTGAATCCTTTAACTCCCCCTTTTTTACTGATGGAAGCAATTTACTCATAAATTTGCCTGTCTCCACATATTGAGCTTCATTTCCCTCATCATAGTAACTTACAAGTTACTCCTTGCAAACTTTGCAAATGTTTTTTAGTTTTTGGGTTTTTTTAATTATCTAAAAATAGCAGGGTAGTGATGCCTGAAGGATTTTTTTCTGCTTTTTCTCCTGAATATTTCTTACACTGTTCCCTACATTCACAAGTATTAGCATGCATACTTGTGATGCTTTAGGTGATAGTTTAGCCCGGTTTCATGGTGTTTAGCAGGCTGGTAGACTAAACACCCCTGAAGCCACGTAGAGTTAGAGACCAAACACCCTGTTTTCGTGAGCCCTCAAGGTCTCCTAGTAGGACAGATTTTGTAAACTCGAAGTTAGCCCACGCAGGCCCCTTATTGGGCCCTCTGGTAGATATGCTAATGTGTAGAGTCTTTAATTGTATACTCTATTGGAGGGAGGGGGCTTTTGCAGTGTGTTCTACCTGGACGGCAGAAGCCATCGAACGGGATCCTATTAAAATACCGAGGTAAAGGACCCCCAACCCTCTAACTGTGTCTGAGCCTTTATTTCCTAAGACCAGAAAAAGGCATCAGTAGACTGCATGGTAAACCTGCTGTGGTTGTTTTGCTCCTGGCGGTGGGAAGGAAGGGTGTATTGCAGTTAGATGTTCCTTACTGTGAGGTCCTCATTTTGCTGACCCTGGACAATGATGTGACAGTGATTTGATGGAGAGGCAGGGAAGTATGTATTTTAAAGGGCCTTCTTTAAGTCTAAAGGAAGGTGGTCTTTTGTCTGGCAGCCTCAGTAGGGGGCTGGCATCAGCTGTGGTCATGGAGATACGAATTGCTTGTGTTGGGGAAGAAGAGTGGATGATAGCATGGGTTGGAGAAATAAGTACAGAGTAGATGAGCGATTGCAAGGAAAGGTAAACCCTGTGGAGGAGAATAAAGTGCAATACAAAAAGGGAGAAAAATTATGGGGACACTTAGTACGGCTAGGGAATCATGAAAAGAGTGTCAGAATTAGGCCACGATGGCCAGCGCTTCTTTGGCTTTCTTCAGGGAGAGGCTGGATCCTCTGTGATGGTAATGATCATTTCTTGGGGTTCACAAGAGTCCCAGCTACAGTGCTGACTGCTTCTGGTCTGTTAGTAAATTCTGGTTTTAACCTTCATATATAAAATGAAACTAAATCCACTTAGTAATTTATGTAATACTGAGTCAGGCTGAGAAGTTGCGCGATGCAACTGTTTCTCAGAAGAAAAAATATTTCAAAACCAGTGTTGCAAAATCAGCCATTTCCTGGCTTTGAAATTCCAGAATTTGGCTAACTTGTGCAGGATTTTCTCATACAAGATCTTGGATACCAGATCATACTTGGATCCAGCTGTACTATGCTGACTAGGGAAGAAGACACTTGCCTCTGGGTTGCATTTCTTATAAAAAAACCCTGTGTACTGTCAAGAGCTATGGAATTGACATCTCTGGAAGATGAAATTTTGTATTCACAAGTACTTCTTTGTGCATAGTTTATGTCTGTGTCCTGGGGGATGAGACTGCTGACAGTCTCCTTCCCATGGTTGGTTTTCCAGCTTCTCAAACTGCATGACTACGATTTTGCATAAAAATAAATTAATAAATAAATTAATAAATAAAGCGTTGCTTCTTTGGTGCCCAGTGACACAGGTGATGTGAGAGTCAGATGGTTTCTGGTCTGGGTAACAGTCAGTATATGCCAATTGCAATTCCCTATTTTCAAAATGTGTGCTAGTATTCCTTATTAGCAGTTATGCAGCCTGAAATTTTTCTAACAGCTTTGAATTTCTGTCCTTCAAGAGAGCAGAAAGTCGTTTCTACCTATTTCTCTGCCCATGCATTACAATCATACTTGTCAAGGAGAATGTTCATAGCTTTGAGCTTCCAGCTGTGCTCTGCCAAACTGACAGGAGCTGTGTTGATTGTTTCTGCTTCTATAGTTGCCCTGTTTTTAGTCACCATAAATAAAAGCATTGTGGAAAACTCATTTTGCTCCATTTCATCATTATACATTGATGTAAAATTGTCATTGATAATGTAAAATTACCGATTTACTTATTATTTACCTCAGAAATTTTTTAACAGTTTTACAGAAAAGTAGACCTGTGGCCACTTTAATTAGAGTTTAATTATGTAACCAAATATTTCAGGTTTCTTTCTGCTGTACTTCTTCAATGTACTTGTTTCCAAGCAAATTGTGGCTTATTTTTTGGGAGTAATGCTCAAAGTATTAGGAGACCTAACTTTTCAGAAATTCAGAGCACTCAGATCTAATCAAAGCTAGTGAACACTGATGGAGCTGAGTTAATTTGGAAATCAGGCCATTGTCTGGGCCTTTAAACTTTTTAATTTTTTTTTTCCTTCTTGTACCCCTTGTGTTATGTAAAAAGAGGTTCATATTAGATTATGGATGACCTCCCAGTGGATGTCAGTGAAGGACTTACTCCAGATAATTTTCAGAAGAGGGAAGGGAGGGGCAGGGGAGAGTAATTAAATTGAAGACTAAATTAAAGGACAAGGTTCTGAATGCATTTCAATCTCTATTTAAAGTTATAGAAATGAGAACAAAGTGGATCTTGCACAATTGGGCATGTAATGTTCACTGTAGTCTGTTTCATTCCTTTTTGTAACATGGAAAATTTTGCCCCAGATAATCAAGTAATGTCCCAAAAGTCAAACTTATTAATGTGAAAAAGGACGTTTCTTGTAATCCTGTACAATAGGAGTGAAATCACAGATTTCTATTTTGTATAACCAGAGCAATTCTCAGTCCACATAGCAGAGGTGGCACTAAGGGATCCAGACGGACCGTTTGTTTCCTTAGAAAGATAATGTAATTTATTTCAAGTTTCATTGTCATTTTGCATTTACTGAGCTAGAATATAATGTGAAGGAAAACTCAGGATTTTCCTTTGAGGGCTTATATTTGCTGACCCTATTTGAAAGTCAAAAAAATTTGCAGGAATTCAGAAGTCTCCTCTGGAGCCATCTCTGCTATGTGGTGTTGTTCATAACTGATAGCTTAAAGGTGTCCCAGCTGTCTCTGTAAAAAAATAAAAAAAAAATCAAGAGTTAATATGGAATTGATTATTATATGCAGTCTTTTCAGTAACAAAAGATAGCATTAAGAAAAGGGTTATCTGTGTGTATATAAACAATGGTTTGAAGATGGTTCTTCAAACTGCTGTTTTCCTCCTTACATTTCTCTTAAAATAGCTAAACTGCCTGGAACTTCAATAATTGAGCTGTTGTTCCCATTTTTAAACACCTAGCTGTAAAGCTGTTTGCTTGCCTCAAAATATGTCACACTTTGTAACTCAGATGACTGGGCACTTTTTAACATACTGGAGAGTAAAACCTGGAATCGCTTGTATATGATTATTATCAGGAAGGATGAAAGACAAAAAAGCATAGTAAGCTTAACTGAAAACGTGATGCTTAAAAACCAAAACGATCTATATGATCTGCTGCAAACAGTTGGATTTGATCTAAAGTGTTTACCAAGGCAAAAGAAAAATAGAAAAAAAATAAGTTACAGGTTCAGCTTCAGCAAGTTACAGTCTTGTGTGGATTTTTTTCTTAGTAGATGAAAGATTTATAGAAATAAATGAGATTTCTAAATCTTTTCATTTTGCCACTGATTATTTAGTATTGTAAGTGTAAAGACAACTCAGTTGCCCATCTTCTACTCTGCCACCTTACTTTAGATCCACTGGCTGCGCTTACTAGAGGTTCCTTGCCTTTTCCTGCTTAAACTCAGGTCTTCCCAGAGGCATCTTACTTGTGCTTAGAGGTGTTCTTTCTGTGGCTTCCCCTTAGTCTTTTTACCTCTGTATTTTTCAGATACTGGCCCCTTCCTCTTTAATGTTTCTATTGAATTTGTAACCTTCTGTCCTGGCTTGACACTAGCTGGATGCCAGGCACCCATGAAAGCTACTCGCTCACTCTCCTGTGCAGCTGGACAGAGGAGAGAAAATGTAACAAAGGGTTCATGGGTTGAGATAAGGACTGGGAGAGATCGCTCATCAAATACCATCATGGGCAAAGCAGGCTCTAATTAGAGATATTAATTGAAAACATTACTAACACAATCAGAGCAGGATAATGAGAAGTAAAATAATCCCTTTAAAACAACTTCCACCCCATCCCTCCCTCCTTCCCAAGCTCTACCTCTTACCCAGTGGTGCAAGTAGGCAGGGAGTGGGGGTTATGGTCAGTTCATCAGCCATGGTTTATCCTGGTGCTCAGGGAAAGGAGTCATTCCCCTGCTGCACTGTGGGGTCCCTCCCATGGGAGAGAGTTCTCCATGAACTTCCCCCGTGTGAGTCCATCTCAGAGCAACAGCTCTCTCTGACCTGCTGCAGTATGAGTCCATCCCATGGGCAACAGTCCTCCCAGAACTGCTGCAGTGTGGGTCACTCTTGCACAGGGTACAGTCCTTCCAGGTGAGGCTGCTCCAGTATGGGAGCAGGGCTTCTCTCTCCACAGATCTCCCACAGGGTCACAGCTTCCTGTATCATCCACCTGCTCCGGCATGGGTCTCGTCTGTGGGCTGCAGGTGGATCTCTGCATCCCCATGGATCTCAGCTGCAGGAGCACAGCTGCTTCACCATGGTCTGCACCACAGCTTGCAGAGGAATCTCAGCTCCAGTGCCTGGAGCACCTCCTGCCCCTCCTTCTCCACTGACTTTGGTGTCTGCAGAGTTGTTACTTTCACATGTTCTCACTCTGCTCTTTTCTGCTCACAATTAAAACTGTGCCACCACCTGTGTTTTGGTTTCTTCTTAAATATATCATCACAGAGGCATTGCCACCATTTATAATCAAGCCAGCCTTGGCCGACAGCACATCTGTCTTTGGAGCTGCCAGGAGTTGGCTCTGCTGGACATGGTGGAAGCTTCTGGCAGCTTCTTCACGAGCTACCCCTGTAGCCCACTTGCTACCAAAACCAGGCAGTGCAAAATAAATACACCTTCACTTGCCTTCCTGCTGCATAACCTATAGGTGTTGCAGTTACCTTGTATTGTAGTGTGTCTCTTATTAGAGTCCCCTCAGTGTCTCAGGCAGTGGTGGCACAGTGAAAATCTGGCATCTTGTGTGCCCTGCTGTAAAGGACGGTATGTTTTTTTTCATCACCACCCCAAGTGTACAGGCCTCAAAGCCTGTTTTTAATCTAGTAATTATGAATGCACTCACTGTTTCTGGAGTCTTTGCCTATGAGTGGTTGTAGGAAGACAGGAGGAGTAGAGACTGCTGGAAGATGCTGTAGAAAGCAGTGACCAGTTTTGTTTATTAGGCCATTCTGGGTCTGACAGTAATAGTTGACTCAGAGACACAATGACTTTCATGGGACTGTCTAGCAGTTTCACTGCCCAAGTGTTTTCTCCCATTATTTTTGTATGCAGTGCATTAGTTCTGTGTTTCTGTAGCTGTATGTCCAACCCTTGCACACCTTGAGTGAGTTAGTAGCGTTACAGGAAACTTCACTAAAAAAGACTGTAGGATCCTGAGTATGGGAGGTACAGCAGATTTGTGTAACCATACTTATTATTAATGCTGCACTTCTCATGTTCTTTGCTCTCTGATCTTAGTCATGGTGATCTTGGTTTATTGTTTGTTAGAGAGGTGGGATTTTCTTTGAAGCACTGTTGAAAGAATAGACGAGAGTAAAATTTCGTGCATTGAGTATAATTGACAATTCAAAGTATTTACACTTGGAATTCTAGATTGAAATGGTTGCTTGCAATTATTGCCCATTTGTCATGTAATGTGTGTCTTGTTTTTAAGAATATGATTTTCAGCAATTAATATACTTCATATCTGAATTAAGGTATGCAAACTACTGTAGAAATATTGCAAGATCAGTGCTATTTTTGGCAGTATTTGGTTTGCTTTCTCTTCTATTTCTTACTTCCCTCCTCTCTCCACAGCATCATTTATTTCTCCAGTGAAACAGAAGAATGCACTCAGTCACACTTTTCAGCAGCTCTGCAGCCTGTGGAGCGTGTGGGCAGTCTCTGTATGCAGCATCCTGGAAAATGTGCGTTCTCTTGAAGTGATCTGCTGAAAAGCACGTACTTGTACAGTTGTTCCAGCCTCCCTTGTTGCACTGATCTCAAGGTCTGAAATGCTTGGTCTCTAATACTCCCTGGGATCTGCATTTCATCTGCCAAAGAAACACTACCTACTGCAGTTATCCAGTGAATCCCGAAGAGCAAGGACACTGACGATGGCTCTGTGTGCTTTTTATGCAGTTTGGAGTTTGTTGCTAGAAGTGGCAACAGCATTTGGCCCAGTACCAAGGATCACTTGGGAACACAAAGGTAAGAACAGAAATTTAAGTATGGTAATATGGGACTTTGCCACATCCCCAGGGTTTCTGTGGGTTTTGAAACTCACTGAGGCTTTAGGTTCTTTCAGCCAGTTTGCTGTGTGTTTGGGCAGGTGTTGCTGTTTTGCTCACCTTATGAAGTGCATAGGACCAGAATATTTAAAAGTCATTCAGGCACTGGGTTAATTTATTTTGGTTCTTCAAGCAACTTTGAAAACAGAACAGTTTTGAAATCAGAGGAGGAATTCCAAATTTGGCTTTCTCAGCTGAAGGACTTTGCAACTGAAACTTGTTTCAAGAGAAGACTCCAGTAGGTGTATTTTATTTTTAATTATTTTTACTTGGAGTCTTGAGTATGTTAGCAAAATGCACCTCTCCAGCTAATAATCTGTTTTGACACCAAGCCATCATGAGCATTAAATAAATCAACAGGCAAAGGAAAAATAAGCATTTGTTTTTTTTCTGACAGCATTTTATGGTGTCTAGACATGAAAATCTTTCACAGAGCGTGCTTTTCTTGCATTTGAAATTGCAACACATACTCATAATCTCCCAACACAATAATCATGAGTCTGCAAATACAGTGCAAAGAGAAGTAAGAGAAATGAGAGGATCCTTTAGCTTTTGGTTTAATAATTTAGCCTGGGTCTGAAAAGAACTTTAGAACAGAGTCTGTAGAATAGTTATTTGTGAATATATGCATTTTTCCCCTATTTTCCGCTCCTAACCCCCCATTTCCCATGTGGCATGGATGCTTTAAGAGATTTTGTCTTTGGGTCCTTCTTTAACATTAGTAAGCAGCAATTGATTACTTGCCTAAGTGTGCAATAAATGAACAAACGCAAACAAATACTTTGGCCATGTAATGAAGCAATCTTAAGTAAGGATGTTAAATTCTGAGCAGACATTCTGTAGGAAAAGATAGATGGAGATTAAGAATGTAGTAGGAATAAGCAGATTATGACTGCAGGAAGCGTTTTCCCTGATTATTGGTATAGCAATTAGTGAGTTGCTGATGCAGCCTTTTAGAAAGGGTGGCCTAGACAAGGCTTGTAGTTCCTGCTTAGAGTTCTTGATGGTTCTATCTTGTAGTCAAAATTTGGCAAGTTGCTATTTAATGGTATAGTAAGGTACTGCCAACTCACATCCACATTAGTCAAAATAAATGGAGTTTATTTTCATTCCTGCTATTTCTGTCTCTGTCTGCTAAAGATTGTTGCATTTAAATGTTGGAAATGCACTTTGAATACGAGAGGGAATTTAGTTCAGCGGAGTTGTATGAACCAGTTCATCTGTTTGGGGCAGATATTCCTGCCAAATAAAAGATTTCGAAATTACATGCTTGAATCTAGTTTAAAATTAATGTTTCTGAAGTATTATAGTTGAAAATATGCAATTACTAATGATAGAATTGGAAGTAATAGTACATTGTTTTCATCTGTATCGTAAAAGCCATGCTTAATTAATCTTGTGTCTTCATGTACAAAAGCTTCTAGTCATTTTTATACTATAGTTGTACATTCAGAAAAAATACTCTTTTGTATTAGTCAGATTGTGTCATCTTTCTCCAATCCATTCTGGTCCATTCTGCACACTTCCTCATTCCGCTCATGCCTTTTCTCTCATATCTCCCTCTTTTTCATATCTTATTTCTATTCATCTTGATTTTTTTCCCTCATGCTTTTATTTTGTGCATATGTTGTGTATTTTGTCTCTGGTTTTCACTTTACGATCAGCTGCAAATGGTTTCTTCATTTGCTTCTGTGTCTTCTCTCTGTTATGTCAGGATGCTGGAGTTAAGGTGCAGGATATTTTGTAAGATTTGTTCAGGGTAGTTGCAAGGGATGTGGTGACTCGCCTGATTTTCCACAGTAGATTGGTATATGGAAAGGAAAAGGTGAGGAACAACCTGACAGTGGATGTGGAATATAGAAGTTTAGAAAAGCAAGTAGAAAAAAAATGAAGGAAGAATTGAGTTATAGGAATCACCACAAGAGGAAATACTCAAGCATTTGAAATTGAATGAGAAAACTGGGGCAAGTGATTTTGATGTTGTTGGTGGAAGCTGCTGTTTCTGCTGAATCAAGCATTTAAAGGGGTCCCTTGTCTTTTATACGGGTTGTCTGAACTAACCTTTGTTGTTTTCAAGTTATCCAACAGCTGTTAGACAACTTAGAGAAAATGACACATGAGCTTGACCTTAAGTGGTTTGTGTTTCTTCATGAGGTGCTTTTTTTTTTCCATTTCAACAGAGGTCCAGCTAATACATTTTAATGAATCAAAAGTATCAAATTATTCAACCTTGCTGTTAAGTGAAGACAAAAACGTTCTATATGTAGGAGCCAGGGAAGTGATCTTTGCCTTAAACGCAGTGAATATTGCTGAGAAGCAGCATGAGGTATGCCTTTTAATACATTATCCTCCATGGAAAAATTGTACTCCAAATTTGACTTAATTTCCTGGTATCAGTAGCATTGCATTTTAGACAAATAGGTACCTAAAAGAGAAATTGCTTTGTATGGTCTACTCCAGTATTATTTCTGGAAGATTTTACAGATTAAAAGAGAGTAAGAAAGGAGAAGGTGGATATTAACAAGTAATTAGAGATCTCCTTGGGTATTTTCTTCGTGGGGGCAGGATGCTGGACGAGAGGGATTGTGAGTGTCATCTGTAGTGGTAATTCTTACATGTTTTTTTCATATCAGGATTGGGCCATCTTCTCTTAATCTGAGTCAAAAAGTAATCTGAAACAGAGGCAAAACTGAGGCTTGCTTGGTTGCAGCAGGCTGCAGATGTGCTGCAAATGAAGGCCCTGTCCTTTCAGTCTCATCTTCTGTTTTGTGCCTAGGTGTGTCTGCACAGCAAGTGGTGGTGCAGACAGGTCTGACCCAGCTTGCTCAGAGAAGTACTTTGAATATGCTGGTACTGGTTTCTCAAAGTAGATTAGCCCAGGCAGAAGTCTGCTAATGTTGTATTGCTTCCAGGTCCTTCCCAGGCTCCAGCTTTTCATCCCATCAGCAGCACAGGCTGACATGTAGAGGTGTAGTGTGGGTGCTTTGGAAGATGCTCACATGATTTTTAATCTGAAGAACATGTTCATGGGTGGTGGTGGGCACTTCCACCAGCATAGAAGACAGCTCTGAAGTTTTACTCAGTATAGTGTAAATTAGTCCAGTAAATTTTCTTTGATTCTTTCCCCTCAAGTGTTTTTTATTCAAGTGTTAATGAAATAGAGAAGTACTCCAAATTGAAAAAATACTTAAACCGGTTACAGTTGCATTTCCCTAATGCATATGGTAATGAAAAGTTCATTAGCAGTTTGTGAGGAATCATCATAATGAACCTAGAAGATGGTAGTTTAGTTCTGCTTGAGGCACATGGATTTGAAAATGTCACCTCCCTGGGAAAAAATGGCTTTGAACCTTTGTATGCTACTTTCAAAATGTCTTGCATTTGCTCTAGATAGTTTTAGGATTGATTGCCTTTTCTTGTGTGTGTGACTGCAAGATTTTCAGACCTTGCATTGAATTAAAGTACTTTGAATGTGCTTTTTTGTTGCATGTTTTTTCACTTAGTTACACTGGAAGGTCACAGAAGATAAAAGGACTAAATGTGCAGTCAAGGGCAAATCAGAACAGGTATGTAATTTTATTGAACTTTGAGAAGGATCTTGCACATTTTACATCAAGAGGAGTGACATTAAAAGAAGAAAGTCTGCAACTGTTTGAAATTAAAATTTCAAAACAATCACCTGAATTTTTTAAATTAACTTGAGTGATAGAAACTGCAGCATGCCTAGTCTTTTTTTTTAATTCTTAGTTCATTATTTTTGTTGTTGAATATTACTTGAATGTTTGAAAATCTGAACACACCCTGATGTGTGTTTAATGTTAATGGTTTTCCATGTAGATGATAAACCAGTATTGGTTTCAATGAAGTAATTGATAGCAACTGTTGTGTTTTGTAATTGCAATAATTCCTTCACAGCATTTGATTTTACAGAGTGAATGATTAATATTTTATGCTTTGTTTTAGGGCATGGGGTTTTTTTATTAGGCCAGTGTACTTTTTCACTAACTCTCTGTATGCCTGTTGTGTTGCTTGGCGGGTGTGCCCCTTGCAGTGTGACTCAGACAGCTCAGACAGTTCCCTGCACCCAGCAGCCAGACCTCCTGTTAGCTGGGCAGGGTCCCCTGCTGTTTCTGGGAACCACCGACTCCTCATGACTGCCAGGGCACAGGCTGGCTGCTCATTTTGCCTCTCTGTGGCGATGGTTTACTTGAGGTAGTTGGCTATATGTGAATTTGACTTTCTGTTTGTGTACCTCCACTTCATTTAATGAGGCAGTAAAGCAGGGATTTGCTGGACAAGACTGATGGTCATGCCTTTTACACAGGTTTGAAAGTAGAAGTCTGCAAGTCTTGTGTATTCAAAAAGCAGATCTCCTCTGCACTTAGAGGGATGTGATCCTTGAATGTGCAGCCTGTTTAGTTTGCACTGTTAAAGACCCCCAAATGCTGCATCCAGGGCTGGTAGTTATCCTGCATTCATGTGGTTCATCAGGATAGGAGTGACCACTGATGACCATCAGTACATTTATTCAAACATGACGTGTGACAGATACTTAAGGTCTGTTTCTTCCTTGTCTACCTGTTCAGGATAGGATCAGAGAATATTACTTTTGTTTGATGGTTCAGTTGGGGTGGCTACTAACAATACTGATATACAGCCACGATGAATATGGGTATGCGTTTCTCTTGTGCATGAGATATGTTTAGCAGACTTCTGTGTGCATCTCCACAGGTCCTCTCAAAAATTATTGGTGGGATGTATTAGACCCCTTAAATACATACTTTGATAGAGCTCTGAATTTATTTTCTTTTATTTTCTCCTGCTCCCAGTTTAGCAACTCATACTTATTGCCAGCCATGCTTTTTCCTCACTTTACTTCTAACCTTCTACTAGTGACATTTATGTCATAGCTGTGATGTTTTGCACAGTGTAATAGTTTCAAAAGGGTGAAGGTATTAAGCCACTACTGCAATTTCTTTTGGTTAAATGGGCAGTTCTCTCCCCCACCCATCAGCTCTATGCTGTATAATGCCAGCAGAAAGCATTCATGCAGCTGTTCAAGGGCCTTATCTGACAGAAAACTGGTTTTACACTCCTCCCCCCTGCTTTTTTCTCCCATACAGTCACAGAAATACCTAATTTGTCTCATAAGAAGGAATAGTAAGGTCAATGCTTAAACTTGTGTAAGAAGTTCATGGAACAGCAGTTCAGTGGAGGGATCTGGCAGTGAACCTGCAAGAATTAAGGAGTATTGTTGATACTGTTTTTTTCCCCCCTAAGTGGTTGTTTAGAATTGTTTTACTTCATTATTATTCTGCGTTTTTGTTGTATCCTTTATTAAGTGTTTTGCTCAAACTCCTATTTCAGAGCAAAAGATATTACGGAACTTCCTTAGATGGTATCAAAGACTGGAAAAAAAGAAAAAAGATGGCTATAAGTGACAAAGCTTTGTAGCTATTTTAAGAGTATTAGAGGTTTTGCACTTAACAAAACCTTGGCTGTCATTTCATCTAGGTGTACAAGCGATGACCAATCTAAAACTCACTTCATATTTAACCAGTTGTTCCCATGTGTGTTTTAAGTTTGTCCTTCCATAAAACAGCTTGGGATGGACCCTGCTGAGGATGCTGTCCTGCTAGGACACTGAAGCAGTTGCATAATAGTGGCTGTAGGAAACCAGCTGCTGCAGGATTGATTAGAGCTCCTGGAGATTGTAGGAAGATGGTGCCCCAGTGTCACCATGTGTCACCCAGGCTTGCTAGTGTGATGTGGCTTACGTAGTGGCAAGGGACAGCATTGTTTGTTTATGTTGGAACGTGGAAGCTATGGTTTATCAGACTAGTCCTTTCCTCATCCTCTATTACAGACAGAATGTCGTAATTACGTGCGTGTCTTGCAACAGCTGAATGATACTTTCCTCTATGTGTGTGGAACTAATGCATTTCAGCCAACATGTGATTACCTGGTAAGAAATGTGCATGTGTTTTGACCCAGCAACAGCTGTAACTTAAAAACAGCTCAGGTAAACAGTGAGGTACTCTCCATTCCCAAAACTGTTGCATCTTCCCTGCTGATTGTAGGAGCATTTGTTGCACTGTCCCATCATAATGGCAGAATATATTGCTCCTTTTTCAGAATACTTAATAAATTATTGATTCATCTTGTCTACTGCAGATTTACTTTTTCTTAGCTTTTATGCTTCTTCACGTATTGTTCATTAGAATGAAAACAGTTGCTAAAACTGAAATGACATTATTTGCAGCTTTCACTCATTACTGAATCACCCTGAAATTTCTCAGATTCCTGTCTCTGTCTCTTCTCCTGGCTGTGCCAAAGATTTGTAGCGCTGAATCCTTCAGAGTGAAGTCTTGGCACAAAATTAAAACTCCCTTTTCTCGCAATTGACTCTTGTATCATTTTCCTTACTGCAGCTGTTAGCAACTTGAAAATTGAGAAATCCTGTAATTCTTCATGCCTTTAGCTTCCAGTGCCTTCATTACATAGTATAACTGATTACTTCCCCAGTACTGTGGCTACATTTCAGCTTTCTGATCCTCATTCTCTTGATCTATAAGGGATTTATAAAGTAGCAGCCAAAGTACTCTGTTGCTTTTTAAAGCGTAGTTGGATTATACCCTATCTCACAAATTTAACATCATCTCAAAAATTGCTTAATCCACCTCAGAAAGCCTTTTTGATTATTAAGACTCTCCATTTTTTTTTTCAAACTAATTGAATAATTGTCAGTTCTTTCTGTGTGTCAGTTAGCTTCTCTGCCTTTCTTGCTGTCTAGCTTTTTTGGGTACTCATTCTTGAGGTCTGTCTAGATTTAACTTTTCATCTTTTGCTGTTTTGTGCTTCCACCCTCACAAATTATAGGATCACATTTCTTCTTTGGGACTCTATAAGATTTTCTGAAAACACATATGCCTTCTGTAATTTTACACAAATACCTTTGATGGTGGAAGTTGATGATACAGCCCATTACTTAGTGTTTAATTTTTAGCTAACTTTGCACTAGTTGAGTGCCTGAAAGAAAAAAGTGCTAACAGTTGTTTTGTGGTTTTCAACAGAATTTAATTTCATTTGAACTTGGAGGTAAAAATGAAGATGGTAAGGGCAGATGTCCATTTGATCCTGCTCAAAGCTACACATCTGTTATGGTTGGTGAGTTCAGACTCATTCTTACATTTAAAAATGTTCTATCTTTTCCACTTCCACCTCCAGTGTGTCATTATCAAAACAGTGGCTTGCATTCATATTGTTTTGTCTTTATTGTGTATCTGTATGGACATCAAAATACTTATGTAGTTAATCTAAGCATGTTTCTTAAAAGGAGAATTTCAAACTCGTGGTTGTTTTGGAAGCAATTTCTAAAATACCAGTTTTCAAACTCTGTTTCCAGATGTTAAACATACTTAGTCCAGGTAGTCAAAATGCGCTTAGACTGCCCTTGTAGAATCAATTACTGTAATTTCAGTAAATATAACAAGCAGTATTGTTAGCTGCCCTGAAGACATGCAACAGAATAGGGAAGCGAGATATTTATTGCAAGTGTACGTACTGCATTGAAAGATACTACTGAATCTTAATTTGGGGAAGCCAGGATTTGTGGCTTTTACCTGCGTGTCTCAAGAACATAAAAAGAAGCTCAACATAGCATGAAACAGGAAATGAGAAAAAAGATAACATGCTTCCTGCATTGTGCCTAAATTTGTACAAGTCAAGTTTGAATAATTGTGGCACAGAAAGAGAGGAAAATAATTCCAAACTTCTGGTGCCTTTAAGTAAATTTGCGTGTTTTAAGATAAACTGCAGGTTTTCTTGTTAAGTGTTAAAATACTACAAAAACAATGTTGACTTTTGTCAGTTCTTATGCTAGAGCAATAATAATAATAAACCCAAGTGTGGAAGTGTTAGGCTTGAGAATGATCAGCAGAAATGTAAACATAAAAGACATGTCTAGGGCAATTCAGAGGAAACCCATGTTTACCTTTTCTTGTGGGAATCTAAAACTTACACAGACTCACGGAATATTTATGTACCCTTTTGGCATCCAGTCCATAAGTTCTAATATATTTGGTTTTCTAATATATTTTGTGTTGAAGATGAGGAGCTTTATTCTGGGACTTCCTACAATTTCTTGGGAAGTGAACCTATTATTTCACGGCACTCTCATCAGAGCCCTCTGAGAACAGAGTATGCAATACCTTGGCTTAATGGTGAGTATGAGAATGGGCCCAAACAAGTTACTTTTCCTTCTTTAACATCACACATATAGAGCTTAAGTGTCTTACCTGGGTAAGGAACAATTGACTGATGTCTCAAAGAGATGGATTTTGTTATACTGGCATGCCCTGTGAGTGTGTGCCCTCATGTGTGCCATCAAGAGGTTGTATTTTGAAATTTCAGGATTTTTGTCAGCATTTATGATGAAAACAGCTTCAGAATATACATGCTTCAACTTGATATTAATGGTTTATTTCTTATCTGCTTGTTCATTCTTGCAATAATGCAGCTTTATTATGATATGGTAAGGAACAGAATGGTTTTGGTCTTGAATTGGTTCTTAAATTGAGCTGGTCATGGTTCTTGACACTTGAAGTTCCTGAATTTCAAAATTCACTGAATTTGATGGATTCTCAGAGGTTTGAGGCTTTGTGCCAGAAAGGACCAAAGTCATCATTTTTCAAAAAGTACAGGATTCTGAATTTTTTTATACGTGTTGTAATAGCAGTGTCATTTTAGTGCTTCAGCTAATAGCTGAAATAGAGGAGAGGCAGGCAAGGGAGGGTTGCCTCTCCAGGCCCATTAGAAAACCACATTTGAGTGTGAACTGAAGAATGCTGTCAGATCATAGAGATCTCTCAGATATCTTAGTGCTTGCACGTAGGTTTTGTGGGGTTCTGGGGCTTTTTCTGTTTCTGGTTGGTTTTTGGTGGTTTGGGGTTTTTTTTTTTAGGAATCCTACTCATATTATGAACAGCAAACTGTGTAAGTAGGTCAACAAGTGAAGAGGAGGTAAATGCAGTGTGGAGTTTGGGTGAAAGGCAACTTCTGAGGGTCTTTGGGGGAATAAAGTTAAAAGTCACATATATAATAGAAAATTCTTCTGTTTGTATCTGTAGAGCCCAACTTTGTTTTTGCTGATGTGATAAGAGCAGATCCAAACAGCACAGATGGAGAAGATGACAAGATTTACTTCTTTTTCACTGAGGTGTCTGTGGAGTATGAATTTGTTGGAAAATTGATGATTCCAAGAATAGCTAGAGTATGCAAGGTGGGAGACAGTTTAGTTTACTTCTACTATGTCTCGTAGAGTCTTGTGTGAGCATGTTAAAAAGCATTCGTTATTGTGGATTTACTGCCAGGTAAATGGTGGTGGTTGAGTTTAGTCAACCTTAATGACTAAGCAGTTCCAGTCAGTTCATTGGAACTGAGAAAGCCTAACAATTGCTTTGTAAATAAATACTTGATTTAATTTTGCACAGTTGTGAAGTTTCAGTACCTCTCGGGGTGGTACTCTTCTCTGGGAGAAAATAAAGCAACCGTGACAAAACCCAGCAACAGAAAAAGTGTTGTCCCAATTTTCATTGTTAATTTTTTTAAACAAGTACAGCTTCCTGTGAAGAAGTTGGTTGGCTTTGGTTGGAGCTGAGCAGATAGGATATGTGTCAAGTGACTTTGAAGTAGCTGTATGCAAACACAGCTGTAGCTGTGTCCACAGCAAAATAGTTGTTGACTGTGGTGTAGCAGGTGGGACTTCTGTGAAGCTGCTACAGCTGCCAGAGCCTGAAGGGAAATGGTCACCAGCAGCCTGATTCTGTCACACTCACTGTGCTTAAACCTCAGTGTGTTAAGCTGATTCAAGTACATCCTCAGGAGTGCTGGTTAGAAGCTTTGCTGATGGAAGTTTTTTCAGTAGAAAATGTTTATTTAACAAAATCTTTTTCAGTGGAATGTATCAATTTCCTTTTTTCCTACAGGAAGTTTATCTATCTGTTTCATTTTTATGAGGCTGAAAGTTTTATTTTGACTTTACTGTTTGGTATTTAAACAGGGAAGTCAAAACATCAATAACAAGTTAGTGCCCTTGAGATTTCCATTAAACAAGGAGCTGGAGGCAGGTTTAGATGGGGCTTATTTTTATGGCAGTCTGCCCACTGACAGCTTGTGCACACTTTAAAAGGGGAATATTGTGGAATAGGAGAGTGTCATTCATTATATTATTATGTATTTCAGACTGTTGTGTGAAATAGAAATCAGTGGCAGATTGCAAATCTATAAGTCTTTTTACTTAAATGTTTTAATAAATTTTGCATATTTCCTTTAATAAATTGTATACACCATTGGAAAATGAATGGAAGTATTAATAGTGTTTCAGTATGCCCTTATGTAAGAGAAGTATTGAGCTACAGCTCAATTATCAATTATTTTGAAATACATTTCTAGTCAATGTATCTTAACTTAAGCCTTGGTACCTGCAAATCCCTTAATAAAGGTGGTAAATACTAGAAGGATTAAACCACTGCTGGATTTCTTCTAATGAAATTATCAATGTCAGGCAAGTCTTAAGGTGTATTGCAGTATTAGAATTTAAATCAGTTTTGATGTCACAGAACAAATGCAGTATTACTTATTTCTGTTAAAGAACAGTATAATATTTCCATGCTTGTTTTACTTTTTCCTAATGATGCATTGCCCCTCTCAGTTTTTCCAAGTGATGCTGAAGTATGGTTCTTCATTACCTCTCATATTCTATCTTCCCTGTATGTGTGATAGAAATAATGTTGCATTATTTTTGTTGAATCAGTTTTCCCATGGCTTTCATACTAATTTGTTTCTGACTGTGTTAACATTTATTGATGTTGCTATAGATTAAACATTATAAAATACCTGGGCTTAGTAATTGCATGCTATATAGCAGTGGTTCTTAAATGCAGAAATGCTGCTAGTTATCCTCACAAACACCTTTTTATTTTTTTAATACCATAAGAGGGACCAAGGAGGATTAAGGACCTTGCAGAAAAAATGGACTTCCTTTCTCAAGGCCAGACTGATTTGTACCATCCCTGATAAGAATTTAATTTTCAATGTTATCAATGGTGTTTTTATTCTCAAATCTCCGACTTTGAAGGAACCAGTGATATATGGAGTCTTCACCCCACAACTGTAAGTGTGCTATAGCCTTTTCCTGGATAAGTACCTCTAATTTTAATTGGTTACTACAAGAAAATAATAATTACTCCTATGTTTTTTTGGGTTTTAGTTTTTTTCCTAATTTCTTCCTGAATTTATAGGAATAATGTGGGGTTGTCAGCAGTGTGTGCATACAATCTGTCTACTGTAGAAGAAGTTTTCTCAAAAGGAAAATACATGCAGAGTGCTACAGTGGAACAGTCTCATACCAAGTGGGTACGATACAATGGGGAAATTCCTAATCCTCGACCTGGTGCGGTAAGTTTCTGTAGTCTTGGGCCTGGTGACTTTTTTAATGCTCAAGAGTAAACCTACTAAGTAACCTACTAATGATTCGTTTGTTTGCCCTCACCTGGTTACTTCTTGTAAAAACTTTATAGAGAAACACCCAAGTGATATGTTCTGAACGTCTTATCTGGGAATCAAAAGTGTTTGGGTTTTGGGCTTTTTTAATTTAGAATTCAGTTACTTGCTAATTTTGTGTTTCATTATTTTGTTAATAATTTTCTCATTGTACAGCAGAATTCAGTTTACACTAGCAACATCACACGCTTTTTAGTTCAGATGAAAAGAATTATAACAACTGTTGCATTGTCTCAGTAGAATCAGCATGCTTATCTAATGTAATGCACTGCTCTGGAAACTCAAAGTTTCCTAGTGCTGGGTCCCTTCCAGACTTCTTTTTACTTCCTTACGTTCCTTACAGTCATATTGTTGCTAGTTCTGAAAGAGGTGATGATTAAAAGTACTGAAGGTGCATGAGAGCACAGAAGGAATATTTTCCTAGAATGTATTTTAGACCCAAACAAAAATGTAGTCCAAAGCTGAGGGATTAGTACGTCCCTGAAGACAAAATGCTGTGAGACCTGAGGACCTTACTTGGTACAATGAGTGTAGTGTACAGGTGTGGTTACTGGCCTCCACAATGTGGAGAATAAAATGCATACAACTGCTGTTAATTGTCTGTATTTTGTACAAGTAAATTATACAATTTGGTTGTCTTTTTTTTCTTTTTGACTCTCTCCCTGTCCTCCCTTCTAGTGTATAAACAATGAGGCCAGAGCATCAAACTACATGAGTTCTCTGAATTTACCAGACAAAACATTGCAGTTTGTTAAAGATCATCCTTTAATGGATGACTCAGTGACCCCAATGGGAGACAGACCTCGGCTAGTAAAGCGAGATGTGAAGTATACACAGATTGTAGTTGACAGAGTCAGAGCACTCAATGGCACCATCTATGATGTGATGTTCATCGGTACAGGTGAGTTCTGCAGAACTGTTTTTGGTGATGCACTGATTCTTTAGTTTTCTTAGAGAAACTCTTGAGATTTCTGTATTTACAGTGCTTTTACACCAGCTGATGTGGAAACGCCAGCTGGTGTAAAAAAAGTAGGGTGCCACAGTAAAGGGGCAATCTTACATGCTTTGAAAAAGTGTTGCAGGAAAAGAACTGGAGAGCTTCAATGAGTTCAGCAAAACCACACAATATAATCCCCAACTGGTCATTCTGTGTACCAAAATGTTACTTCTTTCTCAGAGGTCCTGATGATGGCAAGTTTAACAGTTGCCTTTGACACAAAGTTGTTCTGCTGTAAAGCAAGCAGGTTATTGAGACAATTTACAGCAATTGTGCAGGCTATTTTTTGCCTTTTTATTGGAAGGATCTTACTTAAACATATTGCTCTGTTGTTTCAGATCGAGGAGCCCTGCACAAAGCTATCAGCTATGAAAACGGAATGCATATTATTGAAGAAACACAACTTTTTCCAAATTCTGAACCAGTCCAAACTCTCTTGCTTTCATCCAAAACAGTAAGTGGTATAAGCATCACAGCATTCATCTCCTTTTGTTCTTTCACAAAACTTCCTTTGTACCGCTTTGTGACCTTGTGGCAAGAGAACATTGCTGTGTATAGAGCCAAAGGCTACATTTGTAACTCACCATGCTGCAGCAATCACGTATTGCCTGCTGCATTTCAGTATGTTTGGTAGGTGGCAAGCTTCTGAAGGTGTGTGGACATGGGGAAGGGCTGGGGGGGGCACAGGTATGCAGGTCTTCACTTGGTTTCCATGTGCAGAAGCAGAAAACTGTATGGTATTTCAAGATACCAATTTCAGGTTAGGAGTGCTGTAAAAAACCTGACCCCTTGTGGCCACTGCAGGTTTGTGAAGAAAAATCCCCGGGATGAAGATTAGCAGAGGAGTGGTGTGTGGTTTTGAGGAAACAGACCTGAGGAGACAAGAGTCTTCTACCTTGGAGACTCAATTGTACAGCTAATTGCTTTCTGCTGTCCCAAGTCTCACAGGCTCCTGCACACAGGTTGTGTCGTGAGAGCAGTCACGTTGCTGCAGCTGTGAGGGGTGAGAACCTCTGGCAAGGTCCTGTCTGCCCAGTGGGGCACCAGCTGCAGCTCCAGCTGGATGGCACAAGAGCTGCTGCACACTCCAAACCTGGCAGCTGTCCTGCATCAGTTGCTTGGTTTAATCCTGGAGTGTTTTTCTGACAGTAGGAGGGTAGTCATTGCGTGTCATTTGTACATGAGTTAGGTTTCTGGCCCTAGTTACTCAGACCTTCATATCCATGAACGTATCTGTCTGTGCCTAAAGTCACTTGCAGCATCAGTGGGATTTTCTGGGTTTCATAAAGAATGAATACTTCTTTTTAAGTGTCTGGTAATAACACCAGCATTCAGTAGCTACCTAGTGATCCATAAGTGCTCAGCAACTTAGGGATTTAGGAGTACTTTGAAACAGCTTTTATTTTTGTGTGATATTTAATAAAATTTTGCATGTCAACATGATCAGCTCAGTGGAACAGAGCTTTACGCCACAATTTTTAGAAGCTCATCCTGCACGCTTATTTATCCTTTCATGCTGATAATAGAAAGGACAGAATATGTTTTTGCTAGACGAATGAAAATCAGGATTAAAAATGTCTGTGCTTAGTTTTCTGTAAATGTTTGTATTATTTTTGTATGATGTATCACACTGATGACTCAGGTTTGTGTGTAGATACATATTATATGTGTATGTATATATACATATGCACACAAAAAGTATTTGCTTAATCTGCAAAACAAGTTTCAAATTACTTGCTTTGACAGGAAATTTCAGAATTTGCCCTGTCATAGAAGATAATGATATATAACTCTTCTAATAAATATGCTAATACCCATTCTTCTAATTGTGGAATCATTCCTACATTGGCTTAATTATGATTCACCCATTTCAGGGGATTGCAAACAAAGAGGTGGGCATTAAGCCTGATACTAAGTACACACCATATAGCCATTTCAGCACACACTTGGTAGTCAAGGCTGGTAGAAATAATGGCATTGAATTTATTCAGTCTGGGTCCAGGTGCCACATGCTCACTGAAGTAATGCTGCCTGGTACATTCCCATAAACCAAAATTCTTTTTCAGTGATGAGGAATGGGATGTTGGGTCAGGTGCCAGAGTCATGGTAACTGTATAGTCACAGTACTACCCAAGCAGGGATTCCTGCTGCTTCCCAGCCCAAAAACACAAGTTTCTGCCTCTACAGTCCGTGGCTACTGAAGTCCATCACAGAGCTGGTATTGTGTTGTATGTCATGGCATCCCAGAGTAGTGGACTAACCACAGAAGGGTAATAATTACCCTGATGGTAGGCTTTAGACCTCTCTAGAGTCAGAGTCCTTTCTGAGTCCATTTTCAGTAGTCTCTAGGTTCTTCCCATAATGTGTGGAGGGTGGTGGGCAGAGTCAGATGAGCCTACAGTAGGTTATCTTAACTCTTGCTTGACTGGAAGGTGTGTCTGGATTTTTTTTTAAATGGTTTGCTCAACTCCCTGCATGTTTCCTGAACTCTTGGATGTATGAGCTGAGAAACATGCCAGCTACACTACAGCCCATGCGCAGTTGCAGTGTTATCCAGCAGGGCACTAGAGTTGAGCAGTGCTTGGTGCACTGTGGAAATCTTTGAGCAGAATGGGAAGCTTTTCCTAGCAAGTTGTATGTTTCCAACACTGTAGACTTCCTCCTATGAGCACTGCAGCATAGTCTAGCACTAATCTGTGTTAAATTTCAGGATGGAAGAATGCATTTGGAGATTCATTTGACTGTCTTTCAAACTTCCAGCAGTGCCAGGAGGTTCTTTTTTGATCATGTTTTATCTTGAATTTTCCAGTGTCAGGAGTTTCCCTGAAAGCTATTTGCACACTTCATGTGTGAGAAGGATTCAAACTAATTTGTTTAGCTTGGTCTTGCAGCTTCCTCTGGAAACTTCCTCATGATCATTGCATTGAAGAGACTGACCTGTTCTGAGTTCTCACGGCAGAATTACATCCTTTATTGAAAGAGCAGAGCATCAGTGAGCCCCAAAACTTAAATTCAGCCTTAAGATGCTCTGTCAGTTCTTTTCTTGAGGGTGTTAATGATGTCAAGACCAAATGTCTGCACCGGAACATAAGATTTCTGAAGAATGTTTCTGTACTTTAAATCTTTCCTTGGGTGTCTGCCCATCACTTTGTGACCATACTCATCCTGCTGGAGTCAAGCAGTCTCACTGCAGACATAACTGAGTACATTTCTGTGTGCTGAGATCTGTACGGCTGCAGTACAGAAAAAGCCATTCCATGCTTGGATCCAGCTGGTTTGCCTGACAGCTGCAGTAGGCTGCTGATAAACCTGCTCAGTACTGTGCTCAGGATGAAGCCAGCTCACTGCTGAGGTGGAGTGTACCATTCAGCTCTCTATGCAGAGCCTCTCAAAAGGAGTAGAGGGTCAGTCGCAGTGGATTTGGGTGGCAGCACTGGCCCTTTTCTTGAGGTTTTGCCTGATATGTGGAGTCACAGTGTACCTTTAGCCATTGTTTTCCCTGAGCTCTAAAGCAGATGAGTGAAATATGGCAGCTGCCTGCCTTTTATGATGATGAGCGTGGTCTTTTCCTGCTGTGTTCAGGGTCAGACTGATTTGGGATCCCCAGCAGCAATGGTTCAGCAGCCATTCTGAATATATTCCCCTTCTCCTAGCTGTCCTGACAGTGCTGTTTCCTTTGAATAATACCAGTGTTTTTCCTTAGGAAGCACTGGACTCTCATAAGCATGATGCTGATGTGGCTGCAGAGACTGGCTGGCTGAAGAGCTGAAGGCAGTAGGGCTGCTTTGGGTTAACAGGAGCAGCCCTACTGCCTTCTCAGTCTTGGATTTGCCAACTGCAGCCTTGTCACCAGCACAGCCTTGCCTTGCCTCATAGAAGGATTATTGCATTCATATTTCTGGAAAAACTGTGTGATAAAGTCATAGTTAGACATGGTTACTTTCTACGTACGTGTTCCAGTTTTTTGTTGTCTTTTTGCACTTTTAGCATTGCTGCAATATTTCCAAGATAATTTTCTAGAAATAGAAGCTAATCAAATGCTTACTCCTCTTATGCAACACTTTTTACAAAAAAGGCTGTGTGTATGCAGCTCTTTAATAACATTTGAATTGGATTGTTTAGGTTTGAGAAAGTGATTGGCTGTGATGTTTTTTTGTTGTGCTTTGTTTTCTTTAGGGCAGAAGATACCTCTTTGCTGGTTCAAATTCTGGTGTGGTGCAGTCTCCAGTAGCATTCTGTGACAAGTACACCACTTGTGTTGACTGTGTTTTAGCAAGGGATCCTTACTGTGCTTGGAAACCCCTTGAAGCTTCCTGCATTGATATTTTTAAAGAAGGTGAAATGGAAAGGTAATAGTATCCTTTGATTACCTTACAGTTACAATCAATATTTAATGAGTCTTGTCCTTTACTGATAATGGGAATTTTAAAAATTGAATGTTTTCAAATACAGACTTTTTCCTATCCATTTATGTCTGCTAGTGCTGTTTAGATGGCTCTTATTAGTACAAGGGAATGGGCAGACTTTAGGAAACAAGATTGGAAGTTGTAATGGTTGGACTTCTTTTACAGGAACTGGATTCAAAACATAGGTGGAGATGCATCTTCTTGTTCTGGTGAGTTGGTCTTCAAAGAGCTCCTTCATATGTCTAGGTGGAGTGTTGAAGCAGTTCTGTTTAGTTCAGCTTTGCTTTTGTGATTATCTGGACGTTCATTTACATTTTAATAGGTATGGGATTCTGCATTTGAGCATCTGTACATTTGAGCATCTGTACAACCTGCATGTTGTCTTAAAAACTGTCTGTGTTTGTATGCATTTCAGTGTGCAGTGCACAACCCCCTGAAATGAATGGGGGCACCTCAACAGTGACTTGTGAATGAAAGCAATACAAGAAGTACTTCTATTGCAGAGGCCTCTGTCTCTTTGATGCAGCATTTGACATTCTACTGTGAGCTTTGACAAGTGCTTGGTTATTGCTGCTAGATCAGATTAAATTATTCTGAAAAAAAAGCTGGTTTTATGGTGAGAGGGAAGGGGAAACTCAGAACATGGTACAGAGCAGCTGAAGTACCTTCCACAGTGCTTTAAAACAAGTAACCACAGGTCCTTTCTTTATTGCATGTGCTTCTGCCACCAGATCAAGGAGATCGTAAAGTGGAGTAGAGTTACAGGAGATTGAGCTGCAGTAAAAAAAGCTCTTAAGAGTTTGATGTACTCACTTTTTATTTCTAATCCAAGCAAAGTGTGGACTGCCATGAGAGCTTTGCTTGTTTATTTTTTTTAGTTAACTTGCAGGGTGCCATAAGTTGTGGGTGTGCCCTAAGCACAAATACCCTTTTTTTCAGATGAGAGTTCCTAGTTCAGTTTCCTCTTGGATATTTTGTAGCTGCTGCTTTGCTTAAAATGCACTGATTGGATATAAAGTGAGACCAAGTATCTTTCCCAAACAATGACTTGTTTCAGGTGCACACTCAGTTGTGGATCAGTGAGGTCTCACTTTCATCTAGAAGTGGAGGCCATCTTAGAGTTGAGGTGTCCTATCTTTTAGTTTGTCTTGATATTCCACGTGCAGCTTGGTATTCCACTGAGATTCTTGCATGCTGTCCACCTGGTCTTGTGAGGGTGAATGCCATAATCTTCATGCTTCCAATAAGACTGTAACACAGTCTGGTGAAGCTGTACGGATTAGAGCAAACTGGAATCATTGCTGATACTCTGCACATTTATTTTGATGTTCCAGATAAAGTAAGAGAGAATCCCCTACAGCATACATTCAAGCATGGGAGCACAGCAGAACTCAAGTGTTCTCAAAAGTCCAATCTGGCACAGGTAGTTTGGAAGTTCAAAGATGATGTGCTGAGAGTGGAGAGTCCCAAGTACCGTCTGCTGGAGAAGGCACTGCTCATCTTCAATTTATCAGAAGGAGACAGTGGTGTTTACCAATGTTTGTCAGAAGAAAAAGTGAAAAATAAAAAGTTTTCTCAAGTGCTGGCTAAGCATGTTTTGGAACTGAAAAAAATGCAGCATACCACGGTGGGCCCCACAGTGGCAGCCGCACCAACAGAAGGTAATAGTGATGTGCCAAAAGAGTCAGCCGTATCAACCGAGGGGTCCACTGCTCACATCTCGACCACTCATATGGTACCAGTAACGACAGCAAGGATATTAACAAAGCCCATTGGCCCTGTCCTAACAAGTGTAGCCTCCAACACAGACCTCTTCAATTCAATTCCTGATGCAGTCCCAGAAAAGACAATGTTCCTCAAGTCAAATGATAACTTCCTGTTGATGTTCCTCTTCCTCTTCTTTTTCATCCTCTTTTTGTGCCTGCTCTCATACAACTGTTACAAAGGCTACTTGCCAGGGCAGTGCTTGAAATTCCGCTCTGTGATGCTGCTTGGTAAGAAGAAAACCAAGTCAGATTTTTCTGATTGTGAGCAAAGCGTGAAAGAGACGCTGGTGGAGCAGGGCAGTGTGAGCCACCAGAGCGGGGAGCACCCCAAGCCTGCGCATGACACCGGCTACGAGACGGAGCCCGACTGCGGGAACAGCCAGCTGCAGGCTGGGGACTCGCAGGCGTCCCGCGAGGCCAGGGACAAGCCCTTCGATGTCAAGTGTGAGCTCAAGTACGCTGACTCGGACGTGGAGGGGGACTGAGGGACCCTGTCTCTCTCACTGGAGGAAGTGAGCTGTGGTCCTGCGGCTGGCTATTTGAGCACGGAGAGCCTGGGTGTGACAGCTAAGCCATAGCAGGGGTTACATGCTTAAGCTGTACAGCAAGCCAATTTTTGTTCAGATCTCAGCAGATTAGAGAAGTGGTGTACTTGTCTGGAGACCATGGCATCTTGTGTTGTACTGTCGTTTTTTCTGTTTTTTACAAATGGCCAGTTTCAGATCACCACTTGTTTATTCCCAATTTTCCCCGTACTGAGCGCTTTGCTCTAGTGAAGCTACTTGCTTGTTCTTTGGCCATATTCTTCGATAGAATTAAAGTAACTTTATAATTCAGTTGGCTTTAAAAAGTACTTCAGTCTTCACATATTTTTAGTTGCCATTAAAAAAAGATCTAGTTTCATTTTAATTCCAAATTGGAAATTGAGTTTAGTTTATCAGATTGGTAAATTATAGACTTTTGTCCAGATTGGGACATTTTTTTCTTTGCTTGTAGTGATTGTTTTTAGTTTTATGCTTTGTGTTTTGGCACACTAGATCTCTTTAGTTGGTTAAAGTTAATTTTTTTAACTGCTCTTGTAAGTATCTTAGATTTTAAGGTATAATGGGGATAGCATTGCCTTGATTTGTGTAAGACTCAGGGATAATCTTGTTTAAAGGCTCTTTTCTTTGCTGCTTTCTAGAAATATAGGTACAACAATATCAGTACAAAACATGGAGTAAGTGGGGAATGGGGAAGGAGGAAACAAATCCTTTTCTTTTTTTTTTTTTTTTTTCCTCCCCCCCACCAGCCAGCCAGCTGGACATAGTCACATTTTATTTTCTATAAAAAAACTGGATTTATTTTTTTTTTCTTTAGTTTATAGAACAGTACAGGCAAGCAACTGTCAGTTAGCAGTGACACGGAAAGAGATTTCTTGCATTGTGGAAGCAAAACAGAAATCAAGAAGAATTAACTCCAACAATTCAGCTAGTGACTCGCTGGAATGGACTGTTAGGACACAGCCTGATGAGAAAACGTTGCTGATTTTTTTCTTCTTTTCAGATTCAGAAATAACTCCGCTTCTTTTTGTGACAAATACTTGCAGCGTCACCCTTTCTGGATGATACCTTCACTCTCCTATGCAACTGGAGACTGAAACTGGAGCTGCTTAAACAATCAGTCCTTTGAACTGTTTATGTGAATCATGCCTGCTAACGTGAAAGTGTGCATTTGTTCTCAGCCTGGTTCACAGCAGCACTGTTTGTCTGTAAAAGCATTTTGTGTGCAGTACAGTCCTAAAGAATTGTTCCTCTCACTGCTTCTTTCTGTAAATATTGCTAGAAGTAGAATACATTTTAACAGTAAACAGCAGTATGCCTGGGCTGCTTTTCTGTGTTGAACCTTCATGCAAACATAATTTAGACCATCTTAGTGTAAACAGTTTATATTTTATAAGATTCAGTTTGGTTTTATTTTTCTATTTTTAATTATGTACATATAACAGAATAAATATTAAAATAAATTGTATTACATCTTGGCTTTTCTGAAACATGACACAATGACAGGGCTTTCCATTTGGCAAGTACTAATGTTCTTTGTGATTTCCTTTGGGGGGAAGGTAAAAACTTCATAATTAATTTGAAGCAGCCTCTCAGCTTCAGTTGAAAGGGTTATAACCCAGGGTGGGAAGATGGGAGAAAAACAACGTGGGTGAAGGAGGAAAGTGCTCTTCTCTAGGGGCCTAGGGGCACTTTGTCTTACTACCTTTCTAAAACTCATTTGTCTTTTTGCATTATTTCTTCATTGTGTGATGTATTTCTTGCAACTTCTTTCCTTAGTACCCTTTTACTTTCTTTTCTGTCCTCTTCTGTCACACAGCCTCATCTCCTATACCTTTCCCTCCTACTGGTACCTCCTTTTTGTCCTGTGTGGGAAGTGATTCACCTCCTTCACCCACCAGTACCCAGCCTGATGTTTGGTCTAGCAAAGACCCCATAAAGGTCATGTTGTTGCCACCTTTCCTAAGTGACCAGGCACAGCATGTTAGTGTCCGGGGACCCTTCCACCTCTTCTGCCAAGCCACAGGTAAGTTGGAGGAGCCCTGTTTAAGCCAGCACTTTCTGCATTAAAGGTTTAGCTATGTCACCATGTACTGTATAAATTTTACTTTTCTGAGGTTTGGGGTGGGGGGGAAAGCAAGAGTAAAGAGAGTATCAGGATGCCAACAATGCTCTTAGCACGAGTAAGTCACGGCGAGTATTGTGTAATGGAGACTCTGATTCAGCAATCCCCTTTAGTATGTTAGTCAGTTGATTTTGTTAGGCTCACCTGCATGCTGAAGGAATTCAGTGAATCAGGATTGGCCACGGATGTTTAGCAGGTAGATATTTTCATTGTCAGTGTGAATGCAGTTTAAAAAATACACTTTTATTGGATTTGAACTTAGCGTATTTTCTGGATCAGGTCAGTCATTCCTCTTCTGTATTATTTCTAATGGTGAAGTACAAACTAATCACAACTTCCATTTTATAACATATATTATCTGAGGTGTACAGGAGGACAAAACTACTAATTTTCCATAGCAATTCAGCTTTTTTTCCCCAGCTTTTGTTTGGATTGTTACAAATTACAATTTGTAATTGCTGATTTAAACTAAGTGAGATTTAATGGATCTAAACAGGTCTTCATACGTAACCTTAATGTTTAAAAGAAGAAATCATATAGATTGAATAATTTTAAAAAGAAGCGTTGTTCCGTATTGGCATCTCTGTTAGTATTATGTGGAATCAGATCAAAATGCATAAATCTTTATTAGCAGAGATCTTAACAAAGGCACTATTTGTATTTCCATGGCTAAAAGGAACAACAGTGGGATGAAGATTGTTTCATAGAATAGAATCATTTAGATTGGAAAACACTTTTCAGCAGTAATTAATTCACTTTTGCTATAGGCCATTCAGAAACTTCAGTGTCCATCATGAAAAAAAAAGTTACAATAGCACAAAAGATTTAAACAGATTGATAGTTGTGCTACAGACCTAGGTTTTATTTTAGAATTAATCTTTTCATCCAGCAGTGCCCATCTTAACATGGTGCTGATGCTGGTCTTAAAAATGGTCAGTAATTGTATTTGCTTTGGTAATGAACTTAGGAAGGAAGGTGCAGTGTCCTAAAGTTAGCCTGTGGACTTGAGTCCTCAGGAGGTGAAGGGGTGAATAGTTGAAGAAGCTGTAAGAACCACCTGACATCGAAGGGATGCAGTAATGGCACAGGTGGGGCCAAGGTGACCGAGCTGTGGAAGTGCTTTAAGGCCTCTCAAAGCAGGGAAGTACTGAGCTTTGTATTATGGATGGAGGTTTTGCTCCCTTGTTTTGGGAAACGAGACAATTGGCTGACACATCGCACTCTTCTCTTAAGCAGAATTATGACTTCAGACTCTTGCATTAAGAAAACAAACCAGTAGGTGCAAACCAGCACACTGAACAGGTGCAGGTATTTTCATCTTTCTGGGTCCTGATGAGGATATATGAATTCATCCTGGCTGGGGGATGGCTAAACAATTGCTTTTGCAAGGAATGTCTCTCTGGAATTGTTCAAATTTGTTCGCTGTTTGTTGGTATTTCTTTATGTTAACATAGCATTAGTGGAACTTTATTTCTCTCAGCTGTGAATATAAGGTAAAATGTGTTTGCAAGGAGCAAAAGGGTTACATGAGACTGGCAGAGAGTTAAATGTTGTGGCTGGTTGTCTGCAAAAAGGCTGTAGCATCAGTAAATGTATGATGCAAATGCATAGATCACCACATCATCCAGTCAAAAACCTCAAAGCTTATTTTTAATTAAGTTTCTAACTTAATTGTTATTTTATCAGAATTGCTGAATCTCTTCCTTTTTTTAATTGTAAATATCTGTTTCAAGCTGTCTGGAAACTCAGCCGGAGTTGGTGAGTTCTTTTGCTCATCTCTTACTCATCCCACATGTTTTAACCTGAAAGCTCACCTAAGGATAACACTTTACAACCTTGTAACTGGCTCATTTCCATAAGGTAAAGTGGATACAGCACAAACAGCACTTGTGGCAAACTGCTACGTTTTTTCTGAAAAATAAGTTTTTTCAGGCATGGAATACTCCTCCCCTTCTGAAGAACGGATAAATCTCTCTTCACAAATTTTCTCCCAGTATATCTCTTTCTACTCCCCCAGAGAGTCTCACATCTCTCCAGAGACCTATCTGCTGTATGTGCATGAGCAAACATTAGGTTTCCTGTGTACTTCCTCTAATAGAAATTTTCTCTCCCATTGCAGAATTTTTAGAACTTTTAGAGGCAGTTCAGGCAAGCTTCACATTTAACAAAATACTACACCATCTGGTTCAGGGGAGAGACAGTGAGTTGCTGTGCTATATAATTTTTCTGATGTGCTCTGTTGAAATCAGGTAGGAACAGGTTTTCTCTAGAGTTTTGATTCTGCTCAAAGATGTTTTACCGGCAGCTCCTCCCCTAGCTTCAGAGTAGTATCTCCATGTCCATAACTTCACAGACAAAACTAAGATAATACTGAGTGTGCTGTGCAACAGTTTCAATGCTTTTATAATCAGAAATGCTGCAAAACACTGTGCTTCACCTGCAGATTGAGCTTCTCTGTGCCCATGGTGTCAAAATTACTCCCTCCCTTAGTTCATCTGCAGCTGGAGATTTTACATACTGGATTATTTTCGGTCTTGGTAAAAAAAAAACCAGTAGTGTGAGCATAAAAGTTCTGTT
The DNA here is from genome assembly GCA_034509425.1 of Eopsaltria australis. Lineage (NCBI taxonomy): Eukaryota > Metazoa > Chordata > Aves > Passeriformes > Petroicidae > Eopsaltria > Eopsaltria australis. Next base: position 242,794 of record JAVTVJ010001485.1, on the reverse strand, counting down.
AACTTAGAAATACACTGTAAAGGAGTTGTTACATCATGGAGATGTTGAGATGGGTATCGCGTAGCACCCACATACAATGCATTCCCTGTGGTTATGCTGTTGCAGAAGGAGAACAAGAGAGTTTCCCACATCTGTGGAAGAAAAGATCTTGAACATGCAAGATTCAGAATTGCAAGTGGTTCCTCTTTGGTGGAGCCTGAAGTTGCACTGAAAGACATGCAGAAGGGTTGGAAAATATAAAATATAGTGCAGTGGAAATACGAAATGCAGTGCACTGCACTTCAGGAGAGCTGCTGCAGACTCTTGACAAGGCACCTCCAGTGAAGGAGGCCAGCCCCAGGCCGGTCTAGGTGCGTGAGGACTGCCTGTGCTGGTGTCACCGAGTGCTGGTGCATTGCACGTCTCAGCAGAAGGGCTCCAAAGCCCCCGTGCAGCGCCTGATTTTTTTTCCCTCAGGAGGAGGAAGTCGCCTGTCAGAGACTGACTTACCCATGGAAATGAGTAATTTGTTCTTGGGTGAGGTTTTTTTTATCATTTGCATGATTGCATCAGCCATGGTGCCCTGGGGTGGTCTGGTCTGGTGTAGTGCTCAGCCAGGAGAGGCATGGAGGTGTGCAGTGTCCAGAGCACAATGAGCCTGCACAGGAACATTCTTCGTGCTGGACAAAATGTTTGTCCAGGACTACAAATAATAGCATTTGAGTTCCAGCATGTCACTGTCTTAAAACGGACTTGACTTGGGTTGTTACTTTATTGTTCTTACAAGAACACAAATATCAAATAGCAATTTTTCATATGCTTGTGTTTTGTAACCAGTTGAAGTTGGTAAGTGGCTATTAATTATGGCTATAGACAGATACAATGTTAGTTTCTAAAACATGAAAATGGTTTAATTGGTTTTAATTCAAAGCCTTGAAAGGAAAAGCTCTGCATCTTCCAGGACAAATCAATCCACTGCACAAATATTTCAAAACTTCATAAAATTTTAAAATTTTTATGCAGTGTATTTTGAGATCTACACAGTGATGCTTTTCTGAATCAATACCCATGACTTTAATCTGTGTGCTTAGTAAATGGTTGGTTTACCTTCCTGTGGGAATGGTAAATTTTCACCTCTTTAAACAATTTCATATCCCACTTCATGAGTTGTCTTCTCAACAGACCTTTGGTGTTTTATCATGTTATTTGACTCAATTTCACTGTCTTTGGCTACAGTTATCTCATAGTACCAGCTGCTAATTCGTAATTTTGTGGGTTTGTACCATTTTTTTCAATGATTTCTGCACTTACTAAACTGCTTAACAGCACCTTGGCACTATAAAACCTTTCCTGTGTGCAGATCGCTGACATGCCACCAGTTATTACTATTTGGGATGCATCTAGAAGACAAGTTGAAAACTTCAGATTGTTCCTTTAATATATAAAAGAAAAGGACTTGGAAGTTTTATAAAATTGGATAACTATCACAGACCTATTTTGCATAAAACTCATAGACATTAATGATATCCTTGTTACTTTGGATTGCGATATCTTAGGAGTGCAATTTTCTTACTACAATGCTGGCATGTCTTTTTTCAGACATGGGGCCTGCTGAGACCCTCATAGCTAAGTCTGCATGCAAAACCAACAGCATTAAACACCTTTGCAAGTGCTGGTGTTACCCGAACTCTGATGGCTTCCTTCATACTGAGTTTTGTAATAACATTGAAAATTAATTTTTGTCAGGACTGTGACATGAATAACGCAGTCTTAAATTCTGGCAGCAGCAGCAGATTTTGAAAAATTTCTGTAGAAATTTCCTTTGCTGTACAGTTTTGACTGTGGTCAAGCTACAAAATATGTGGAATGGGGTGCAAAAAGAATGCCTTTTCGGTTTTGTTTGTTTGTTTGTTTGTTTTTATTAACTATATTCATTTTCCAGTAAGGACTAGAATAAAAGTTCAGTGTAAAAATAATTTAAGCATAAGGCAAATTAAAAAGCATCAGGCAGCTTGTCAAAAAATCAGTGGAGGCCAAGGAAAAGAGATGGCACCTCTGTGCAGGAGTCCTTCTGTGAGGCAGCAGCTTTGCTGTTTAGTTGTCTAGTTGGGGATCGGGTGCTGCATGGGCAGAGACAAACTGCCTGGGTTACAAAACAGGCAGTATTCTCCATTTGAATTTAATGTACGCAATTCTGGAGACTGCGAGGGAGCAGGAAGAAGAGGTTTTGCAGAACCCACATCAGCTTTCGTAGTGTGACTAGGTGTGTGTAAAGGGAGGAGCACGCTTCACACTGGGATCTTTGAGACCCAAATGCCTTTTGGGATGTCTTCTCTCAGGAGGGAGAGGAATTCACTTAGGTGTGTATTTTCTTCTCTGTACCATTTGCTCACAAGAGTTTACTTGACCTCCCAGTTTAGCTTTTCTTTTTTTTTTGCAATTCAGCATACATATTTCAACTTTCTCTCCTTGCTTATGCAGAACTCTTGATTCAGTAATGCCTCAGCTTGGAGCAGTACATTGGTAATAACTGCTACACCCTGGCCATGATTGAGCAGCTGTACTTCCCAGTCCTGCCTAGTGAGATGTGATGGGTTTGGACGGGTGTTGGAATCTGGACCATAATCACTATTTTAGGCTGTTCTCCTCAGGACATTGTTACCCCCTGCCAGTCAGGACTGCAGCCTGACTACCTGTACACCCCATGAGAGCTACAGCCCATAGACTTGTAATTATTAATCTGGTGGTGTGGTGGCTAATTAACTGAGTACTAATTTAGACCAAAGCTGTCATCTTTTTTCAACTGTTTCAGCAGAAACTGCTACCAGAGCTGTCTCAGCATATTGTGTGCATTGTCCCCACAGTGGAGTTGAAAATCTCATTTCCATCTCTTCAGTCATCTTCCTGCTAGACCTATCTGGCAAACGAAGCAAAAGTAGTAGTTTGTATTCTCTGAAGAACAGGAGTGATTTTTGGAGAGTGTGTTAACTCCTTAAAATATATTCTCCAATATTCTTCACTTTTATTTTAAAACTTAACATTGAAGCCTTGTTAGCTGATAGGATGGCTAAAACACAAAGTCCCAGGGGAAGTTCAGGACATCAGGAAAAAACTCTACACAGAAAGAGTGATTGGGCATTGGAATGGGCTGTCCAGAGAGGTGGTGGAGTCAACATCCATGGAAGTATTTAAAGAAAGGCTGGATGTGACACTCAGTGCTGTGGTCTAGTTGATAAGGTGGTGTTAGGTTATAGGTTGGACTTCATGATCCTTAGCTGCTCTTGCTGCAATTTTGGGCAATTTGCAAACTGGCACACATAATCAGAAGTCCAGGACTACCGAGACCTCCAGGACTGTCAAGACAAAAGCACTGAACAAAGGTTCACCAATGTGAATTTTAGAGGCAAGGTTGCATAGACCTACACAGGATCTAAAAGTCCTCTGAAAGCAAATTTCAGTCCTGAAATATTTTCACATTCAAGTGTTAAATTATTACAGAAAACTAAGTTTGGGGCTGCAGACCGTCTCCAAGATCTAACAGACAAGGATTCCTGACCTAGTTAATTCTGTGATACTGTGAAAGTGGAACCTAGTTTTTTGGTTTTGTGACAGTCCTTGGTTCTGGCATTTTTTTTCACAGACAGCAGTCAAGGCTCCAATTGCAAAACTTTTTTCTGGACACTCTCAGAGAGCATCTGAATAAATGCATGAACAGTTATCAATTTCATTTTCATCTAATGAGCCAATCAGCCTTTTTCCCAAGCTGCTTTTGAATTCCACTCTGAGAAGGCAGATGCTGTGTCCTGGTTGCACCTGCATGTGCTGTGCATCACCTCCAGTGACTGGTTGCTGCTTCCAGCTTTTACGTGGTTCATGTTTCACAGGAAGCACTTCCTGCTTTTCATCTGCCTTAATAAGGCTGCATCAGCTTGTGGCCTTGATGTTACACAAAGGGATGGGTAATTTAATGAAACAGCAGGTGTCTGAAGGAGGATATCACGCTTTCTGCAGTATGAAATACTTGGTGTTGGAAGTAATATTCTTTGGCATTTCAGAGAGGTCTGTTTTATTTGCTTTTTGAAGGGATTTTTTCCATTGCTGTCAAGCTTGTCTTTTAGAGTGCATTGCCCTACTTTAACAATCAAACACCAAACAAAAAAAACTACAAAAAAACTACAAAAAAAAATGCACCCCAGTTACAGGGGGTACAGGCTATGTAACTTGTACACTATCTTCAGAAAACTGCAACAACGCTTGTCTCAATTTAAAGATTTTTTCCCCCACTTCTCCAATCAGTTACCCTCTGATGGCTTCATTTCATACTGATTTATTATTTTGGTATCTGATCAGCAGCAATTACTCAGACTCCTACACCTCAAGAAACTCTGACCAGCCCTGAATCTTTCATTCACATACTGAGTAGTGCCGGTGGTAATATTTCATATTAATGGTTGACTAACCTCTTCCTGGGCTAACTTTGATGTCTGATTTAAAAAAACCCTTCCTGCATTCAGATTATAGTGCTTTTTTAAAACTTAATCCCTGCTCCAGATGAGAGCTTCCTCTATGATCATGGGTTTTCAGAAATCTGGGATGTTTGCTTCAGTAGCATTCAGCAAAGCCACAAGCTTGATAACAAGCATTAAATCCAGATGCCATTCTTAATCTGCTGCACATGGTGAGCTTTGAGAGAGGTTTTGGTGTGTATTGGGCTATACAAGGGAGTTTTTTTCCTAAACCTGAACTTCCCATCCCGGTGGATAGCCTCTGGTAGCAGTTCCTTGTCTAGATTATAGGAACTTCTGTGAAAGACTTTTTGTTACCCTGATAGAATTTCTCTGTGAGATACCTGTCAGTTACCTTCACTGGATTTCAATTTGCTGTCAACTTGCAGAAATTATTAGCTGGGGTGTAGGTTTGATGATGGCTCCTGCTTTTGTACCGACTCCCCTGTCTTTATCTTGGAAGTGTTTCTATGAATATAGGGAAGCCTTATGCAAATGCTACCCTTCAAGAACTGGGTTAGAAATGATGGAAACTCTGCTGAACCACCACTAGTGGTAGCACTGCTCAGGGTTTACCGTGCAGCTGCACTGGGCTGCTTTTGAAATGTCTCCACAGCTCTCTGCACATTGCAGCTCTCAGTAGGAGCCAGCTTGGCCAGTGCTCCCTCTTGCTCCCCCTGCCTTATGTCACTGAGCTGTACTTAATCCATAATCTTCTCCTTTTAAATTAGTGTCTTCAAGCTGTCTTGAAAACCATATGTCTATTAGAATGTGATGCTTATATGGCAAATTCTTAATTTGGTCCAGCTTAGCAGGGCACATCCCCATGCTGCTCTGAATCTGTAGCTGTGTACTTCAGTTCTTTAACTCTGGTTTTATTTATTTTTTTTTAACCTTAGGTCAAATTTACACCAATAAGCCAGTGAATGCAGTCAGACTGGGGGTAGAAAATTACAAGCAGCTGCAGTGATTTGAGTTTCCATGCTAACAATGGTCGTTGAATTTTTTGTCTCATGGAAAATACTGAGAAAAAGTCATCTGGGTATTAAATATGTGGTTTGTGTAGCCCAGCCTGATTTGACATAGGTCAGAGAATCCATTCTGCTGGCAGAAATTTTCTGTACAGTACCTGGGCATTATAATTTCATTCAAACTACTGAAAGCAGAGAAAATGAAACCTATGTGAGAAAGAAGCAAACACTTCCACAGACACTGGAAATTTTGAAGGGCTCATGCAAAGAAAAGGAGTAGTTCAGATAATGCCACAAAGTTTCTTGTATTTTTGTTTGATAACTGTTAATTCCCCTTCTAAAGTCATCGAGGTGGTGAAATTGATTTTATTTAATCACTTATAATTAGTGTAGTTTATCGAAGTAATGCATTTGAAGTTAACTGTTTGAAATATATTTCATGGTTGCTTAGACATAGTTACCTATGTACCTAGCCTGGTGTGCTGTTTAATTCTCTGCTTGATTATGATGTTTTAATAAGATCACTTTTTAAAAATCTTTAAAGCATTCCTAACGTGGATGGCAAAGTAAGTACATCGGGTGTGTCGGAAACTTGTACTTTAAAGATTGCACTAGACATGTAATTAATTTGTATTATAGTGACAGTAGAAAATGCAGAATATATGTAGGTATTATTTTCCTTTATCTTCAAGAAATACTTCTATAACCATTACATCTGAGTCTAAATTTCTCACCATAGAGTTGTAGAAAATTTGCATTTAACGAATGTGATTCAAAATTTTTGCAGATGTAACTGTTTCACAGTGTATTTTTTTCTATTGATCCATCCTGAAAATGAAATCAAAGTAGAGAAGGTAATTGCCTGAAAATTGGAAACAAGCTGCACTGAAACAGGATCAGTAAAACCCTGAGTACTGCTTGCACCTAGATTTTGCTGTCAACCAGTGTAAGTGGGGACGAGCGTGTATCTCTGGGGATTTCCAGTGCTTCTGACTGCACAGAAAAACAAAGGAAGAGTAAAATTGCCTAGTTGCACTTCATAAGGCACCAATCTGAACCAACACAGCTTGCAAAATTTCATGTACAAGGAAATTGCTGCATTTTAATCTCTTGGTGAAATGTGGATGTAAGCTGAAATTCTGGCCAATTTCCAGCGCAATTGGGATCTTCAGCACTGGAAAACAGAGCAGGTTCTCTGTGTGAATAGTACATTGGAAGAAAGTTTAGGGAAGGGCCCTGCACTAAACACGCTGCTTCCTTGCATGGCTCTAAAATGGCACTTAAGGATTTTGATTTTTTTGCTGTGCTTGCACTTACTATTCCTCCCATTTGTCCAAATTCCAGCTTCAGCTTTAGGTTACTGAAGTAGTTTGTCCTTGGTTCCAGACCGCCCATGAACTTAGTGACATGTAACTTATCTGCTGTTAACTGCAGAATGAGTACAATCATCCATAAAACACCTTAAAAAAAAAAGTGCTAGACCAGCTGTTTTCAGTCCACTGTATGCTTGCCCTTTCCAGTTTGTTAGAGCTGCTGTCAGCCCTTCAGACTGTGCCAGTTTCCTTGGAGAAACTCCACAATGCTTTAACTAGATCATGTTCTCTATCATTCACCCTTACTGCTAATTTAGGTGCTCATATCTGTGGGACGTTTGGAAATAAAACTTAGGAGTTAAGAATTTAATATGATACTCAACATAAAATGTCTACTATGTACAAATGTGTAATATGCACACAAAACTAGTAAAAACTAGTTGGTTTTTTCTGCATTATTATCTAAAACTTAATGATAGAATTGTATTTTTCTAGGGGAAAATGCCACATCAACTTGCAATATGAAGTGCTCACATTTGCAGCAGTATTTCATTTTCTTTTTACCCCAAATTTCTCTTCACATCTTCTCTTGATAAGCCTAGTCTGGATCCTAGGCCCAGAGGGAGAAATAGTCATGTTTTAAACATCAGAATTACAAAGGTCTTAGCTTGGCCCAGATGTCTGTATTTTAAATGGAAAGGTTCTGATGCTGCCAAGTGCACTTCAGCCAACCTTGCTAGTTTTCTGGGAACAGCTGTTTTGTCCTCCAGGCTACTGTCAATCTCTGATTTATTCAAATGTTGTCCTTGCAGGTTAAGAAAAATAATAGTAACAAGGCTAAAAACTTAGATTGCTCTTTGTTGTTGGTCCAAGCTTCTTTCAAGTTCTGTCTTGCTTAAGTGCCTGCTGTGACTGCTGGTTCTGTGCTTTTTCCAATTCTACCTCTTTCTTTGCTAGTTCCAGCATCTGAGTTCTTGAACTTTTCCCCTCCTGGCCTTTTTTTCAGATTTTGCAAGGCATGTCTAGGGGGTTTCAGTGTTGTATTAGGACCTAGGCTGGGCAGCAATGGGCAGTGTGTCCTAGTGCTGCAGCAATTTTTACAGGCAGATGGTGCTGGTGTTCATCATTGGCTCTGTCGTGTGTGCTAAGTTCCCCCTTGCGAAAACCCACCCAGAATTCCTCCATACAAACCCACAACTTCGACTTGAACCTGAATTTCCAGTGCTAGCTCCTCTTTATGCCAGGTTTTTGGTACCCAGAATTTCAGCTGAAGAAATCTAAGAAACATTACAATCAACCATGTATGTTTTTAAGCTGAATCTTAATGTGATGGGGTTTGTTTTCTTTCCAAAGACACATCTTCTATTTTCTTACAAAATAACCTGACATTTTTACAGGTCCAGATGGCTCCTACTTTGTCTGGAAGAAGAACAGACGAAAGATGAAGGCATGCATCACAGAGCAATCTCACGTGCTGCTTGATGGCAGAGTGCATGTTCTGAGTTGGGTGAGAGATTCAGTGTCAGAAAACACAGAATACAGATGTTCGTTCATCTCAAAAGTTGGGAACACAACATCTGAAGTGCTGATCACAGTGGGAGATAAAGGTAAGTTTGTTTCAAATGTTTGCAGTGTTTGGCCTGACCCTGATTCTAGTAAAGCTCTGTAATACTGATCCATAAAACATGTGCATATCTAAAGATGGTAACTCTTGCCAACTGTATTAGTATCCACTTCATTTATGAAAAGGTTTGAACCATAAAAACTCTTTCCTCTACCCCTTCCCTCAAAGGACTAATGTAAATTAGCAATTATGATCTAGAAATTGAACCAAAACCTGATAAACTAATACACAAAAAGTGAAAATCAGATGCCTAATAGCTACAACTAAGTACTCTGATGGAATTCTACACGGTTATGTAGAAAAATTCGTAAATTCATAAGGACTTAAGGAATTTTTTAAATTGCATTATTTGTAAACCACTTGCGGTTGGGCAAGGTCAGTTCCTTCTGCTCCATTTGGACACTAACTAGGCAGGAGGGCAGTTAGATACCTTCATCAACTGCAGGATTTTGGGGGATCCAGACTGCCTGCTGCAACTAGCTCTTGAGACCTTACCCAGGCTGGAAGAAGGTCTGAATAATCTTTAAAAAGACAGCAGGAGCAATGAACATGATACAGCATGGATTTTCTTGGCAAGATGAAGGAAAAATTAAGCAGCTGGTTAATACCAAATGTGAATCTGTCAAGGAAGGCTTCAATGCTTCTTTTTTCAGTGACAGAGAAAAACCATGGGAGTTATGCTATCACTCCAGTTACTTTGAAGTCTTTCTCAGAAACAGAATTAAGAGCATCTCAAGCAAACCAATGCAAATGTAAAACAGAGGGGCTCTCATTGTGCTCTAAAAACATGACTGTTGCTAGTGTCCCGAAGGATAAACAGAAAATACGTCATCATCAGTCTTACATTCTGCAAAAAAAGCTGGCAAACAGACCCAAGATGCAGTAACATAGTCCTTCTTGTATTATCAATGGAAGGAAGTGTAAGGAACTCTTGAGTGAAATTACATGGCATCCACAGATAGCTCAGGATCAGGCCCAGCCAGCAGGGGTTTAGGAGGGGCGGTCCTGCCTGACCAACCTGGTCTCCTTTTATGACCAGGTGACCAGCCTGGTGGATGCAAGGAAGGCTGTGGATGCTGTCTACCTGGACTTCAGCAAGGCCTTTGACACCATCTCACACAGCATCCTCCTGGAAAAGCTGGCAGCCCACGGCTTGGACAGGTGCACTCTTTGCTGGGTCAAGAATAGGCAGGATGGCCAGGCCAGAGAGTGATGGTGAATGGTGCTGCATCCAATGCCAGTCACCAGTGGTGTCCCTCAGGGGTCTGTGCTGGGGCCAGTTCTGTTCAGTATCTCCACTGACTATCGGGATGATTTGAGTCTTTCATCAGTAAATCTGCAGACGACACCAAGTTGGGGGGTGAGTGTCAATCTGCTGGAGGGTAGGAGGGCTCTGCAGAGGGCCCTGGACAGGCTGGATTGATGGGCCAAATACAGCAATATGAGGTTCAACAAGATCAAGTGCTGGGTTCTGCACTTGGGCCACAACCACCTGCAGTGCTACAGGCAGGGGAAAGAGTAGCTGGACATGAGCCAGCAGTGTGGCCAGTAAGGCCAATGGCATCCTGGCCTGTATCAGGAATGGTGTGGCCAGCTGGAACAGGGCAGTGATGGTACCCCTGTACTCAGCACTGGTGAGGCCACACCTTGAATGCTGTGCCCCTCAGTTTAGGAAGATGATGGAGTGTTATGTTGAGATGCCAGAGTGTGTCCAGAGAAGGTCAACAGAGTTGGTGAAGGGTCTGGAGCACAAGTCCTATAAGTAAGGGCTGAGTGGACTGGGGTTGTTCAGTCTGGAGAAAAGGAGGCTCAGGGGTGACCTTATCACTCTCTATAACCACCTGAAAGGAGGGTGCAGCCAGGTGGGAGCTGGTCTCTTCTCCCAGGCAACCACTGACAGGACAAGAGGACACAGGCTTAAGCTGCACCAGGAGAGGTTCAGGTTGGACTTTAGGAAGAATTTCTTCACCGAAAGGGTGATTGGGCTGCCTAGGGAAGTGGTGGAGTCACTGTCCCTGGAGATGTTTAAGTAAGGACTGGATATGGCACTGGGTGCCATAGTCTAGGTGACAAGGTAGTGTCGGATCATTGGTTGGAGTCGATGATCTCAGAGGTCTTTTCCTGACTCTGTGATTCTATGATTACTGAAAAATGGGGAATATTAACTGGACATGTCTATCATGTTAACTGGTCCTCTCCATTATGTCACTCTTCTCCCCTGGCTTGTTACAATCTACCTGGAGCACTCCTATGCTTGTTAGATGGGTTTGAACTATTAATTTCTAGGTCCTACCTTCTAGATCTCAAGTCACAGATAATGGACTAAACCTATTTACTCTGGAGGCTGCACAATGTAAGAGACACAACCATTTCAACAGAGCTTACTGCCAAATACCATGAAAGGATGTAGAGCAAAATGAAGGACAAGATGGAGGTTTCTTCCAGCCCCTTTGCTGCAGTTCCTAACTAGCCCCCTTCCTGTAGGACAGGCAGTCCTGCCACTGATCAGGTACTGACTTCTGCCATTACATGGTTATGTAATCATCCCATTTCAATTCTCAGACAGTGCTGGTCAGGATGCATGGACCAAAGAATTCAATATCTGGAGAAGTGCCATCAGTGAACATGACAAGATGATGCAAAACTGGAGGAAAACATGGGTAAGACTTTCATAAACTGCCTCTTGCACTTCTGCAACTGCATGTATTTATATAACAGAATGATCAGTGTTCCTGTACATGTCATCATTCCTGACCCCCTCAGCAGCAAAGTCTGTTCTATCTATGACATTCCTTGCACTTACTTCAGCTTGTTCCTTCAGTCCACCAACCAAGTGCTCAACAGTCAGTAGTTCTCTTTCTGCCCAAAACAGTAAGTCTGTGTATACTGAACAAAGCAGATCAATTTTCATCACGTCTGCAGACTAACTGGATTGCAGAGACTACTGGATTTCATAAATGGTACTGTCCATAAAGGCTTTTTTTTAAAAAACAAGAAGTTTATATCCATCTATTAATATTCCTCTCCAACACTTAAAACAATGATCACTTTTGAAAACCTTAGACATGATGTACTCGCTTCCTCTGGAACAGTACAGGCAACCTTTAAGCCCTATTTTCATTTTTAGAGTGGTATTAACACATCATTCTGAAATTTTTCTTCAGGAAACCTGCAACAAGAGAAACAGCCTCTAATGGACAAAGGAATGAATAGGCCAGAAGAAGAAATGTATGCAAGTTAAGAGTACCTGGTACTCTCAGTATTACAGCATTTGGAGATGTCTTCACAAGCATCAGCGCTGGCATTAAAACTGATACTCAGGAGAATCACCTGAAGCACGAAGTGGAAGGGGATATTCTTACTGCACCAAGAATAACTAAGTTAAATTACGTGCTACAAGAGAGGCCACACGTCCCGTGCTGCAGCTATCTCTGGTTTTCTGATGTCAGCTATTTCAGTTTAATAAACAACAAAAGTAGTCTCAGCAAGAATTGAGCTGTTCAAAGAATATATGATGTGTTCTGTTTTGAGTTCATTAAGCCAACCAGGTAATTTTGGGCTTGAGGATCTTGGCATATGATTTAGAAATTAGGATGTAGATCACATTTATTTAAAGGCATTTCAACTTGTACACTTTTACTGTTTACCCTTATGTTGCCAGTGTTTTGAAGAGCATTCCTTTCTAGTGTCAGCAAGTTCATTTGTTCAAACATACTTCCTTTGGTAATTGTGTTGGGTCTGAGTTAATTTTCTTCACAGTGGTTGATTTGAGGCTGTTTTGGATTTGTGCTGAACAAAGAGTTGATAATGGAGATATATTTTTATTATTGCTGATCAGGGCTCACACAGAGCCAAGGCCTTTTCTCCTTTTCACACTGCCACACTGGTGAGGAAGCCTGGGGTACAAGGGAGGCTGGGAGGAGACACAGCCAGGACAGGTGACCCCAACTCACCAAAGGGATATTCCAGACCATGTGACATCATGCCCAGGATATAAATGCAGGGGGGATGTATGGAGTGATGGCATTTGTCTTCCCAAGTAACCATTATGTGTGATGGTGGTCTGCTCTGGAGATGGCTGAATACCTGCCTGCCCATGGGAAGCACGGAATGAACTCCGTGTTTTGCTTTGATTGTGTGCTTGGCTTTTGCTTTTCCTACTAAACTATCATCATCTCAACCCCCAGGTTTTCTGGCTTTTACCCTTCCAATTTGCTCCCAATGTGAGAGGCTGGGTGGTGCTTGGTTGCTGGCTGGGCTTAAACCATGACAGTAATAAAGTTTCTGTAACAAATAAAGAAGTTCTGACTAATGCCTAAAATGCAGATAGATTACAAAGTATGCAAGAAGACTCCTTAGCTTTTGCAAATTCTTCTTCTATATTTGAGATAATGTAGCTTAAAAAAATTCTATGCTGAATGAATTCAAAACCATTCCTTACAATGATCAAATGCAGACTGAAAACGTGAGGACTTGCACTATCCACAGTTACAGCTGTTCTACTGCATTACTGCTCAGGGTTTTGTCCTGCATCTAAGAAAAAAAAGTAAGGTGAGGTATAAGTCAAGTTTTCTCTATTACCTGCTCAATGGGTTTCAACAATCTGGAAGCAAGTAAGATGCTCCTAATAACCAGTCAGCCCAGGCAGAGAGCTGCTTCAAGCAATAGCAGAAAGCTTCATACTCATCCCTAAGTTCTCTCCTAACTGGTAAGATTTAAATCTGTGTTTCCCACATTAAAGAAAGAAGTCTCCTCACGCTAAGACTTTAATGACCCTTTTTTTTATTTTTCACTATCAAACCACCTTTCGCACATGCAGGGTGAAAATTTGTGTTTTCTCTACTTTTCTTAACTGTTTTCCCTGTTTTTCACACAGGCATTTCACTAATGCTGATGCAGACTTCTGACACCACCAGAATTTTTTTTCTCATTTGTTCTCATATTTTTTTTCTGTGTACCAGCATTATTGACTATGGCTGTGACACCAGTAAATTTTTTTATACTCTTTAAGAGCTAGAAATAAGTCCCCTAAGATTGTGAACAACCTGTAAAGTTTCCAAAGTTTTATGCTCTTCTACAGTAAGACAAAATAGAAAACATGGTCAAAAAACAAACTGCTTTACCAAGTGATCCTCATTCCATGCAATGACTGGGTTTAGCATTTCCAGAATTTTAGATGTGGCCCAGGTACAAATGAATAAATCACAACTTACCTTTGCATCAAGGGCATATGCTGGCCAAAAGCATGTTTTGTCACTGGGACCTTTCACCCCCCATTTCCATTTACGATTAGAAGGAACTAATGCAAAAAGATCATCATCATAACTAGTGCATTTCAGCATAAGGCCCCTTGTCAATGTTCATTTCAAGTATCACTAAATTCCCACAAGACAAGCTTACAAAAGTCACAAGTATTCTTTATAGAATCAATATATTGTAACAGATTATATACAATTCATATTCTACAAAATTGTTCGCATTTCAAAATTATGGAAAGTTTTTTGTATCACTTCTATCATCACAAGGCAGCTACTTTCCGAAGTATTGCACTACGAATGTTCAGTATGGTGAAGCGCTTGCAGACACACCTCAGAGATGCTGAGCAGCACATGGCATCTCTGTCACCTTCCAGAAAAGCTGACACGAGTTACATGTGCATCCCTCCAATTCCTTTCTTTAGGCTTGTCCTCAAAAAACAGTGTTCATATAGGCCATTCCCACTAAGGTGCTCCACCACTACTATAAGCACATTTTGTTTTTAAAATTTTATTTCCTCTAGGATACAAACTTCATTTTTTATAAGATATAAATTTTTCCTATTTAGATACAAACTGAGATTGCTCAAAAACTCTTAGATGTATATACCAACACAATCCCAAACTGAAGGAATGAGGAGTCTCAGCAAGGAGAAGGTACAGAGGGCAGGCTGGCACATTTGCTGTCCTGCAATATCCTCTAACTTCAAAGCAGGATCTATGACAAACTACTCTCAGTAGCAATAGAAACATCAAGTTTATAAAAAATCTAAACAGAGCACATTCACTTCAGAAATTTCAGACCCTTGTAGTCTGTCCTATCTCCTTCACACCTGATATATGATCCCCAAAGAACAAAACAGAAGAGCTAACTAGGAATTTCTCATCATGGCCTTCCTTAATTAGTTTAAGTCAGGTTACCTGCCCCAAATTAATTTCTTGCTGACTAGAATAAAGTGACATTGATAGCAGCCTGCTTTTCTGAACAGGCTTATTTAGAAGAAAAACTAAGAACAAACCCACAATGAAACAACAGCTGAAGTTTTTTATACAGGAGTTAAAAATTAAGGGCAACTCTCATTTAGCCCCTTCTTGCCCAACGAATCTCTTCCAGAAGAAAACTATTTTTCTATCAGATTCTTTTGGTATATTCTACCCTAAGAAATCAGTACTAGTCCATAAAAGCATTAAAGTAGGCCGAGCCAGTTCAAGTGGTTTGCAGCTACAATAATTTGGTGTTGTCATCTGCTATAGTAATCAGAGAAACACATAGAACATGAAAACATTAACCAGTGCCTCATGTGTTCCAGTGTATATTTTGCTTAAAGGGATTCAGAACAATTTGTGTAGCTGAGTTCAGGTATTTCTTTAGATTATGTTATTTTGCTACCTTCTTCCTAGGGATCTAACAGAAAAAAAATTAAAAGCCCAGAAGAGCTGGATCTGGATTTACTGATGGTCTTCCAAATTCAGTATCGCCATGTCAGCAGTTGCACTCTTTTCCAATTCCAGTGCATATGGGTTATATTCTTCTTCAAGTTTTCTCTTCCAGACTTTAACTAGAGATTATTGGAAGAAAAACGAACAAGAAAACAAAGAAAAAAACAACAACCAACATGTTACCATATAATACTTGAGGAAAAACTTAGAATGAAAGGCAACCCTGATTCTTTACTTCCCCTTCAAAATGAGAGCTGAGATAAGCTCACACACAGGCATTTACATTATGCAACATCAGATGACACACAAAGAACAGCTCAGGAGTGATAGGTCCACTGAGCTCCTTGTGCCCAACACCCTACTCAAGCAAGGCTAACCCTGAAGGTGGTTCCAACTTTAAAAAAGCCTGTAAGTTTTCAAACCTTTCTCTCTGCAATACATTGCATTGTATGTTGACTAAATAACAGCTGGAGGAAAATGTTTCTAGGAGCGAGTGCTTGTGGACAGGAAGATGCATCTCAAACAGGTTTCATACAAAAGTTAAGTCTACCATAGTCACAGGGTATGGACATCTACAATTAATCTTAGGATTTTTTTAAACAAATAGAAATATAATGAGGAGCTCTGTTAAATCTCCTTGAGCAAAGCAGTGAGTACTGCCTGCCATTGGTGGACTTCAGAGTGAAACTTTCTCAACAAATACTGACCTCATTTATAAAAAACCCCAAGAATTTCCCCCCTCCTTACTAATGACTAATGCAGATTTCATTTGTTTCAGTGAAAATCACAGAACTGATGAGCACTATGAATGAAAATGGAACAAAAACCAAGTCAGTAAATACTTACTGTAATTTGGTACATCCTCATCTGAGTCCTTGGAAGATGTTTTACAAGTTTCTAACAAGCCATTTTTTTCAGACTCAGGAGTTAAGGTGCTGGGTTGGGTTTCTCTTAGTCCTGCTTTAGCTTCTTCCTCTAAAGCTGCTATCATATCTTTGTAGGCCTTCCTGGCCTCTGTTGTCAGCTGTACCATTCTATGAAAATGGTCCTATGGCAGTATAACAGAGTTTAAATCATACAGTAAGTTTCAACATCTTGAAAATCTAATGAATATTCCTTATTCAGAACATGTGGGTTCATATATAAAAGTTGGGCAGCTTAGTATGTATGAAGACATGAAAAACAGCATTTATCAGCATCTACAGAAACACCAGTTCTCTTCAAAAAGAAAAAAATTGAGGGAGATAAAGATGAAGAGGATGTTAGGAAGAGATGGCAAGAGTAATTTTTTTAAGCAGTGCTGACTGCCTGTACTTCTAAAATCAGTTTTTCATATAAGCCATGTATATGACCTGTGATCAAGTCTGCAAAAGCAAAGTGAACAATATATACCCCTTTAAAAATCACAGTATTTTCATCTCCTCTTCCAGGTAAAAAGTAAAGGTGAACAAAACCATGAAGTGACCTATTTCAGCTTACCTGAGCCCCATCATAACTGAAAATTCCCACCACACTCACAGGCACTGCTTTGTTCACACAGCGGCCCAGGGCCTTGCGATTGAGGGCAAAAACAAACGGGATGTTCTGCTCACAGGCACAGTCAATAATGTTGTGTAGAGTCTCGTCCAGCCCACCTGCAGCAGACAACACAATCAGGCTGATTGGAGCTGAAGAACCATACTGTTAACACATGGCAAAAAATATCCTAAGATTATGGATGCATTCTGAAACTACACTACATTCCTTTTTTATAGGAAAAAAACCAGAGATCACAATAGTAGCATTGACCACCCATTTCAAAGGACAACTAAACATTTTTTTCTTAATTCTTAGTTAGCATTAATTTTAGATTGCTACTATTCCATATTTTACTCTATGTGTAGTACAGTCTAATCTAGTATCCAGAAAGACACAGCTGCTAAGGAATTCTTGAAATGACAATAATTACAACAAAGACAATAAATTAATGCCAATAATGACAACTTTTAGGAAACTATCACTAGTGATTTATTGTCACTCCAAGTCCTAAAAGAGACTGATACAGTAAGACTCCTTGTGATGGCAGAGCTGGCTGATTCTCAGTTGTGCAGTGCAGTTTTGTGTGTGGCACCACTGTTAATCAGTAACTAAAGAGACCCAAATCTCAGGTAACTTCTCCCACTCCAGATAGCCTTGACTCAGCTCACAGTTCAGCTGCACAGCAGTAAACAATCTAAGCAGGGAAGGCAACTTTATATGGCTGGATTTCAAAGGACACTCAAATAAATTCCTCCAGTATTAATACTGCTGTCAGTATCCTGAACCTTCTCTTTTGCATTTCTTTTATTAAACAGACTTTTTTTTTGTTAAGAACTTATTTACCCTTTGACTGAATCTTTTCACAGTTAGGAGAGATGATGACACACTTCAGTTTTTTCAGCTTCAGATGTTTCAGAACTTCTCTAAGACCCATAACAAGCCTGCGTTTTATCTTGGCCTTTACGGGGTCTTTCTGATACAAACGATCTTGGAAACGAACCAGTTCTTTTAAGAGATCTGTCACACAACTGTCAACTTCTTTACTGAGTACCTGGCTGCAGTAACTGGAAGAAAGGAGCAATTAAATGGTTGAATTCACTAAAATTATGAATATGGAACATTTAAATATGTAATACATTAAATATACATTTTAAGTTATATTCTATATCTTTGTACTTTTTTCTATTTTCACACCAAAAACACTTGTTATAGACATGAAAACAAAAATGTACTTAGGATTTTTTTTCAGTGTCTGAGAATTTAAGAGGAAGAAGTTTTGTTCTTCATGTTACCTGGCTCCCTAATCAAACTATATTAAAAAGACATATATACATATACTATAAACCTATATATATATATATATATATTATCCCAAGAGATAGGTATGTGCATGTCTTTGTCTACTGAAGCATTTTTCTGAGGGCATTTATTTTGGTGTATATAAATCAAAGTACAGCAACCAAAGTACAAAATTCTAACTTAATGATGTAAGTTCAAGGCTATATGTAGCAAACATGGAACACTGGACCATGTCCTCCCTACATTCATGTCTGTCATCCTTCTTCACTTATCCCACTACGGCTTTGTGTTGTATATAAGAAAAGGATACAAAACAATGTATTTCACCCTTCCAGAGCACTCTGGGGAAGATCACAGGTAAAAATAATTTCACCCCACCCCATGTTTTACACGAAGAATTTTTCAGTGAAGAAGAGTATTAAAGAAAAAAACTAAAGATATATCAACTGCATTGTCAACAGAAAGATGCCAAGTGGCAAATTCACATAAGATAGTGAGAAGAGACCACAACATCTATCCTGGATCTTAGAGATACAATTATTTCCAAATTCTATTTAGATTAAAAGAATTTTTACTTACTATTTCCTATTGATTTCACTAAGTCTTGAAGACAGATCTACTGAAACACTAAAAAACCTAATCTAAAGAAAATAATCTAAATAGGTAAGACTGAGTTGTCCTTTATATATTTAACCCAGACTGTACGCTCAGTAAAATGCTGTTGCATAGACACAAATTAAGCAATTTTTATTGCACTTAAAAGTTAAATTAAGAGTTAACACAGCAGGAATGGTTAATATTTCACTATTAACCACTACTATGACATGAACTGCACAAAAAGCCAGTGGTGGATTTACTTTATGGGAGGAGAACTGAAAGTTAAAACAGTGCTTTCCTCATGAAACTGTTTTAAGCTGTCATGACTGGATCTCTGACCTGTTCATATAGAGTAATGACTATTTCTTTTTTATAAAGAGAAGTGTATACACATCATCTTTAAAATTTACCTGAAACTGTTTGCACATAATAACTCATAAATATTCCTTTTATTTCTTTGCCCAGCCACAATGCAAAAATGTCATCTGGTTTCTTTACATTTTTCCTTTTTTTTGTTTACATTTGTTCCGGTAGTAGAAAACCCAAACTACAACTGAAAATATTATTTCAGAAATAATGCAACACACCTTATTTAAGCTGTTACCCTATTATTTAAAATAAAGTACTTATACTTCAACAGCAGCTTCTTTTCTTCCCTTCGTCTCTAACAAATTTGATTTTTTTTTCTTTAAGGAACATGCATTTTCAAGTAAGAGTCACAAAACACACAGAGTTTATAATTTCTTTGTGTGTCAGCTTACAGAAAGACTGACAGAAAATAATTTAGAGCCTTCAGTCTAAACTTCAGTTAGTTTTGCAGAGAACACAACTATTACCCTGTTTGAAAAATGCAAAATGAGACATCAATATAATCAATACTTACTCTCTAAAATTCCTACTGTGGATTTTTGGAAGAGTGGCAGTTAGCTGCTTTGAAGTCACAGAACCTTCTTCAGATTCCTTGATCCCCATGTTCTCTGGAAACACTTCAGCAACTTGGGCTACAGGAACAGCTATCGTGAAAATCAAGATATTTCAATGAAAAGACAGCCCAAAAACATTGTGAAGAGATTAATCTGTGAAGCATGTATGGAAGAGTCACTGTTTTAGTATTAGAACAGTCTGTGGGAATAAGGAAACAGGTCCAACATTGTTTTTTTAAATCTCATAGGGTTTTTTTCTCATTTCAAACCTCATTAATTGCCAGAAGTAGGCACTCTCATTACAATGTATCATAAAACCAACAGGCACAGAAGTATGGAACGCTAAATCAGAATCCCTATTACTCAACTGCACTGACTTTCAGCTTTGGCCCAGTTTACAGAGAAGATAAGCCTGAGACGAATCTCAGAAAACTCTGAGACTACAGTCTTCATTTGGCAGTATTTAGTACATGTTTTGTAAAGTACTAAATGTGCTCAAATTTCCAGTTACACACTGTATTACAGCTGCTCTCGAAAGATACCTGTTTGACTATCCTGTAGAAGTGTTGTGTTTTCAGTAACATTTCCAGCTGTCTGACAAATGTTATCTTCACCTTTTGGTGCTGCTTTCTGTTCTAACAGGTGCTGCTGTTTTCTTTGTTCTCTTTCTTTCAGAATAATCTAAAAATATATATCAAAACCAAATCAGTTTTATGTCATGCAGATAACAAAGCATTACTTTCACTATGTAATTGCACAAAGACCATTCATAAAGAGGGTTCAGCACTAGCATCTGAAGTTTACAACCATATCTTTCTATTTGCGCATAAAAAGAAGGAAAGATAACTCTTAAATCTACATGAAAAATGACTTTTACCTTGATTATCAGTGTATGGGTGGAGAAAATATTTACTAGGTATAAACTACAAGGACAGAACTGAAGTTAAAAAAATCCTCTGTATAGAAGATATGACAGGAAGCAATGTGAATGGGCAAAGAGGGAAGATACAACAGAAATCACCAGTTGGACCTAACACCTGTTGCTGCAGAATCAGCTGGAGTTATGGCTTGGAAAAGCACAGAAACATTAAATACAAACTCTGTTTGAACCATTCTCCCCAGTCCTGCAAACAAAGTACTTTGTCCAAACCAAGTAACATTTCTTTCCGTGTCCCCCTGTACCAATGATATGTGGACACTTTTGTAGTGGCACTTTATCAGCTATCAATTGATTCAAGGGTGAAAGTGTATTTTTAGGGGATTTGTAAATGCCATTTAGCAAGACTACCCTCTTCTACCCCTCCCCTCTTTGAAACCAAGCAAAGCTAAAACTGAATTCAGACAAGTGGACACTGAGAATAAGATCTCCATACGAGAGGGGTTAACAGGCTCCCGGAGTAATACATTACCCTACAGTTTTGCTATTTAAGGTAAGAAAGAAAACGAGGACCTTTTTAAGAGGTGTTGGTCTCTTTGCTTTTGGTACTTCTCTCTGTTTCCCCTTCTTTACCAAAGGAGCGCTGGAATCCAAGGGATTATGAGGCATCTTTCCTTGGTTTAAACGATGACTTCTCGTGGCCGTAGCAGGGTCTTTAGACAGCAATGGTATGGCACCACCAACTGAGATTTAAGAAGAAATCTGCATCAGAGAACTAAAATGAATACCTAAACTAGAATCCACTTTCTAGTTTAAGACTGGCATACACATACTAAATTTGTATTGTGTTGCTATTAAGAATATTTACAGGCCATCCTGTATCATTGAACGTCATTTTTAAAAGACACTCATCACAAAAGACTACTGTCCCCTACTTCTATTATACCCCTGGAATCACAATCTGTGTCTCAAAAGCAGAATTTGACCAAACACTGCAGTCAAAGCTACCTTGAACACCATGGCACGCCAGGTAAAGCTTCAGGAATTTCTGTGTTTCATGGTGGTGGCATTCCCTCCTCCACAGATTCCATACTGGGTTAAGATACACCAGTATCACAGATTTTAGATTTACTTGCTGTAAATAAACTCAAGCACTTACGCCTACCTTCTGTTACACCTTAATGAAGCCGGATTAAATTCATTTGCAAATGGGTAACGAGTAATGCGAAGCTACAGCTAAGTCTCTCTTGCTTAACCTGCAAAGCTCACTGAAGATGTCCACTTTACTTGCATTTTTTCAGAGGGTTTAGAGCACAGAAGCTTTAAATGACTGGACAAATGACTAAACCTGGATCTTCCACACCATGACCTTATACAAAAAACTACTCTCCCTCATTATCAGTAGGAACTGCTGTATCCTGTAGAGCACTTTGTCAAACTTCAGTTACCTGCAATATAAAGCAGCTCACATTAGCAAGTCAATGGAAAGGATGACTAAGTAAGTATCAGTGGAACCAGCCTGACACCTCCCTCTGTGACTCAGGCAACCTCTCTCCCCTAAACACACTCAAATATTCTGGCAGCTTGTCTTAAGCCATCTTCATTTACTGTTTCCACTGTATTTATATGCAGATCCTCCCACATCACATGCAGTACTCTTACTGTAAACAGTTTAGGTCATAAAACTGCTACACCCGATGTTTCTTTTTTGGCTCCGTGTATCAAAGGCAAACTGAGAATACTGCTAAGAATGTTGTGGAGCATAGGTGGCTACAAAAATTGAATCTGGATGTGAAGCAATAAATAAGCATACGCCCTGCAGAAACGGATTTCCTTCATGTATGCATCACCATTTCAAGTTCACAGTTTTCATGTTTCTAAACTTGATGACTTTACCAGTATTATTTATCATGTGAAATAGTAAATAGAATAAAAACAACTAACTGTAGTCACACTCCTTCCCATTCTTGTTTACTGTCCTCTTCTGGTAGCAGAAGTCAGCATGATGCCACTTTGTAACTAAAGCTGTACTTTGGTACACACCAATTTAATGGGTGCACTGAACATTAAAAAAGTATAAAGCTAAGGTAACATCTGCCTTATACTTCCAGGATATAAACATGACACATCAGTTTCACTCCTGCAGCAGATTCAGGCACAGGAAACTTAGTATTAGAAAATAGGTATTTTGACCCATACTTTTGTGGCCCACCATCTACTCATCGATCCATCTGCCATATAATTTCTATAGTTTTTATTATTAGCATTTCTGCAGCATTAAGTTTGATTGACTCAAATGAAAAAAATGAGATCAACTAAAAAACAGAATTTTAAAAAAGCATCTTACAAGTTCTGTCAGCATAGTGAAGGAAAATCTCATTGATGCTTATCTTGACCTTCATATTTAAAACCTCAGTTATCACAGTAAGTATTGTGAGATAAAATCTCTTGTAATTACATCTCTTTCTGAAATAATAGTAACTTCACTGAAGTAAGAGAAATGTTACCATCATTGAATGCTAGCAAGTATCATGGTTCCTTTTGCAAAATATACTACACCAGCATAATCAAGATTAAATTTTGTCCTATAATGAGAAAGGCACTGAGCTATTTTTTTCTGCTTCCTGGTTGTACATCCAGAAATATTCTCTCCATTAACAAAACCTAGCATTTTGTTAACATCAATTATTTCACAATTAAGAGGTATGTCAGAACTCATCCTTTGGCTTGGGCTGCCTGACTCTCATATAACCTCTGTGCTTGAAAAGGCGCTTCTCCAAGCAAGACACTGCTCTATGATTTCTATCATCAGAGGAGATTAAGAAAGTCATTGTTACTATGTAGCCCCTTTCTACTCGTTCAGATCAGAATAATAACACACATACTTAAGGCAGAGCAAAAACCTCCACAAACACTGGTATTTCTGTCAAAGCAACATTTCAATCACGCCTTGTATTTATACAAGGCACTCTTGTACAAATCAGTGTCCTTAAGGTATTTCTTTCCACAAGTTTTCCATCAAACAATCAGACTGTCATGCTTTTTAAATTTCTTTTTAAAGAACCTTCATTTTCTCTGATATCTGGTGAACTGTGCTCTTGCCTACATAGAGATCATCACAGATCAGAAATCAAACTACATTTAATGTCTGAATCCTAAAAAATAGCTTAAGGTGAAAGAAAGGAAATTTCAGAGTGACCAGTACCTGAAAATACCACAGGTTTAGGAGACTGTTTTGACTTCTCTGTTTGCTGCTTCTGCTCCAAGACTGCAAGCATGCCACCCAAATCCAACTGCACTGGAATTTGACTCTTCTTACCACTGCTCCTGGATGGTTCCTGAACAAGTTCAGCATCAGTTAGTAATGCTCTTCACTTCAGAGTGTAAAGACTTATTTTTTATGGTGTAATTCACTCCTTTGACATCTTTATCCACAATATTTCTGATCTTTAATGTCACTCAATGATCTTCAAATAAACATCAACTTTAATGTCAAAAGTTATAAAAAAATCAGAAACAGTTCAGGTAACTTTTAAAAATGCTACTGCAACAATGCAGTAGCATGAAAGTATAAAGTCTTCAATGAAGGAAGGCTTTTATGTCAGGGTCCCACTTTGGTCAGGCTGTCATTTACCTTTGAAAGAGATAAAAGGTTTACCAGAATTTAAAATTTTCTTAAAAGCATGGAAAAACTACTGTGATTCTTCTAGGGTATGTGATTACAATGCATATAAATCATTATCTCCAATGTCTCACTAAAAAGAGAGGTCACTGTCTTTGTACCACCTCCTCATAAGCACTCATCTTTCTCTCCACTGTGAAGAGAAGGCAAAAGCCATGATCCACAATTAATGATGCAGAAAATAAAAAGACTACAAATTAATAGTGTGGCGAAGACTATGAACAAACAAACAAACAACAATCACAGCAAAACATGCTAAGGAAATGACTGCCAGATTTGGCACTTTTAGAACTCTTATCTAGGAGAATCAATTAATTGTAATTTCTGTTACAACAGGGTTACAGATCGTGACCTCCTCCATCTTCAGCTGGGATCTGACCTTGCATCAGAGCTGTGCCAAAATCTACTCACCAACATGAAACTACTTCCTGACCTCACTGCTGCTCCGTATTCCTCCTCCATACCCCAAATAAGGGGATCTCCTCGCCTCCCTGTTCTGTCAGAACTACTTTTAGGAGGTTCCCAGTTCCTTATGGCAACCAGTTTGGACTGGATTTATGCCATGATCAAGTAGAACAGGTGAAAGAAAAAATCCTAATATCTGAAATCCACAGGTATTAATGAAAAGTTTGTATTTTTCCCTAAACACTGCGTCATACCCTGAGGGCTGGGAATTACTACCACTGCTTGCTTCTAATCAAGAGGACCACGTCACTTATCTCAACATGTGAATGCAGAATCCCAGGGCATGGACTTAGTCTTTATATTTAAATAGGCTTATTTCCTTTGTCATTTTGAGTTGTGAAGGTCTCTTCAAACATGAATTCACTTACCTGAGTTTTCTTTCTTTCTAATACAGAAGATGAAGCTTGTTTCCCTGATAGTCCATCCACCTTGGGAGTTTCATCTAGAGAGGGAGACCAACTATCACAAGGCTCTTCGGAGAGATGGATCTTAGAAATTTAAAGATGAAAGGTGACAGGGAGGAAAAAAATGTATTTAAAAACAAGGCACACGGAAAACGGTGAAGATGGTATTATATTCAAATCAACTGCACCTTCAGCAGGTCTCTGAATGACATCAAGATTAGTAGTACACTTCAGGGAAGGGATGCCATCTAGAATGATGGATGGCATTCTTGACAGTCTTGGGTGTGCCTGCATGAAATTCGTGAAGTTCAGCAAGGCAAAGTGCAGGGTGCTGCACCTGGGTCAGGACAACCCTTAGTACCAGCACAGGCTGGGGCATGAACAGATTGAGCGCAGCCCCAGAGAGAAAGATTTCTGGGTGCTGGTGGATGAGAGGCTTAACACGACCCAGGCATGTGCACTCACAGCCCAGAAAGTCAATTGCATCCTGGGCTCTGAATAAAGAAGCGTGGCCCACAAATTGAGAGGAGTGATTCTGTCCCTCTGCTCTGCTCTTTTGTGTCCCTACTTGAAGTACTGTGTCTGGTTGTGGGGTCCCCAGCACAACAAAGACATGGCCATGCTACAGTAGGTCCAGAGGAGGGCCACAGAAATGGTCAAAGGGCTGGAATACCTCTCTTATGATAAAAGGTGGAGAGAGTTGAGGTTGTTCAGCATGGAAAAGAGAAGGCTCTGGGAAGACTACGTGGCCTTCTAGAAGGGTGACCATTCACTGGCTGCCATACTACTTAATCACATTAATGATTTTTTTTTCCAGATTTGGAAGAAGAAACTAGCCAGGCAGCTTCAAATTTTCAAATATTTGTTACAGGTGTATGAGTGGCCTAATGATCACATGTCTCTACAGTTTATGTAAGCTTTGATGGGTTATATCCCACTTACGTCTACAAAGCTCAGGGGTTGCTTTCATCTGAGCTGCATGTCTGTACCTTTTTTTGTAATAAATCTTTTTTAAGCAATTGCTGTGTCTTTTGCTACTCACTCCTCCTTGTCAAAGCTATTTACTGACTCAAACAAAGCAAGTAACGGTTTTGTCTTCTTGTGCTTTGGAGTTTTATTAAACCACTAAAATTCACAGGGAAATAAAGCCAAGGACCAAAACTTTTAGCAGCAAAATTAATTTCAAAGCAACTGAAACCTGGAATTTTATCTTTATTATTTATGTTACTTGCTTTGACAGAACAATCATATTGTCAATCCTTGTGATTTATGCTTAGGATTCATTTGCATATTGAATGCATTTCCAAATTAATTCTTGGGATATATTTAACTCATGTAAAAAAAAAAAATCAACAAAAAACCCAAACAATTTGGATTCATAATTGACATTTGACTCACATAATGCCTCAAGATTACTTACTTCAGACTGCTTTCTGACTGCAGAAGTAAAGGATGGTTTCTGAGGTCCTACCCTGCTTCTCCTATCAGAAGCAGCTGCCAGATGAGGAAACTCCTCAACATCCTAAACAAATAAACCAGAAGATGATTTCATAAGAACAATCAAGTCCGTATTTTCAAAACTGCTTTTCCTATACTCCAACAATTTTCTCCCTGCTTATCAAACATTCATCATAATTTGTTTCACTGCACAAAAATTCAGACGCCAAGGGTAGTGCCACCAGCTCTGACAAGTACTACAATGGTTAAATCTTCTGTGCAGCAGCTAATTCAAGGCTGAAACAGCTTGTAACAGAAACACTTCCAAAAGCAGCTTGTTATGGCTGTCAGCTGATAGAAGTAATTAGAGGTAAAAGGCTCCTAAAGGAGTGTTTTTCAAATAATTTAAAAGCCTTGCAAACAACTTCCCTCTTCTTCCAGTACAGTCTCCAGCTGTGCAATTCTGCCTTAAACATGTAAGTGGTGAAGAACAAAACAGGCAATATGTACTAGAGTATAGAAATAAACATAGGAATTACTCAGATGATTATGGCTTACACACAAGAGTAAGTTTTATTAGCAGAGGATCCATTATGCAGAATCTGGAGTAATCAAGTGCAGACAGGCTGAAGTTTGCACTATACTCATCACCCTAAAACCACTGTCTCCATCACAATGATCCCAATGCACCAGCTAGGTTTTTGTTTCTCCTCCCACTTTCCAAGAGGCCTTTTTAGCTGTGATACAGCACTACTGAACACACCAAAACTTTTTCCAGCCAGAAAGGCTTCATTTAAACACCCCAAGTTACGAAGCTCTAGCATAAGGACTGACACACTTCAACAAATGAAATAATTTTAAAGACGCTTGCAAGTAAGCCAAAAAGTAACTGCAAGGAAGTGAAAAAATATTTTACAAATACACTCTTTCAAGCTTAGGGACATCTTCAACCAGAAGATTTAAATAAAACAGACCAATTGCTTCTGAAATGCAAATAGATTTCTGGCATTTGCAACATCCTGCAACAAACTGAATAATTAAAATGTAGCACTCAGTGTGACGCTACACCTCCCTGCATTTGCTCTTACCATCTGTAACAACATCAAATATTAGGCAAAAGGTCAAATAATTTCCACTGCCATATTCCCATTTAGCCATCTCTTTTACATATTGCAAAGTCCTAATTTTGTTCAGTCTTGCCTCCCACAGAAATTGCTTCATACCTTTGATTATTTTTAGAGTCCCTTATCAATCTTTTTTTAGTTCAAATATGTGTATTTTTTAAGGAATGGAGGAATGTAAGAAAACAAAATCCACACTACATTTAGATCAGACATGCCCTGAAAGTGTGTACTGTCATAATCCATTTTCCTTTTTATTTTCCTAGTAATTCCCAGCATTGTCTGCATGTCTAACCAGTACTACCAGCACTGACCTGATTATCAATAGCAGCTTCAATATTTAACTCAAGGAAAATATCTAGGTCAGGACCTACCAATGTGTATGAGAAGACAGGATTGGTTTTCCCCAGATGTATCCATTTATGCTTATTAGCAGTGTCTATAAATGACTGACCTGTATAAAACTAGTGAGCAATCCAATATATTGCTCTGTTGAGCTGCTGCACATGAGGATAACCTTCTTAAACCTTCTCGGTGCCCAGAAGCGCCATGTGTGTCATCTCTTCATGTTTTATTATGTCAAGAATATCATACAATCATCTTATCATATAAAGCACATAGCAAAAATGGGGATATTCTCCTGAAGAAAAGAACTAGCAGATCTTTGATTTTACCCATAATTCTCTATCAAAGAAGTCTGTTAATACTCATTTCTTGTGCCATCCCTGGACAAAGAACCACACAATGAAACCATGTAGACACAGTTCTGCTTCATGTTCCACATTAAAACATGCAGAACAGGAGCCAGGCAGGAAGGCTTCTTTATGCTATCATTTCAGAGACTGAACACTGTGTACATGTAAATCAACACATGCACATGCTGCAAAATATTAGGCCTTCAAGGAAGCACTGTTAAACCACATACAACGATCCTCTAATGTGGCAGAGGCTCATACCTTTGTAATACTGATACACAGAAGTATCAAAATACTAATATGCCTATTATAGCCACATGAATTTGGAAAGCAACTGAAATTAAAAATCAGGAATGTAAGCAATGTCAACTGTGTTACACAGAAATTGCTTCCAGCTGTAAGGCCATCAGACTTGTAATACTGGTACCACAATCTTTAAAACCATGGCACACTGTAGCACCCAGTATATTCCCCATACCTCAAGCAACAGTTGCTACAGAGTATTTCTAATTTAGGAAATTGTGCTCACCAAACGTAGTAATTTAAAAAGTACAAGAGTTTCCTACCAGTAACCTCTGACAAACATCTCAATTGAACTAAAACTGTATCAACATCCTCTACAAACAGGATTTGAACTTTAATTTGTACAAAGCAGTGTTAACATTTGGTCTTCTAGTAAACTCCTAACACTTAAAAGAACAGCAACAAAAACTTCTTCAATTTACCTCAATCTTGGGTGGTTCCTGTATCATGTTAGATTCACTTTGAGGCCTTTCTACATCAGTGGGTGACTTTGGTTTTTTCTTCTTTTTCTTTTTTTTTTTCTTCTTTTCTGACCCTTCTTCAGGCTCAGTTTCACTCGCATTATTTTTTGTTTCTGACTGCTGCAAAAGACCATGAGGCATGAGCTTTAAAAACTAATCTTTTTCAGTATCACCTACCAAAATATACGCAAGTGACTAGCCTCTCACTACTAAAGGATATCTTAATCAATCCAGGCTGAGACATTAAGTGGACAAAGAAAATTCAGTATCTCTTCGAAATTCATAGCTACAGCAAGAACTCTTCAATTGCAGCATACTGCATTGTTAACAGAATGTATTGGGACTACTGGGATTTAATTATGAAATATTAAACCAATAAGGCAAGAGTTCCATGTTTCATGTCTCATTCTGAGGGTCAGGAATTGGAAAAAAGTCCAGCCTCAAAGTTGGAAGTTCTTATTCCTGGACTAGCACTGACTTTTGATATCCTGTGATTCTTTTCCATGACAAGAAAAATTCTAGTAAGAACAAGCTGACTTCATATCATCTCTTAAAAAAAGTGGATACTGTACAGAGCCCAGGTCAAAATGCCAATAAGGAGACACAAACACAGTGACAGAAATTAGATGAGAGCAGAGAATTCTCAAGTACCTTTGCTTCACTCTCCTGCTTCCCTTTCCCTCTGGAAAGACCTTCCAATGCTGGTGATGAAACAATCTTCTTTGGGGGCTGTGAAAGTACCACAGCCCAAGACACATGTGGTTGAGCAGAGCCATCTGCAGGTGCTTCAGGAAATGACATTGGGAAAAAAGTAAACACAAAGATGTCTCAAAGATAGTCCTCAAATACTCAAAAGAAAAAGGATCAGAAATTAATTAGTTAAGGCCTAGCAAATAAAGCAGTGCCATATTTTTTCTAATGAAGGACTGGAATAAAACACATTTTATTTCTCCAGCAAGTTTTTCTAAATTTTAACTACTCCATATAGTGCCCAACACTATATACATGAACACAATTAACTGATATCTGGAAATCTGTACTGTATCATACTAACTCCATACTCCCATGATCATCTTCAAAATACTGGAACTTCTGCTATGTTTATACACAAAATTCCTTTAATACGTATCCTAGCAGTCATGCAGCTTTCATGCACAGGGCCACAACAGTATTTTTTACTTTCTGAAAACTTCGCAGTGTTGCAGGCATACATACCGGCTGAAATACCTTCCAGTGTACAAGAATGGCACCCACTACCACTGAGGCGTATCAGTGTTTTGAAAGACA
The DNA here is from genome assembly GCA_034509425.1 of Eopsaltria australis. Taxonomy (NCBI): domain Eukaryota; kingdom Metazoa; phylum Chordata; class Aves; order Passeriformes; family Petroicidae; genus Eopsaltria; species Eopsaltria australis. The sequence continues at coordinate 212,638 of JAVTVJ010001485.1, read as the reverse complement.
TTTTGACAGACACAATTAATTCTGAAAATATTCCTAACACAAAGCAAATATAAAACACAACCTAGATTTTTCTTAAGAACGAGAAAAACATCCCTTGAACAATAAAACAGCATAATGGGTTCAGATGGCTAAATTTTGGTAGCTAAGATTTGCAGTAGCTGCTGTGAGGAGATGGACATGACCAGCCCCAGAGAGCTCCAACTCAGACCCATCGCCACCCTCAGCTGGGCCCATCAGCCATGCTGGTGGTGCCTGTGTTTAGAAAGAGTGAAACACACGTGCAGGAGTTGGAAGGCGGAATGATAAGAAAAACGGTGAATGCAGCAGCCCAGCAGACACCAAGGTCAGTGCAGAAGGAGGGGGAGGAGGTGCTCAGGCACTGGAGCAGAGGTTCCCCTACTGTCCCTGCTGCAGAGCATGGTAAGGCAGCTGTGCCCCTGCAAACCTGCAGAGAAAGAAGTGGCAGAGTGGCCCCTGTTTCTCTGTGTCACTCAGGGCAAGGAGGAGATACTGGGAAGAAAAAACGGCTGGAGGAAATTGGGTTTAGTTTTGTTCTTGCTTCTCACCATCTGACTCTATTTTAATTGACAATAAATTGTCAGTCTTCGTGAAGCTGAGTTTGTTTTGCCTGGCAAGCAAGCAATCTTGCTGTCCTTATTTTGGTTCACAAGCTTTTTATCTTATTTTCTCCTCCTGTGCTGCTGAGGAGGGAGAGTCAGGGAACAGCTATGTGGGAGTCTGACTGCCCACCATGGTTAACCCACCAGAAATTGCTATTTTTTTCTCAGGGGCAGGAATTTATAAGAATCATTTTGTTCGTAAAAAAAAAAAAAACATTATCAGATTACTTCAAAATTTCTGAAATAACGGTATCTTTAGAAGGCCCTTCAAGGCATTTCAGCAGATTAACCTTTCCTTTCTGAATCCTTACTGAAGTTACTGGGAAGGTAAGAACCAAACTGTTCAGACTGGTGCATGTCTGTGTATGCACAGAAATCCAGTGACAGCCACTCAGACAATTCAATCTTCATGTATGTGATGCCTACAAGAGAGAGTTCTGATGAACAGAACTCTTTTCATATGACTAGCCATATGATAGCTTCTGGCAATTAAAAAAAAAGTCCTTCAACCCCACAGCCAGACAACAGGTAAACAAAAAAAAAATGCCCAAAGCCTCTCTTCCCCCAAAAATTCCAAAACAAAACAAACATAAAAAAGGGAAGTGTTTCAGCACTATGGTTCTCTTAACAGAAATAACATATGACACAGAATAAATTTTAGCTGCATACTAAACTCTGAAGTGCCAGCTATTTAAAACAAACCTGCATATAAAGATTGATCAAGTATCTGTCTCATTTATTCTTGGAAAAAATCTGCATATGACTCAAGAGACTTCCAATAACCAATACAGGTTCCTTTTCTCATCTGAAACAATATGAGAGGCAACTACAGGAATATTTTCCCTTGAGCATCACTGACACAACAGAATGGGATTCAATACTGGAGTCAGTTTTCTTTACTTTCCCCTGTGCTCAGTACTGGGGCCTGTTCTGTGTAATTATCAATGACCAGGATCAAGTTAGCAAGTTCACAGATGACACCAAACTGGGCAGGAGTGTTATGTGTTGGAGAGTAGGAAGGCCCTGCAGAGGGGTCTGAACAGGCTGGGTTTATGGGCAGATGCCAACTGCATGAGGTTCAGCAAGATGAAATGATAGCTTCCATCCTTCAGATAGTCACAACAATCTCATGCAGTGCTAAAGACTCAGGGAAGAACAGCAGAAAAGCTGTCCAGTTGAAAAGAACTCGGGGATGCTGGTGAACAGCAGCTGAACACAAGCCAGAGTGCACCCAGATGGCCAGGAAGGCAAATGGCATCCTGGCCTGCATCAGCAACAGTGTGGCCAGCAGAACCAGGGCAGTGATTGCCCCCCTGTACTCAGCACTGGTGAGGCCTCTCCTGAAATCCTCTGTTCAGTTCTGGGCCCCTCAGTGCAAGAAGGACATTGAGATGCTGGAGTGTGTCCAGAGAAGGGCAACAAAGCTGGTGAATGGTCTGGAGCACAAGTCCTGTGAAGAGCTGCTGAGGGAGCTGGGGGTGTTTAGCCTGGAGAAAAGGAGGCTCAGGGGTGACCTTATCACTCTCCTCAACTGCCTGAAAGGAGGCTGTAGCCAGGTGGGGGTTCACTTCTTCTCCCAGGTAACAAGAGAACGGACAAGGGGAAATGGCCTCAAGTTGCACCAAGGCAGTTTTAGAGGAGACATCAGGGAAAATTTCCCCACCAAAAGGGTTATCAAGCACTGGAACAGGCAGTCCAGTGTAGTAGCTAAGCCATCATTCTGCAGGTATTTAAAACATGTGGAGACTTGGCACTTAAGGATATGGTCTAGTGGTGGACTTGGTAGTGTTAAGGTTATGATCTCTTCCAAACTAAATAATTCTTGAATTCTACAATCCCAGCTGATGAAATATATGAGCAAGAATGAGCGATAAGTGGTCATCTCATTTCAAATAAAGTGATGCAGCATTATTTTTGGGGATTTTTTTCTTTTATAATAAGCTTGCTCCTAAATTCCTTTTTTACTTTACACATCAACAGCACCTCAGAACACTCCAGTTTTCCAAAATTACGAGATACAAGCAGTTAAAAATGCAAGCAAATAATTTTTGTTTGGAGAACTTACTCCTACCATCAAGTGAAGAGGGCATTAAATTGGCTCCTGCTTCATCTGAAGCTTTTGGTGAAGCTTTGCTTTTTGCAGAAGCATCTTCCTGCAAAACAGATGGTTGAGTATCATAAAAAAATTAAAATCACTGACCTAAACAGAGCTAAACACAATAAACCACCATAAACTAAAAAAATCCTCAACACATAAGGTCCTAGGGACCTTTCCAGCCTTTTTGTTGCTTGTCTTAGTGGAACCACCATTTCAGCCCTATGGTATTACAAAATTTGAGCAGGTGTCTCTTCACTGGAGCACAAGTAAGATTATGCCTTCTTATATTTTATGAAAGCATCAAAACAATGATCTAACAACAAACAAGAAAATACTCTGATGTTTCATGTATGCTAAAAACAAAATCTATCATCAAATACAAACAAGTAATAAAAAACAAACTCAAGGGTTAGCAGAAAGGTCTTTTTTCATTACAGACAGTTTTCCACCCAGAAGTATCAGAAATATTATTCTGTTTGGATCCTTCAGAATTATTAACCATTAATCACTACTGAAAACTTTGATTTAATATATGTGACATACTGCTGAATGCTTCAGTATTTTATTTACTAACAAACAGGGAGCCAAGGAAATAAAGAATAATGCTCAACAATATTTTTTCTGCTTTTGGAATTCAGTTTCTTATCTTTAACCTTTAGCAGAGAGCAATTAAGTACAACAATGCAGACTGTTTTTATTAATGTGTTGAAACTGTTGGACAAGTGACTGTTTACTTATTATTTCCAGTTGAAAGAGAAAACAGTAAGCTGCTAAGTACAGTCTAGACCATGCCAGTACAGACCTACATTCTAGTGGTACCTGGCTTTCCTCTGTCTATGGGCAGCACAGACAAGGAAAGAACAGTAAGAAGGGGAAGGAGACAGCAAGCCACCTAGAAGAGCCCTAAAACATCTAGCTCTGAGCCTCCTTGCTCACAAGGTACTTAAATAGGTCTTAAACTGCCATACTGAATGCAAAACACTTGCATTAATAATGCTTTGTACTTTTGACAAGTTTTATTTTTATGAGTTCTGCAACATGGGCTAGCATGGGCTACACTCAGGGTTCAGCAGAAGAGACACATGAGGTTGACTAATGACATAGTGTTACTTTCCACCAAACTTACTGGTGTACTTTTATGGTGTACATTCAGTATCTCATTGCTTCCCAAGCTCTGTGACTTGTGGAAATCCAGAATGCTAGCTTCAAATGTGGGTACAGGACGAGACTCTGGTTTTGGAGTTTCGGTTGACTTCTTGTTTGTAGTTTTATTGAACCTGTCTAAATAAAGCATGTAAAGTCTAAGTAATTAAACTTGCTTGTGATCATTTCTAGGTATGTTTTATAGTACACTAGTTAACATAACTACAGTAATTGTCATGAGGACTGTTGCTGTGCATAGCTCATATTAAATAAAAAACTTAGCAATTACAATCAACATGCATACACAACACTGACTCAATAAGCAATTATAAATTCAGATGCTTGTTTTAGACATTTTTTAATATCGGTTTATGTGAATTTGTTCAATCAGGAAAAGACAGGTCACCATTCCTTCTCAAAAGAGTCACACAGAAAAGGTATCTTTTTTCTTAACTATTCTTGATTTAGAAACATGGTCACAAATGGCAGCATATTGCACAGACAACCATTCCACATCTATTTCATGTACTCATAAAAACAACATGTTTGTACCTGGCTTCACAGAATCTCTGCTGCATGTAGAAGTCTGGAATGAAGTCCTGTTCCCAATTCTGACAGAAGGTTCACCTTCATCACGCCTTTTCTTGTCCAGTTTTTTCTCAGCTTCTTTTGATCTCCTCTGCTGCAAGTATTTGCAACATATTTAGTTGGTTTTACTGAAACTTTGTAAAGCTAGCAAGTTTGCCACGAGTTACAGTTAACTACCTCTGTATTTGGAGTTTGACCACCAAGTTAATACAAAATAGTGTATCATAACCACAAGTAACCATTAAAAATAGGAACAGCCATTTAGAGATATGCTATTTAATTTCATCTACCTTGTTCCCTGTGCCATTTTAACATCTATTATAGCCCAAGTAATATATATAGGTATGTTTCTAGATATATATATATCTAAGTATGTTTCCATATCTATATACATATATAGATAGATAGATAGATAGATAGATATAGGTATGTTTCTAGACAGCTGCACTTTTACAATCTCATTAATGAGAGCATTTCCAGTAGTTTAAAACTGCTTGGTATTAAATCATCCAGTCTGATTTTCTAAAACAAAATTTCTTCTAGAACAGGGCTAAAATCTTAAAAGCATGCAATCTTTTGACTAAATTATGTATCATGGGCAAAACTGTGTAACATTGATGTCACAACATCCAGAAAACTTGGAGCGAAGTAGGTAGAGAAGATACACCATGATCCCTGTAAAGCATACACAGTGACCCATACTGTACATAAAAATCTTATGATCCTTCCAAGAAACACAGCTTGGCAGAGTTGGGCTTAGGAATCAGCAAGCAATGAACAAGCACCAGGTTTGCATCTATGCAAACTACACTATAACAACCTAGACGAATGGCTTAACTCTGATTACAGGTTGCTGGACTAAATTCAAAGTACATTTGGCAGCAAAATTGTTTTCTTAGGTGGGAGGACAAGGCATTTCTTGATCTCCAAAGGTAAATTGTTAAAGTGGTAGGACACATGATCAAATTAAAGCAAAGCTGCAAAGATCAATCACATCTGTGAAGTTCACAAAAAAATATATGACAGAGAAAAATGACAAAAATACTATGAAACACTACAAAGCCCCTACAAAGATCACAGAACTCCCTCCAGAAGCTTAACTAAGTTTCTTGTATTACATCACTTGTGCTAAAGCTGAGCTCATCCTCTCCCCAGACAGCTCCAGTGCTTAATCTTCCTTCAGCAAGAAAACTAATAATTACAGGTGTCTAGACTTTGTACCTTATGTCTAGTAATGCATTCTTAGGACCTAGTCTTACAACTCCTCTACACAGGCTTGACCACAGTGAAGTCACCAGGTCTCTGCCTAGGGAGGAAGGTAAATCAGAAGGATGTGACTGCAGAACAGATCAGATGAAACTGCTGGAAACAATAACAGCCTTACAAACCTAAGAGACACAATGTCTAACCACAGAGGGAAATGGGTTTATAATACATTAGGGTTTTTTCCTTTTTATATTTTGAGAGGTTTATCTATTTTTTGTTTGAAAATATTTTGCAAGTTTCAGGAAATTTATTGCCAAACAGACACACAGAGAAATGACTGAAGATTGAAATGACTGAACATTGGCTTTACTTCTGACTGAAAAAGAGTGCATTTCTAACATGAATCTTTCTTCACTCTGCCCAGGAGCACAAGTTCCTCCTTTCTTGTGACTGTCTTCGATCTGTAGCAAGTTTTGAAAATCCTTCAACAACAGAAGTGGTCTTAGCACCTATTGGTCAAACAGATGATTACAGACACCGGGTCTGTCTTAAGTCAGGTTCTTGAAAGTGGCCACTGGGCTTAAAAAAAGCCCTTCTCCCCTCTCCCAAAGCCCAAAGAGTGAAAATAGAAAGCACAGCTAACAAATGAATGGCTTTCCCTGCCCCTCCACCCCCACACTTTAGATGCTACTTCCTGAGAAAAAAACATTTCCCCTCATGTTCCAAAAATGCTGCTTGAAAAATTGTATTAATCTGAAGTGTAGAATTCCAAGAACTCTTCTGTATTCTGAAGCTGAGAACACTACACTACTATCCTCTTTAAATGCCACTCATGATCACTAGAAGAAGAAAAGAGTGAAGAATCACTTTAAAAGTATGAACCAAATATATATAAAGATTTATTCAAAGTAAGAATTTAATATTAATTTTTAAAAAACACAAATTTGCTCACCTTTGAAAGACTCCTACTTTCTTGTCTGACTGGATATGTTTGCTCAGCAGATTCACTGACTATTCCTGAACCACTATAATGTGTTGAGTTGTTAGACTGATACTGTGAGCCAGCTACTGGATACACATTTGCAACATCAGGTGAGTAAGAGCAGCTGGAGTATTCACGGAAGGCAGGATCTCCCAGAACGCTAAGTGATGGATATTGAGAAAGAAATGACAGTCATCCTGGGGCAAGTCTTTAGCATCTACTTGTTGCCTAGACAAACACATTCCTTGTCTAAAGAATTTGTTTAACAAGAAAGCTCTATTTCAAAAGAAAACTATTCCATGTTATTTCAATTAAGTATTTACTCACTGCTTCAGAATTCTTTAAAAACAATTAATTTTTGTTTTGGGAAAACACATAGTTAAGCAAATATCTTTAAACACACATGTCATCCATTTCCAAGTTTCAAAGTCTGCTTTGAAGTTACAGTTCTCATGCCTGTTTAAGGTTACTGAGATTCTTCATGCTTCTTTTCAGGAAGCTTTTTCTTGTGAAACAAACCAACAGCACAGTGTAAGGACATGACATGCATCACACACTTGACTGCAAAAAAACAAATATTAAAACTTGTCTTAAAATGAAAATAACAAAGTAGGAGTATAAAACATGTATGAAATACAATGTAGAATTATAAAATAATAATTCACTGACCTGCATGTAACTATCACAATTTAAGAAAACACAACAGGTCTGTGGCATGCCTCTTTCCTTCAAATGTATGCTCAGAAATTTCCTCTCAATTTCCTTCTACACTTTGTCCAGAAAATATATAGAATCCAGATTTGATTAGGGAGAATAGAAATTTCTCAGCTTCAGAAAGTTGCACTCAGTTTTTCAAACTGTTCACCATGAAGCTGTCAACCTCAGAATTTTGTGTAGATAATGACAGAGAAACTTTCCTATCAATATAAGAGACTTCAGATAATACACTTCATACTGCCTGTTGCAGCTCTGACAGAATGTAGTCAAAACAACGTTTATAAAGTCAGTTTACACACACAGAAGAAATATACCAAATGAGACTCAAAAATATAACTATGTCTCGGTGCCAGCAAGGCAAAACACTCATTAGAAGACTACTGTTGTCAGGATTGGTTTTTTTTTAACAGTAATTGATTTCATGTTAATGCTGTGGCCTTTCTCTAATGCACAGAACAGGCCATACTCACCTCAATTTTAAAATATCTAGTACAAATGAAAATAGGTTGAAAATACTGAGATATCCTGTAGGAGAAAATGACGGCCTACAATAATTGTGTTCACTAATGTTCTGAATTTTTAAAGAAACATCAATAACTTTGCAGTAATTGTATAATCAATCCAATGCTTATGGTCCAGAGAAGCAATGAGAGAACTATACAACATCATCAGATTTTAACAAGACTCAATTATTTCCTTATCCTACTACGTAGGCTTTTTTTTCTAGTTTGCTCTGGGTTAAAAAAGACTTTTGTAAGTCTACCACAAATACCATTCCTGGACTCTAACAGAAAAACCCCAAAAGTTTCAGAAACCTGTAGCATTTTTAGTAAAACTGTCTTTCTGGGGATACACAGGTTGTGGAGAGAAGATCCAGGAGATGCCCCATACATTAAGTATTTTACAGGATGATAAATCTTCTTGAAGCATCTTTTTCCTCTTGTATAACTACATCTACCTCAGCCTGGTCGTAACACAACCATTCTTTTATCCAAGGACTGGATTCAGCTCCTTCCAAAACACACAAAAACCAGACCAATCATTACAGACCACCAAATCCTCCTTAATGCTCTGTAACGTGGGCCCTTGTGAGCAAGGACAAGGTACCCAGCATATGTCCAGAGAATATAAATGGAGAAAACTAAATCATGAAGATAATGCAGAAGCATTTCTACGGCTGGACTAATAACGCATTGGAACCTTGACTTTGCAAGAGTACTCAACATCCAAAATCAGAAGGTTAAAATCCCCCAAGAAATAAAGTTCAGAAAATATACATACTTATCCAAAGATGGTTCCTGAACAAATGGGTAGCATGTAGTTAAGTACCTAGGAAAGACACATGCTTCTGAGGGTTCTGACCATGCCACAGTTACCGCCGCATGTTTTGGAACAAATGGTTTGACCTCTGCTGACAACTTGATGCCCTGAGAAACAAAACGTTTTTTGGCTACATGCATTTGGAGATTAATGTTATTAAGTGAAAAATACTCAGTCTTGTGAGCTTAACTGTCATTGGAAAGTGTTAGTTCGCTCTCGTTTAACAAAACATGCAAAACAACAAAGCTCAACAAAAGGAAATGGAGAATTAAAGCGAAAACAAAACCAAGAAATTTGAAGAAATATCTGACTGCTCCGGAAAGTCATTTAATACCCCCATTTATCTTGAAACACTCACAAAGGTCAGTTATGCAAAGGACAGAAGCCTGCTTAAAACAAGATGCAGTAAATGCAAATATACTAATTCTTATTTCATATTTGAACAGTACAAATACTTGAACAGCTAAAATTCATAAATATAATATACTAGGATTACTGTTAATCAAACTCTGAAAGTACAGAACAATGACTTTGTCCACATCTGTATTTTAAGGCCGTCCGTCTGAAACGAACACTTCATTTTATAGCCGCCTTGTTTCTAGCACAACACAAATGTATTAAGACAGGTTTTCCATTTGTTCTGAATTACCATCGACTTAAACTGGATATGTATATATGGAAAGACACCGAAATGAGACTCAAAGCATTTAGTGCCATGTCATCAAAACAGGAAGCAACTGTGACAGCAGCCTGAGCACTCAGAGCCCCGACCCTGACCTGGTGATTGGTCCATGTGCGCAACACTACTGCTACTGCCGAGAAACTGGGCACCCAGCCTCACAATGTCTGGGATGTCTATCTGTCCTGGCAGCAGACGCTCCACTCTGACTGAGGTCTCCAGACTTGAGCTCACTGGAAGTAATGCCTGGAGTTCCCCACCCCAAGCGGTGGAAAGCGACTCACTGTGCTCCAACCTCAGCAACGCCCCCCGCCCCGGTTTTGACCTTCCACAAAGGCTCTTCCCCCTATCCTGCACCAAAGGCTGATTCAAGAGGGGTGCAAGTCACCCTGCCCGGGGAAGTGTATGGGCAGCCGGCGCGCTCGGCCCGGGCTGGTGAGCGGCCGCCGGGGCGGGGAGCGGCAGCTCGGCGCGGCCCGAGGCGATCCACCCGCGGCTCCCGCCCCGGGCGGCTCCTGGAGAGCGACTCCGCGCCGGGAAGAGCCGGGGAGGGGGCAGGGGGACTGCAGGTGCTGCCGCCGCCCTTACCTCGCCGCCGCGGCCCGAGCGCGGCCGCCTCTCGGCCGACATGGCGCGGGGGGGCGCGGGGGCGCGGCCCCGCTCCCGCCGCCGGCCCGGCGCAGGGCGCGCCGCGATGACGCCACAGCCCGGGCCGCGCGCCCGGCTGGAACCAGCGCCCCGGGGCCGAGAGTCGGGGAGCGGCACCCGCGGCGCTGGGTTCGGCACCGAGCGCCCGCCCTGCCCTCCGGTGCTGCCGTCCGGGCCCACGGACAAGGGACAGCACGGAGTAGCGGCAGGCATCCACCGCTGACAACCAGCCAGGACTCCGGTGCTCACGTTCTGGAGAAAAGCATGACTTGAGCAAAGCTCAGCACGCTTCTTAGTGAAGGGCCCTGCTTCAGACTTGGACAGCCCAGCTCAAACCAGCGCTTGAAACACACCTCTGGCAGCCTTAGAGGAGGCTACAAGGGTTCTTTTCCCCACCAAACGTTCCAGGTTGCTTACTTTGTCTGTCTCCATGAGGACACGTTACACAGGCAGAGCACACTCCTCAACCCTGCTTTTGTTGGCCTCTCAAATTCTGACCAAATGTAATGCAATTTGCCTTTGAAATGAACCATTACTCTTAAAGAGTTACTCAATATACTGAAACACCTTCTAAAAAAAAAAAAAAAAAAAAAGGTCTGATTGTATGGCTACTACTACGGCTTTCCAAGATGCCAGTGACAATTTGGATGCAAGACATGAAGAGCAGGCTAAAATCCAGAGTAAAAACCTTGTGATAGAAAATTAACTGGTATTGGCAAAGTTAAAGGAGCATAAAAAGCTGTTTGAAATACTGAGTACTACTCAGCCCTAAGTTTATACCAAGTAATCATTGAGTAGGTTCACCAAATCATTTGTTTTTGAAGTAGGTACTCTTAAAAAAATGCTAGACAGCATTTGTTTTGTCCAGTAAATTACAACTCCAGACACTTAGGTTTCATAGAACATTTAAAACAGTTTATTTCTTAAGCCCTCTTACTACTAAACAGTTGAACTACTGGATTTGAAGAGACAGCAGAAAACATGAACACAAAAGTTACAGAAAACTAACAGATGATGAGCTAATCAGAACATAGAACATGAACATCAACACAATTTAAGTCAGAGAGGCACTTACTTTAACAGTAAAGATATAATCATCACTCTTTGAACGTCATAGCAGCCTACTCGGAATTGCATTTGACTGAGCTTTGTTGCTGTGAATAATACAGCTCATGCACAGGTTTGGATGTATGTTTTGTAAATTCAAAGTATTCACTGAATACTACCAACATATATACACTCATATACATAGGTCCAGAAGATTCAAGAGGCAATGGCTTATTTCTTCTCATCCTTTGGAAGAGGCCTTCTGAAGAGCAGAATATGTGGCTCTGCAGGAAGAAAATTGAACAAAGTGTCAGTTTGTCCAAGTCTTGATTACAGGCATTTCTTTAATTTGGAACGATAGTCGAGGCTTAGTTTCAAGTAAATAATTAGGAAGCCTAAATAAGGCCCCACGTGCAATATTGAGAGACCAAGTTTGCGGTACCCTGACAACAGTCAAGTTTTTATTTTTATACCCAATGCTGGCAATATCATAAACTGAAGACTCTTACAGGAGGGAAGTATTAGGAAAATAGAGAGTATTTTATAATGCCTTTTTACATCAGGCTATTTGATAAACACTGTTACTGTAACTCAGACTAACAAACTGCTGATACTGTCTGTTAGGCACTTGCCAAACGCCAACAAAACCCACTTTGGTTAATATAGCCAGCTTACATTATTATCAGTCTTCTTAATTCTAAATGCCTTCAGGAAAGTCAAAAATATCAAAGGTACTGGAAGGCTATGCTAATTTCTTTACCGGCTTCTTCAGAAACTTGGAACTTCATGCTGCTGCAATTCATCTATCAGCTGTTGCTTTTTCGTCAGGCTTGTCAATGATACTTACCTGGAATGGCCGCTCCCACAATACCAGCATCCTAGTTACTAAGAGTTTTAGGGCTTCATACCCCATGAACTGAAATACTGATTTATCAGGAGGCTCTACAGCTCGAGTTGAAACTATCCTCTAGAATTTTCCAAGGATTAATACAGGATCATGTCTACACAAGCATCTATTAAGTTGTTATACAAAAAAGTAGGTGTGTCAGCTGTATGATTTGAAGATGTGCTGCTACATTAACTTTGCTTCAATCACTGCATACTCATGTTTTTTAAGAACTCACAAAAAGTTCTATGGGCAGAGGCAGGAACACTTTTCAGTCTGGTGTTTTTTGTCTACAGGTAAACCATAAACATCTGGGACAGGACTCACGTTTTGCAAATCGGGAAGCAGGATGTGAAGACTGAAAATAAAGATTATGTCACCTTTGTTGGCAAAGCACTAAAACTCAGTAGTGAATTCCAAATGGATTCCACAGTAGGAGTTACACATCGCATACTTCAGCTGACACCAGGCAGTTGATATTTGATTTTTTCGTTTGTCTGATTCTGTTCAGATGTGCTCACCTGGCTCATGGATCATATAGTGAACCCAGCCAAGACTCTGCTGAACACCAAGTCGTCTCCACTCTTCTTCAGACATCAGATGAGATTTTGGCACTTGTTTTGAAAGTTCTCGTGGCAGCATCACATGTCTGTAGAGGTTTAGTTATTAATCACACACACAGCATACCGTACACTAGAAAATTGGAACAGATCTACACTGAAAGACAGTAAACAGGTTATGAATATTCACTTTCCCTATAAAGAAGGGTACTGTCTCTTGGCATGAATTTGATTATGAAACCCGTCCTAGAATCCCGTTTAAAATCACTTACGACTATTAAACGTTACATCTGTAAAGCAACTGCATACAGGGAGCCAAACTGTGTTCTAGAAGAGATTTAGACCCCTTCAGACTGCAATTGATGGTACACTCAGAGAAGCATTCGCCCGTGGCAACAGGCTGCTATATCAGCTACTTGAAAAATAAGACCTTTGGACTTCTAAAGTATTTGTAATACCCCTTTTTCAAGTAAGCCTAGAGGAGTTAAACTTTAACAGTCCCCCGTCGGCAGGGGCCGACGCTGCCCCATCCCAGGCTCTGCCACAACCCTCTCCCTGGAGTTAGCGCAGCGCGTACCGCCCCTTCGCCATCGTCCCGTGGCCAGGGCTCGTGTTGGCCGCTCACCGAGCAGTCTGGGCCAACCGAGAACAGCATTCGGTCACCCATCCCCTCCTTCCAGCCAGTCCAAAGCCTCGCGGAAACCCCTCACGGGGAGGCTCGGCACAGCCCCACCCCGCTGGCCTTGCGCCCTCTCTGTCTCCATTTCCCTGGCAGAGCCTCCTCATTCCCAGAGGGCAGCCCGCACACCTCGGCCGAGGCGCCTGGCCGAGCCGCCCTCCTACGGAACGGCTCTTCCTAATCCCTCCAGCTGGCCCTCCCGCACTCTCCTTCAGCCTCTTACCGGTACTCGTACTGCTCGTCAAAGTACTTATCAGAGTAGTAGATCTGTTTGTGGGCCATGGCGGGCGGCAGTACGGGCTGGAGCGGCAGCACTGTCTGGAGCAGACGGGCACAGATCTCTGGCTCCCGCCTCACGGACACCTCGCGCACTAACTGCCCCCTTCCGCGCCCCGCACCGTTTGAATCCGGCGGCTCTGTTCCCATTGGCTGGCGCCGGAGCCGACCAATCGCGTGAGGCGCCGCCGCGCCCCACCTGAGCCCGCCGCCGCGTGACGCGCGCGCTCGCCGCTCCCAGCCAATCCGCGGCAGCCGCGGCGGGCGGGGGACCGTTACGTAACGGGCGGTGGCGGGCGGGCGGAGCGGCGGCGCGGGCACGAGGCGGGGAGGCGGGGAGGCGGGGGAGAGGCGCGGGCGCGACGCGGGCGCGGCTGATTGGCCGGGGCGGCCGGGGCGGGCGGGCGCCCGTGCAGCGCACAGCGAGGTGGGGGGGGGAAGGCTGCGGCAGCCCGCACATGCGCAGTTCGCCCCGGCGCTCAGCGGCGCGGCTTTGCAGTGGCCGGCGCTGTCCGGTCCGGTCCGGTCCGGCCTTGCGTTGCCCGGTTCGGCTCGGCGTCCGGGGGAGCTAATTCTTTCAGTGCAGTGAGAGGGAGACGCCTCCATCCTTTCAACAAAGTGTCGTGTTCACATTAAAATTGTGCTGTCCCCTGGCTGTCGGATAGCTGCTGCAGGGCCGTGGTGTTCTGGGGTGCCGCTGTCCGGAATGGCCGCACTTGCTCAGGGTGAAAACAGATAAAACGCGGGGTGTAGGTGTGCCCAGAGCCCAGGGTGGGAACTGCGGACAGGATTTCTGTTTACAAACATCCTTACCCAGCGAAACAAACCGTGAGATGCTTCCCTGGGAGTAGGTGCGTAGCAGGCTGCCAGGGTTTGCTGAGAAGGGCTGCAGCTCCCCAGATAAGCGTGCTATTTCTGCCCCCTGGGATGAGATAAGCGCCGTGAGAACATGGCCAGAAAAGAGCAGCCTCACGGTTGCTTGCATAGAATCATAGAACCATAGAGTGGTTTAAAGGGGCCTTAAGATTATGCAATTCCAACCACCCACCATGGATAGGGACACCTTTCACCAGAACAGGTTGCTCAACCCCATCCAGCCTGGCCCTGAACACGCCCCGGGACGGGGCATCCACAGCCTCCGAGGGCAGCCTGTTCAGTGCTTCACACCCTTGCAGTACAGAGTTTCTTAATGTCAAACCTAAATTTCCCCTCGTGCTCCATGCCCCCTGCCAGTGGTGCTGCTCTCTCCTCTCCTTGCTGGGCTTCTGCAGAAAAAGGCGACAAGTCTTTCAAGAAGTTTCTGCTTCCTTGGTGTTGCCAGAAACGTGGGTACTGCCCGTGGTTATGTAATGCATCTGTCTGAAAACAGTTGTGATAGAGGAAAAAAACAACCAGAGCCATGTGATGCATGACTGCTGATACACACGCGTGGGTAACAGGGATGATTTTTTTAGCAGCATTGTTTCTACTGGCACTGCAGCTTGTCTTAAACAATAAAATTTAAACCAGTCTTACACCATGCAGCCATTAAAGAGAGTGCTTATCATAATCTAGCAGTAATATTTTGCTCTTAATTGGACTGCATATTAGAGCATGTTGGGCAGTGGTCATTTACAGGCAAAATGAAGTCAGTGGTTTTGAATAGGTGTAGCTAAATGTGTGAAATTCCTGTAACAAAGGAATGTGTTCCAGTATAATTATAGAAGTACAAATGACATGCAAGTTTTCTGAAGTTTTGGCTGGATCATTGAAAATAGAGAGGTGTGGAGTTTTTTAGCTTAATTTCAGGCAGCACATGTGTTCGTTTTAAACACTTGAGGCAGAACGTACACACTGATTTCTGTTAGGAGTGTCATTATATAATAATGGGAACCACCATGATGGGTTCTACTGGATGAAAGACATTTCCTCTCCATGTCTTCTTTTGTATGCTTTCTCCTTATCTCATACATATTGAACATGGGAAAAAAATTAGCTTCATGTAAGGCTATGGGTGAGCCTTTCTCCTTTGAGTTGATTCAGAAGTGAAAGGGGACATCATGCTCTTGACCAACTTGTTAAAGAGCCAGGGAGAGAGCAGTCATTGTTTTTGTAGAATTCAGCAAGGCTTTTGGCTTCAAAGAGAAGCAGCTGACGTATGGACTGGTTGTGCAGCCAGTGACCTGAGGTGAATGGCCAGGCCCATGGTAACACATGACACAAGTCTATTTGGAAACCAGTAAGTAGAGGTGTGTCCAAGGAGTCAAGACTGGGTCTGGGCCTTTCTAACATCTTTATTAATGACCTGCACTGTGGGGCAGAGTGTACCCGTGGCAAGTTTGTGGGTGATACCTAGCTGGAAGGAGTAACTGAGAAACCACAGGGTTGTGCTGCCATGTCAAGGAACTGCAGAAATAGGCTGAGAGGACCTTGATGAAGTTGAGGAGAACAAGTGGAACAAGTGAAGAGCAAAGTCCAGCACCTGGGGAGGGGCAGCCACAGGCACCGGTACGTGGTGGGAATTCTCCAGCTGGAAATGTGTTTTTCATAAAAGGACTTGGGAATGCTGATGAACATTGAGCTGAATGTGACCCAGCAGAATATCCTTGCAGTAAGGATGGCTAGCAGTGCCCTGCCTGCAGTAGGATGAGTGTTGCCAGCAGGTTGAGGGAAGTGACCCTGCCCCTCCGTACAGCACAAGTGATGCCTCTGCTGGAACCCAGCTTTGGGCTCCCTAATGCAAGAGAAAGATGGAGCTGCTAGGGAGAGTTCAGTGAAGGGCTACAAAGATGAAAACTTGTGTGTAAAAACCTGAAGGTAGGGTGCAAAGAAGACCAGAACCAGGCTCATTGCAGTGGTGCCCAGTGACAGGACCAGAGCAGTGGGAACAAACTGAAACATGGGATGTTCCTCATGAACATCAGGAAGCCTTTTTTACTGTGAAGCAGAGGAGGCGCTGGCAGAGCTCCAGATTTGGAGACCTTCCTGGACATGATTGTGGGCAATGGGCTGTAGATGACCTGGCTTGAGCAGGGATGTCAGACCACATGACCTCCAGAGGTCCAGCCTCACTCAGCCACACTGTGTGGTACTGTGTGAAACAGGGCTCTCCATCACTATCTTCAGGATACTGTTACTCACAAAGGCTGTGTCAGTCACATTGCAAAGAAGGAAATAAACTGTTCCGTACAGTATGGAGAGAACAAAACCGCTTGAACTTTGTCAAGGCGGCTTTGTGCTAGACCTTAGGAAACATTTCCTACCAGTACATAATTTAAATGTCTCAGAACATTTCAGAAAAAAAGGCTTTCTGCAGTAATGTTTTAGGTCAAGCTGATCCTGTTTCTGATCAGTGGTTTCTTTGAGGCCTGCTTTCTGTGTTTGTGTCAATTATGGTTTCCCACTGTAACTTTTGCAAATACTGAGTGTAGAAGAAAAGTAATTTTTTTCTATCCAGTACTCTAGAATGACCTTTTAATTTTATTTGTTATATGGTTTCATATTCAAAGAAGTTAGTTTCTGGAATTAAGATTATCAAGTGATGAATTGAATCCTCACTCCAAAGCTTCTGAAAGAGGTCAGAAGTGAGACCACATATATCCATATTTATTAAAGAGAAAAGTTGCTGAGAAGCTTTATTGTACACTTTTGCCTCAGCATGTTGAAGGCATGTATTAAAGCATTTATCAAAGAAGTTTGCCATAGCACGGACTGAAAAGTATTCCACATAGCCTCAGGGGTATAGGTCTGTTAGTAGAAACATGAGCAAGCTGCACAACTGGAATGTAAGCTTCTGCTCAGAGACCTGTCTGATTAGGGCAGCAACAGTGATTAAGTTGCTGTTGAAGCACAAGATAAAATGGCAGAACACAAAGAGAATGTTCTTGAGCTTCCTTCTCTGTGTCCTGTAGCTGTAATGCAAGCATGTATAAAATTGAACACCAGTGTTCTATACTCTGTATGAGAACAGCATGACTATAGTTAGCACAGAGGCTCTTCAGAACTAAAGACGGACTATGAACATTATTGTGGGGGATGATTTTGTGTATCTAGACAGGAGCAGATTTAAATCCTCTGTGTAACTTGTTTGCTTGTGACTAAGACCATCCACAGTGATATGTCGGCTATGATAAATAAAATTGTTACCATGAAGGGCCCATGTGCACCTTAACTATTGCATGTACAGAGTTCAGGACGTAAGTTACGGTACATGAAAATATTTTCTGTGCTTTTTGTCAGAAGGGGGAGATGCAAAATTTCCCATCTGTGTTGTGCATAGCAGTATCTGATTAAAAGTCTCTGCAGCTTTTCCTGTTCAGTTCTGTGAGACATTTAAAAAAATAAGTTATATGTACTTTTACTGTGTTTCAGTTTTCAAACATGTCCTTCTAAAACACTAATGTCAGATGCTTGAATGCATTTTTCTGAATAGAACAGCAAGATCAGAGTCAAGGAACCTTTTGTACTGTCTTCATGAGTCATAATCATATACACAGCTAATAACTTTTGAGTAATTTGAATGTGAATCACATTCATAGCACATATTGATGAACTGTTATCTGTGGGTTTGTGTTTTCAATGTTTCCAATGGAAGCAAGGCTTACACAATTGTACTTCTCGTCAGTTTTGATCCTCAACTAGGTTTTGAACCTACTGGCTCAAACTTAAATGCTGATAAATTACTGCAGGTTTCATGATAACAGGCAGACAAATAGAGCAGAAGAACTCTGATGGGGGTTGATGTTATAGTTAAACTTGGACCTTAGAGAGTCTACATGGGAGAAAAAGCTTTGCATAAATGCTGTAGGGATAAACATCTTTCAGCATTTGGTGCACATGCCTTCTGAGACTGTAAAGCCACAAATGAGTCAGTAGAAAACCAGTCTCACTTAATTCTTGTATTCAGTAAGGTAGCTTTCTATTTTCTGATTTTATTTGCTGGCTTTATATGGTGTTTGCCTGGTACTGCACAACACTTGTAGTCCCCAAAGCACTCTCAGGTTGCTTGTATATGTAATATTAACAGTATTTGTCTCTGAAGGTTTGATCTTCAGAATTTATCTCTGTTTAGACAGCTAAGTTTGAATTCACTGCCTTACTTAATTTGAAGGACAGTATCATGTGTTGTTTGTGTGCTAATTGACATCCCCTTAGTAAATGGTGAAGATGGATCATTTTTGTTTTGTTTTGATTTGCACAAAATTGTGGAGAGACTAAAGAATGATGCTGTGTTTTGATGGTCTAGCTGACAGTGGGTAAAACAATGGAAGTTTTGAAAATAATCCAGTTGAATTGCTGAGGATTGCACTCTGAGAGAGGATAAACTCACCTGAAAAATAGAGCCAATTTTGATGCATGCTCCATGCAGTACCTATGCTGGTTCAAGAATTGCATTTTGAAGGTGTTCTTGAATAGATTCTTTAATAAATTATTCCCAAGTCATAGAAGTGCCCAGCTTGCAGGATCAGCGTAGAAATACAGAATGTCTGTGATCCATTCAGATTCTTGCAGAGCTTGGAGGCTAGTGTTGATCTGTGTAATTTCACTGGGAGTTAATTCTCATTCTGTTTTTATGGATCTTCTTGTGGAAGTAGTGGTCAGAACCTACTCAAAATACTGCAATTTAGATCTAAAAAGTGACACTGATGAGCCACAAACTGCTGGTGTTGTGGGTGACATGGACAGCCCAGCTGAAGTGCGCCAATGCACCCAGCATGGGTAACAAACAGTGGGAGCCACTGGCAGCAGGAAGCTGTGACACTGTTATCACCATGGAAATGTGGTGGGATGACTGGAGTGCTGCAGTGGATGGCTGCAAGCTCTTCAGAAGGGACAGGTGAGGAAGGAGAGGCTCTGGGCTGGCTCTGTACTCTGGGGAGGGTTTCGACTGTGCAGAGCTCAGGGACAGTGGGGATAAGGCTGAGTAATGTGGGTGACAATCAGAGGGATGGCAAACAAGGCAGGGATCCTCCTGGGACTCTGCCACAGATCACCCAGCCAGGATGAAGTGAAATATTCTATCAGTGGATGTTTCATGATCACTAGCCGTTGTTCTTGTGGGACACTTTAACTTGCCCAATGCCTGCTGGAAACTCAACACAGTGGAGAGGAGACAGTCTGGGAGGTTCCTGGAGAGTGTGAAGGTAACTTCAGACACAGCTGGTGAGGAGCCTGCCAGGGCATGCCCTGCCAGACCTGCTGTTTGCAAACAGGGAGAGCCATGGGAGATGTGGTAGTTGGAGGCTGTCTTGGGCACAGTGACCATGGAACAATAGAGTTTCTCTTTTCTTGGTGAAATAAGAAAGGGGGTCAACAGAACCTCTACCTTGGATTTCCTAAGGGGAGACTTTGGCCTGTCAGGACAGTGGTTCAGAGAGTCTCTCAGGAAACTGCCCTTAAAAACAAAGGGGTTCAGGAAGGCTAGGCATGCTTTAAGAAGGAAGTTTTAAAGGCGCAGGAGCAGGCCATCCCTATTTCCTAAAAGGCGAGCTGGCAGAGAACAAGACCAGCCTGACTGAAGAAGAAACTTCCACTGGAACTCATGCAATAAAAGAGATTTTATGACCTTTGAAAGATGAGGCAGGCAACTCACAGAAAGTACAACGATGTTGTTAGGTCATGTGGAAAGAAAATTAGAAAGGCAGAAGCTCAACTAAAACTTGTTCTGGCCCGTGCTATGAAAGATAATCTCTTTTTATAAATACATTAAAAACTAAAAGAGGCCCAAGGAAAATCTTCATCATTTATTGGATGTGGGGGAAAAAATTGTCACCAAGGATGAAGAAAAGTCTGTGTTCCTTGATGCCATCTTTGCCTCAGTTATTAACAGAAAGCCCAGTTACCCTCAGGGCAGCCAGCCCCTAGAGCTGGCAGACAGGGGTGGGGAGCAGGACAGACACCCTGCAGTCCAGGAGGAGGTAGTTAATCACCTGCTGTGCCACTTGGACACTCACAAGTGTGTGGAACTGGATGGGATTCACCCAAGCATACAGAGGGAGGGGAGGAAGAGCTCACCAAGCCACTCTCCATCATTTATCATCAGTCCTGGTCAGCCAGGGAGGCCCCAGATGACTGGAGACTGGCCAGTGTGATGTCCATCTACAGGAAGCTTTGGAAGAAGGATCCAGGAAATACAGGCTTGGGAACGTTATGAAGCAGATTATCTTGAGTGCCATCACATAGCATATACAGGACAACCAGGGCATTGAGCCCACCCAGTGACAGAAAGGAAGGTCCTGCTTGACCAACCTCATCTCCTTTTATGACCAGGTGACCTGCCCATTGAATGAGGGAAAGACTGTGGATGCTGTCTACCTGAACTTCAGCAAAGCCTTTGATACTGTCTCTCAGAGCATTCTCCTGGAGAATCTGGCAGCCCATGGCTTGGACAGGGGCTCTGTTTGCTGAAGTAAAGCAAAGACTGGACCCAGAGAGTGGGGGTGAATGGAGTTACACCCAGTTGGTGGCCTATCACTAGTGGGGTTCCCCAGGTCTCAGTATTGGTGCCTCTCCTGTTTAACATCTTTAACAATGATTTGGATGAGGGGATTGTTTGTAGATGACACCAAAGTACACAGGAGGGTTGATCTGCTGGAGGGTAGGAAGGCTCTGCAGAGGGATCTGGACAGTCTGGATTGATGGGCAGAGGCCAGTTCCATGAGGTTTCATGAGTTGAAGTGATGGTTCCTTGTGTCACAACTGCAGGCAGTGCTGCTGGCTGGAGGCAGAATGGCTGGAAAGCAGCTCAGTGGAAAAGGCCCTGGGGCTGCTGGTCGATAGTGGCTGAACAGGAGACAGCTGTGCCCAGGTGGACAAGAAAGTCAATGTCATCCTGACTTGTATGAGCAACAATGTGGCCAGCAGGAAGAGGGCAATGATTGTGCCCCTGAATTTGTCACTGGTGTGGCCACACCTTGTGTCGTGTGTTCAGTTCTGGGCCCCTCACTACAAGAGGGACATTGAGCTGCTGGAGTGTGCCCAGAGATGGGCAGTGGAGCAGGTGAAGGGTCTGGAGCACAAGTCCTGTGAGAAGCAGCTGAGGGAGCTGAGATTGTTTAGCCTGGAGGCTCAGGGGAGGCCTCATCCTTCTCTAGAACTGCCTGACGGGAGGGTGTAGCCAGCTCGGGGTCAGCCTCTTCTCCCAGGCAGCCAGTGACAGGACAAGAGAACATAGTCTCAAACTGTGCCAGGTGAGGTTCAGGTTGGACATCAGGAAGAATTTGTTAATGGAAAGGGTTGTCGAGCCATTGGAATGGGCTGCCCAGGGAGGTGGTGAGAAACAACTGGACATGGCACTTAGTTCTGTGGTTTAGGTGACAACATCAACTTCTGTCAAAGGTCAGACTCAATGGTCTTGAAGGTCTTTTCCAACCTTAATGGTTCTATGATTCAATTCCCATGTTAAACAAAATAAATAATGCAAAATTTAGCAGATGATTTCCATAGCAACCAATGCTCATGTAACAAATTCAGGATGATACTGTATAATAATTGGAAAGTCAAGCAGAAGAAGATTCTGTCAAATGAGGCACAGTCCTGCTCAGTTTTTTCCTGGAGGCTGTGCAACATGACAGTGTCTTAAAGTGGATCAAGGGCAAAAATCTGTATTGGAGAGTCCTTCAGTTACTGGACATTTTTCATACAGTATTTAAATACTTTGAGTAAGGTTTTATTTAAACTTTAATATGTCAGTGATAGACCTGAGAAAAGATTCTTTTATCCAAACTTATCTTTACAGCTTTCTCTAGTGGTTGCCTTCTGTAATGGAAGAGCATAAGTGTTGGAAAAGTGTTGTGATGACACATTCCCAGCTTAGTCTAGATTCTGATGAGGGATTTCTTTGCCCATATGAATCTTTGCTTCATGAATTTTCAGGTCATCTTTGGGCCAAATGTCTTCTCTCCACACTATCTTGTAGCAAGGAGTTCCATGACTGAACAAGTTCCTGGATGAGGCTTTTTTTATTTATGTTAAATCTGCCACATGCTGGGTTTTACATTGAAAAAGCCTGTGAATATTTATTCATTGTCCCAGATGTTTGTAGTTTCAAGAGATAGCGTTTATATCCTACAGGATTATAGTCTTAAGATTTTTGATTTTGAGCCAAATGCATCAATATTTCCCCACCCCCCCCCCTTACATAAATATTGCTCATTGACTTCTGTGAAGTTACTCAAATGTTTAATATGTATCACTTATAAATTTTGTACATACACTGGAGTGAAAAAAAGTGTTTGTGAGCTGAAAATACATCTGTTTGCAAGTATTATAAAGGTTGTTTAAGGTGTTGTTAGGTAAAGTAGTAAAAGATGACTGAATACAAATGAAGTCAAATGTAATCTGAATAAACCATATACATACAGATACTTTTTCATATGGTTATTGGTACAATTTAAGGTTTAAAATAGCCACTGGAGGGCTCACTGATCTTATGGTAAGTGACAAGCTTATCTTTCAAAGCCCATACTTGTGGGTGTGCTTCAAATGGGAGCACCTGGTGTGCTCCCATTTGAAAAAGACTGGATGATAACAGAATTTTTGAAGACAATGGGCAGGGAACACATTTTCATCTCAAAGGATAGCAGTTCTTGTGTTTATTACCTGTGTCACAGTGTGGGAACATTTACAAAAGTTTCGAAGGCAGAAGGATCTAAATGTAATAAACTGAATATAAAGGACCAGAGTTCCCACCTCCTTACCATAAAAAATGTAAAATATTTTCCTGTCAGACAGCAGTGTTTCCCCATTTTGAGGAGCCACCTACACACGTGACAGATTTTCTCTTCCCTTCTCTGTTCTGTGTGTGGCACCAAAGCTTGAGTGATGAGTCAGGCCCAGGGCTCTGGTCTTTTTGGACCACTGGTAGAACTGAGATGCAATGAACACGTTTAATTGGTGTCAGTTTCTCCTGGCATTTTGAATCAAGCCTTTATTTAATTTGAGTTAAACAGAACTTAGTTTTCAGAAACTTTGGGAACAATTAGTTCTGCTTACATACACTGATATTTTTGTATTTTTCCCAGCCTGAATCTTTCCTTTGTCTTTTTGGGTTTTAAGTATCCTTCTTGGATGTATAGTGTATTGTCGTACAACTGATACAATGAATGGAGCTAAATAGCTTATATTTATTACAAGCATCTTCCTTAAGTTCACAGCAGTACTTACAACTGTTCCGTGGGATATACATGTGTGTCACGTCCGCCTGCCTGGTGGTCTGGTGGATGCAGACCCTCGGTGTGAGCAACAAAGGGTCCACTGCTTCACACAGGTTCCCTGTCTCTAGGAGCAGTCTCCCTTGAGTAGAGGGATTCTGAACCCTAACAGGGAACTATGTTGCAAGCGCTGGATGGCTATTAGGAGGGATCTTTCCCGTGGGGATAGAAGTGTAGAAAGACACAAGGTCTGTTGCACCCGAGGTGGAGAAAGACCCTGAGCACTGGGGACCTCAGCTTTTATTGTAAACAAGGTAACCAATCCCCGAGTAGCTTGGAGGAGGGACGAGGGAGGGACAAAGGGGTAAGGGCCAACAGGGATAACAGAAGGGAGGAGGAAGGGTGATAGACATAAACATAAACAAATGGTCAACCAAGTGTAACTGAACATTCTAGAACTTGGGAGGGGGGAACAGGTCATGGGTAGGTGGTCAGCCCTGTCAGGCCAGGGTGTCCAGCCCCTTCTTGGCCCAACCTTATTCTGGCCTCAACCACTGGGGAACTCCAGCCCAGGGGTGTTTTCCTTAGGGCTCTACCATTCCCCAGGGCTTCTGAATGGGGAACGGCAACGCAACCACCCCCACATCTCCCCCGCTTTTATTATTTAAAGAAAGTGCGTTGTTCACTAACACAACCACGAATCGCTTAAGGCAACTTAGAAAACACAGAACAATAAAAATGATGAACAGAACTAAAAGTAAGGAACGCAAAGTTTGTACAATCCAACCAGAGATCCCCAAGCTGTTAAACAGATTGTCCAGCCAGTCCTTCCCTTCTGTCTTGAGCTGATGGATTTGGTCCTGCATCTCCTGGATTGTCAAGTTGATGCTTTGCGAGTGGGATGACAGGTTAAAACAGCAAAGTCCTTCAAACTCCTGGCATCCGTGACCATGCAGCGGCAGCAGATAGTTGATCACCGCTCAGTTTTGAAGAGTGGCCTGCCTGGTGGTTTCCTCATCCGCGAGGAGTTCCGAGAGCGCTCTAGATGTTAAATTGGCTTGCTTTCCAAGCCAACACTCCCTAGTGTGAAAGCTCCCCAAGGGCCTTGGCAGCCTCCACCCACAGCAAAAATATAGAGGCCACGACCCTTTTCGAGAATGACCAAGAGATCACTTCACTATCACATTTGGGATCTAATTCAGGGGTGGAACGTTTTTGGCAAGTCGAATTTGTGTGATCTCTCCAGGCTAACAGCTGGTTCATTCCCGGTGTTAACATGGAAAGTTTACCAAGAGTGCACGGCCCTCCTCAGAGATGAGATGGAATTCCTGCCCACACCCGGTCAGCACAGATCAGGAAAACTCCTTTTGGGAGTTTTCTGGGGAACATGATGGATGCGGACCATGTGATGTTTGCAAATTTGCATCAATTTTCTCGATTGTATAATTTTTGATCATTTTGGGAGACATCTAAGACAATGGGTTCTGGTTTAACAAGTGGGGGCATTTCTAATGTGTTCACTTTGGCTGGAGGCATAGGCTTGACTTGCCTCTCCCAATTTTTTCCCCCAGCCCAGATGGAACTAAAGTGTCTCCTGACTGCTATCTGTCTGCGGGCTGTACTATTATGGGAGGTGAAGGTGGTGCAGAAAATGGGCTGCGCTGACCCCAGCAGGTCTGATTCCTGGGGTTCAGTGTGCAGGGATGGTAAAGCCTGCACCCATTGATTCCAGCTGTGGGACAGGTGGGTTTCCGACAAAGCGATGTTATGCTCAGACAAGGTGTCGGGAATTCCTACCAGGCAGGTGCTCATGGGACTATTCACTGCGTTGGTGTGCAGGCAGAAGTCACTCTGGCCAATGGTCTTTGCCAGAGTGACCCAGACGTTCTCTCTTGGTTGCTGCACTAGCCACGGATGAGACGTCGGAAGCATCAGGATTAGCAGGACAGGCAGGACAATCAGGTTGACAAAAAGGACTGGCCACTTCATCGTCGGGATCTCTGGTGGGAAAACTGAGAAAGGAACACTTAAAATCGAAAAGGGTAGATTTAAAATCGAAAACGATAGACTGATTCCCACTTCCCCCTCTTTTCTTTAAATGGATGGACAGGGACAGGGGTAGGGACACACACGAGGAAAGTCAGAGAGTGAGATTGGAGAAGGACAAGACAGGGGTGTCTTCTGGGTGCTTTTCATTTTCTTCTGTGTCCGGGGTGTCTCTTCCCTGCAGGCTCTTTCGTGGGTCAGGAGTGTCTTTTTTCTGCAGGTTCTTCTCTTGGAGAGACACTAGAGGACTGTCAAATCCAGGTAGGTATTCTGGTTTCTTCTTTCTTCGCTTCCAAGCTTCTCCAGCCTGGAGATCTTCTGATCCTGAAAGTGCTTGTGCTGTCTCCGAAAAATAACTCTGGCTTTTCTGTTTAGGACCCCTGTATGGCTGGACAAGTCGATCTGGAACCCATTTTGGCTCTTCTGGGGTGGACACACATGCATAGCCTCGGCCCCAGATGATCAATGGGAGGGGCCCTTTGACCTCATGGGTCTCGGGGTCCCTCACCAGCACCAGCAGATGTTCTTTTAATTTGGAATTGGCTGAATTGGTAAAATGCCGGAATATAGGGGGGACGGGCTCTTCCTGGGTGACATCAAAAAGTTGATCATGAAGAGCGCCTTGCAGAGTCGCTCAATGGGTGATCTTTTCTTTACACCTCCCTGTTGCTGGTAGAGGACGCTTTTGAGTGTACCATGAGCTCTCTCCATGATGGCCTGCCCCGTAGGGGAGTGAGGAATCCCGGTGACGTGGGTGATTCCCCACTCCTGTAAAAACCTACAGAGGTGGGCAGAGGCATATGCTGGGCCATTGTCCATTTTTATCTTTTGAGTGGTTCCTAAGACAGAGAATGCCATTAGAAGGTGCTTGCACACGTCTTTCACGTTTTCGCCTGTGTGTGCTGAGGCGAACATAGCATGAGAAAACATGTCGGTGGACACGTGCACATATTTGAGCCGACCGAACTTGGCAAATTGTGTAACATCAGTTTGCCAAACTTCGTTGGCCATCAACCCTCGGGGGTTTACCCTCGGATGGAGTGAAGGTATCTGATACGTTTGACAACTTGGACATGTCGCCACAATTGCTCTCGCCTGCTCCAGAGGCAGATGGAACATCCTCCGGAGCGCGGGAGCGTTTTGATGGTAGAACTGATGGTTCAATTTGGCCTGCGCGAAAATGTCCGGGACATTTGCTGATCTCACTTGCGCAGCCATTGCCAGAGCATCCGCCCTGCAGTTCCCCTCGCTGATGAAACCAGGGAGGTCCTGGTGTGACCTGACATGCATGACGTGGTAAGGGTGCTCTCGGTGGGACAAAAGGAACACTAGCCTCAAGAGCAGGCCGAATAAATTTGGGTTTGAGACCTCTTTGAGCAAACTGTGTTCAGCTCTGGCAGCTATCCCGGCTACATATGCTGAATCGGTGACCAAATTGAGGGGTTCCTGGAACCTCTCAAAGACTCTGACGACGGCTGCTAATTTGCAATTTGTGGGGATCCCTCCACCACATGGACCTCAGATTCCCACTTCTGGGTCCGAGGGTCTTTCCAAGTCATAACAGACTTGTGAGAAGACCCTGAGCCGTCAGTAAAAACTGTCAGAGCGCTCAATGGCTTTTTACTTTGCGTAAATTTAGGGGCCAAATGGAAATTGGTGTTAAATAGATGATGTTTCAATTTCTTTCCTGTAATTTGGCCAGGATAGCTGTCCAGCGCGAACTGGAGGAACTAATTGGTCTGGAGTAATTTCTCCAGATCCTCCTCTTTCCAGGGCACACGGATGCATGAAAAGTCACACCCCACAAGGGTGCGCAGCCTGGTTCTTGCTCTGGTTATCAGTGAGGCCACCAGCTCTTGTGGCGTTGTTACTGTTTTTGACGGAGTGTGAGGGAGGAACACCCACTCTATAATTAAGAGGGGCTCCTTCAACCTCCCGTCCCACTGGAAAATAAGTCCATGATAGTGAGGGACCTGCCCAAGGATGGTGAACTGAAAGGGCAGGTCCGGGGCCATCTGGTGAGCGTGCTGGGAGGCCAAAGCCCTCTGCATCTTACCAATAGTTTCCCTGGCATCCGGGGTGAGCTGTTGGGGCGAGTCCAGTCCCTCGCCGCCCTTCAGGAGTTGGAACAAGGGGGCGAGGTCGGCCGTCGTCAGCCCCAGCAGAGGACGAACCCAGTTGATGCTCCCACAGAGCTGATGTAAATCCCGCAGGGTCTTGGGCTCGTCCATGATGGAGAGCTGCTGGGGTGCAACGGTCTTCTCCCCAGTCCGGATGCCGAGGTACTTCCAGGGAATGGTGTGTTGGACCTTGTCCGGATGGATCGTCATTCCGGCACGCTCAATGGCGAAGATGACTGCTTTGAGAGTCCAGTCCAGGTAATTCTCAGCCAGGGCACAGACAAGCACATCATCCATGTAGTGATATATGATGGCTTTTGGGAATGCCTTTCGTACAGGCAACAGCACCCCAGAGATGTACCACTGGCAGAGCATGGGAGAATTCCGCATGCCCTGTGGAAAACTTTCCAGTGATACCTCCTCTGGGGGGCCTCCCTGCTGACCAAGGGGACCAAAAAGGCAAACTGCAGCGCGTCGTCAGGATGGAGGGGGATGGAAAAGAAACAGTTCTTTATGTCTGTTATGGTGAGTGGCCATTTTCGGGGGAGCATGGCCGGCGATGGAAGGCCAGGCTGGAGAGGACCCATTTCCACAATGACCTCATTGATTTTTCTGAGGTCGTGGAGGAGCCTCAACCCACTTCCGCCAGGTTTATGAATGACAAAAACGGGGGAGTTCCAAGGGCTGTCCGATGGGACGATGTTACCCTTGGAAAGCTGCTCTTCCACGAGGGACTGAAGGGCGCTTAACTTATCCTTTGTTAGGGGCCACTGCTCCACCCACACTGGTTTTTCTGTCTTCCACCTCAGGGGTGGCACTGAGGCGCAGGTGGTGCGACCTGCAGTGGCCCCGGCTAGAAACCCTGTGGTGAGTTAGGGATTTGTAGCCTGATCCCCCATTGTGAAAGCAGGTCCCGGCCCTAGAGAGTGAAGTCGGATGGCACAATGAAGGGTCTTACTGTCACCGAATGCCCATCCGGCCCCTCCACCATGATGTTAGTGGTGGACCTCTGGTGCAACATTTCTCCCCCAATCCCTGTGATGGGATCTGTAGAGGGCCGAAGCCCCCACTGCCTTGGCCACTCTGCTTCAGACACGATGGTAACATCAGACCCCCTGTCGATCATCCCCCTCACGTGCACCGCGGACTTGCCATTCAGGAGCCTGCACGAAAGGGTTGGCTTGTCTGTGCCCAGGACAGTCGCATAAAAGGAGGCGGGAATCCGCCCGTTTCTTAGTAAGTCTCTTGGGATGGCAATAGCATGCGCCAGCCATTGCTGTCTTGGTATAAACCAAGGCGCACTGTTGCACGCTGCCATGAGTCTTAAGGTCTCTCCGGGTGTTACTGTTACGACTTGTGGGAGGACAAGAAACCCAGGAGGGCCTTTGGTGGAATGTCCCACAATTAAAATGTCAGTTCTCTCAAAAATGTCTCCGTGCAGGAGCACTTTATAAAGTTGGAAGTTGGTGGTGGTGACATATTGTGGGGCCACACTCACCAGGTGGAACCTCTTGCCCTCTGCCTCAGATAGGCTCCCCTCGGCCAATGGTCGGGCGGCAGGTCTCTCCGTAGCAACGTTGGGAGCCTTGGTGTCTTCAGCATGTAATTTGTTGTCATTGCACAGTGCTGCTCCACGCTCCTCTGCCCGTTTCCCTTCTGCTGGCAGCCAGGGCAGAGTGCTGCTACGGGACCTGTGGCAGGCTTAAAGGAAGGAGGGTTACCTTTTCTAGGCTTTGGGCAGTTGCGTGCGATGTGGTGCAGCTCACCACAATTGAAGCACCTGACGTGTCCTGCGCGGTCCTGTGGGGCTGCTGCAGTCTCCGTTGCAGCAGCAGTCTTTTTCTGGGGCGTGCAGTGGTGGCATGAAGAAGGCATCGGAGGAGGAGAATCCATTGAGACCTCAGCGCAGGCCTCCACCATGGTCTCAATGGTGGGCCTCGGGACTTTGGGAAGAGCATTCAGGACCGCCCGGCAGGCCGCGTTCGCGTTAGAGAAAGCTATGGACCCTAACAGCTTCTTCTGATTAGCAGGGTCTTCTTCTTGCTTGGCAAGAGCAGCCTTGATCCTGTCCACAAAGTCTACAAAGTTTTCAGTGGGACCCTGCTTAATCATGGCGTAACTCTCTGCCGGGACATCCGCGGAGGGCATAGACCAAAGAGCCCTCAATGTGACCTCTTGCACTTCACGGATAACTGCTGTTGGTAATTGGGCAGCCTGTTTCTCCCCCTTAGCAAAGTCCCACTCACTGGCAAGGTGGTCCATGGTGAGGTGGTCCAAGTCTGGGTCTTGCTGATATTGCTCTAAAAGCTCCTCTAACAGCCTCCTCCACGCGTGCTCCCAGATCCAGTATTTTGCATCCACTAAGATGCCGTCCATGATGGCCTTGAGGTCCTCCGGGACCAATAGATTGGCCTGGAAGGTGGCCTTCAACATCCCCTGACACAATGGAGATTCGAGCCCATGGTCTCCTACTAGCTTTACAATGTCCCTTAAGATGTTAAATTAAAAGGGCTTCCATTTGGGGTTGTGGCCTCTCTGGTGGTGTTGCACCAGAAAGGCCACAAGGCCCTGATCCCCCTGGGCGGCCCAAGCTGCCTCATCCAGGTCCTCGGGTACCAGGTCTTCGGATCCCGAGGAGGCCTGGGCCTGGTCCTCATAGGCCTCAGCATAGTCCTTGGCCTTTGGGCCTCCGGGTTCTAGGTGTCGGGACCTAGAACGCCGGTAGGCCTTGGCCTCCTTCCTTCCGGGTTCTAGGTGTCGCGAACCGGAAGGAGGGGCATGAGAATCAGGCTTCCGGGGGTCGGAGCGTGAAGGGATGGGTGCTGCGCAGGTCCGGTGGGTGGTCCCGGTGGAAGGGGAGGGGCCCAACACGACATGACCCTTCGACGCAGCCACAAACACTTGGGGGCGTCCCAGGGGTTGGAGAACTGTGTGGGAGGGCTCAGGGGAGGAGTTGCCCGTGTCAGGGGAGGAGTCCGAGTCAGAAAAGTCCTGAGTGACAGGAGGTTTCGCGCCATGGTGGTGGGTGGCGGGGCCTTGTGCCACGCAGCCGGTGCCATCTTTGCGGCTGCTGTGGCCATTTTGTTTTTTAGTTAACTTGGGGGGCGCAACGGGCGCAACAGGGTAAGTGGGCATAGGAAGAAGGTCTAAGGGAAGGTCCGCCAAGGGGTGATCAGGCCCTCGACGGTGGGGACGCTGTGGGGATCGCGAAGGGCTAGGGGAGAAGGCAACCCAACGCGACCCACGCTGCTTAAGGGAAGAGGGTGAAGGAGAATCAGGTTCAGGGGTAGAAGGCGTAGGGCAAACTGGGGACCCAACATTCCCTCTCTTGCGCTCCCTTAAGGAGTCGCAGATAGAAATTAAAATAGGAAAAAAAGGCCCAACCCCAGGTTCCCCCACACACGAAGCGAGTGTTAACGCTCCCCCAACTTCGTCCCAAAAAGTTAAACTAAAAACAGACTGAACGGAAACTGATAGAAGGTTACTAAAAACCCACCGAATAAATTTTTTCAACAGAGGCTTATTAAATTCTTTCCCTCCCTCAACAAAGGTCTTCTTAACTTGGGTGTAAACCTCCCTCTGAGACCAGGAGAGGTGAGCTCCCATCTTGGTATCTTAAAAGCCCTGATCCCTTGGAAAAACGGTTGCAACAAAAAATGGGGACAAGCAAAAGGTAGCACCAGGGAACCCCGCACTACTCACACACTGTGCGGTCTTGCTGCGCAGCTCTCACTCTTCAGGAGCCTCTTGCTCCTCACCAGACCGTCACCTCTGGTCTTCACAGCCCCGGAGCTCCCAGGTCATCTTCTGGGCTGGCTCATCTGGGCTCCTTTCACCGGCACCAAATAAAAGCTCCAAGGGAACAGTCCCAGCGGCGCTGAGGTCCTTCAAATCTTCTGAGCCCCTGGCTCCTCCGTCCAGAAGGATTTTCTCAGCGCTCTTCCTCGCGATTAGCCTCTTAAAACAGAGGGCTAATCGCTCAGGCTGCTGTCAGCCCAAGGTGCGCTCGGCTCCGAAGAGCGGAGGTCACTTACGTTAGGCAGCGGACTGGCACGCCAGTGTCCACTGCCCCACGCTGGGCTCCAGCTGTCACGTCCGCCTTCCTGGTGGTCTGGTGGGTGCAGACCCTCGGTGTGAGCGACAAAGGTTCCACTGCTTCACGCAGGTTCCCTGTCACTAGGAGCAGTCTCCCTTGCGTAGAGGGATTCTGAACCCTAACAGGGAACTATGTTGCAAGCGCTGGATGGCTATTAGGAGGGATCTTTCCTGTGGGGATAGAAGGATAGAAAGACACAAGGTCTGTTGCACCTGGGCACCCGAGGTGGAGAAAGACCCCGAGCACTGGGGACCTCAGCTTTTATTGTAAACAAGGTAACCAATCCCCGAGTAGCTTGGAGGAGGGACGAGGGAGGGACAAAGGGGTAAGGGCCAACAGGGATAACAGAAGGGAGGAGGAAGGGTGATAGACATAAACATAAACAAATGGTCAACCAAGTGTAACTGAACATCCTAGAACTTGGGAGGGGGAACAGGTCATGGGTAGGTGGTCAGCCCTATCAGGCCAGGGTGTCCAGCCCCTTCTTGGCCCAACCTTATTCTGGCCTCAACCACTGGGGAACTACAGCCCAGGGGTGTTTTCCTTAGGGCTCTACCATTCCCCAGGGCTTCTGAATGGGGAACGGCAACACAACCACCCCCACACATGTGCTCTATGAAATACACTGTTCCTGAAGTGATTTTGACAGTTATTTGTGGTTCTTATTCTTTCTGTTCATGTAAGGCTATATTGTACCAGAACTTCACTCAAGTCCGTTGCTTTACTTTAAGGAGACTCCTCTAATTTGTTCTCCCATGGTCGTTTTCAGCTCAGCCTATTTCAAAATACTTGCCTTGCAAATAGCTATTTGAATTCTTTCACGTGATTTTGAATCCTGCATTTTGCAAGCAAATTTTTTTTTAATTCCCTACTTATATATCTTCACTTTGAGTGTCCCCTCTTCCTTTATTTTAGGTACTGAGATGCCGTCTATTGCAGGGGATACACAAAATTTTGGTTTTGTCTTGGCAGGTAGACCTCTTTTATATTTCACAATTAAGTATACATACTTTGAGTTCCTTAGTGCTCAATACATCTTCCTTCCACCTTCCATCAGCTTTTTAATCATTCATGTAAACAAAAATATCCATCAGTTAAACTCTTCCAGTATACATTATCATGCAGTATCTATACAGAAAATAATTTAACAGTTATAACATAGATAGGAAGAACATTCTATCTGGAAATACATTTTGTCAGAAACTGTATTTCCTCCTTCTCAGACGAAAAGCATTCATCAAATTCGCCTCTGCATTTCATTCAGGACAGGTGTTCATGGGGCCATCTTGCAAATTTGGTACTAAATGAGCCTTTTTCAGAGAACTTCACCTCTAAAAATGGCATATATTGGAAATACGCTCAGTTTGAAATATTTTCTTGTTTTTACAGCCAAATGCCTTTATGTAATGAATGTATTGCTCTGCCCTAAACTATTTGTTTTCCTTAGAATATTCTTGACTGAAGTCTTCCTTGGTCGTACTTGAATATTAGGTCATTACGTGCATGCATTTACAGGCTTACCTTTTTTTTAGAAAAAGTTCAGGGAATTCACACAAGAGATACACAGGCAAACTGATTCATCTTGCTTTACAGGTATTAAAACTTAATGCCTTTTTGTGTTTTTAGCGGAATATTAGCAGTGTTGTCATGGATACTGAGTCAGATCCTGTTTTGCCATCTTGCAGATGTGCTAAAAATGGGATTTTCCCTTCCCACCTCTTAACTATTCATATGAACTTGATTGAAATCAGTGAAAAGTCTTTAGCCATCTCAGTATATTTTGGACTAAGATGTAAGTGAACAATAGAATGTCGGTACATGCTTTATTTCATAATAATTTTTAAGTATTTTTACATCTTATTCCACTGTTGAAAATGAGATGCATGTTGTGGGCTGGAGCACACCAAACTACAGGCTTCTGCTGGCTTAGTCTGGTAGTGCAACTGCTGCACCTTGGTCTTCCTTCCAGGAACCCATCACCACTGTAAGAGAGGCATGCAGGCTCAAAATATTAGACCTCAGGGCTACTGTTTTTTTTAAAAAATAATTATTTAAAACTTTTATTTTGGGGCATAATCTTTTTATCAGAGGTTCAAAGTACGGACTGACTGCAGATTTGGAAACCATTCTTGTATACAGTAGTGGTGTTTACATCGTGGTCTGTGAGTCATGGGAATAGGCTTCCCTTTGGGTGGACTTGACTGTGATGGCTGAGTCAGTGCAGCTGCTGGTGACCCACTGGTGGCAGTGGTGGGAAGAGGCCCCCAGGCAGCACCACGTGGAGAATGTCCTGGGGTCAAGCCTGGCCTGCAGGAGCTTCTTTAAGCTTGGTCTGGCCTGGGCTGCAGTTCCCTCTGTGTCACAGGCATGCCTGTGCCTGGCCCAGGATCCTAAACCTGCTGTCTGTGTCACCACACAGGACTCCCAGCACTCCTTCCCATAGGGAGCTATTGGTCCTTGCTTTCCCCTGACACTAACCTTTTTCAGCTCTATCTTAGAACTCTCATGTCTGTCCTCTTTTGTCTTCTACTGGAAATTCAAACCCTGCCAGAACTTTCTGCCAGCTTACAGAGGGAGCTAGAGGGATTTCAGTTTCCCTTCTCCCCCAGCCATTTTTCCAAAACAGCCTTCTTTTTGTGATGCTGTAATCGCCTGCATTTCTGGCACAGCAATGCCACTTTTGACCCACTGGTCCCACTTATTCTACCAGCTGTACAGACAGAGCTAAAACCCTCATGACTCTCCCTTCAGACTCAGGACAGAGGTTATATGATGCACTGATTCTCAAAATACTGCTGGTAGTTCAGACTTTTTGAATTGTCTATTAAAAAAATCCCTTTGGTTACTGCTGGCCATGTTAATTTTAATTTTAGATGGAACATTAAAGACTTTGGGAAACAATGGCTTGATTCTTCGTGAAGACTGAAAAAAACACTGTTAATTTGTCTCTTCACATGCTTTCTGGAATGAAGTGCTTGGTAACATAACCACTGCAGTGTTTGACAGGCAGAGGGGTGGGGATGTGTAAACTTGATTCATATTTTCAACTGAATCTGCACTGTGGAACTGTGTGTATGCCCGTGGGATGTGCCTGCCAGAATGCATCCTGGGCTCTCCATTCCTCTATAGCACAGACCAAGGACTGGCCAAAATGTGTCATAAATTTATCTTCTGTGGAAATGGCAGTGGGTGTGGAAATGGCAGATACATTTTTACTGAACTGCAGTTTGCAGTTGCCATACTCGTAAAAACCTGGTCAGAGCTTCCCCTTTCAGGCTCCTCATAAATTACCTTATTTATTTACCTCACATTAGGCAAATAAATTCCCTTATAAATTGATACAGTAAAATCATTGCTAAGTCTTTGTAGCTTATATGTAGCTTTCCAATAGATTATAACTTTACTATCAAATCATACAGCTGTATGCAGAAAGAACTGGGTTGGAAGTTCTAGATGTTGGAACTAGATGTTGGAAGTTCTCTTGGTTTGCAACTGTGGTGGGGTAAGGCTATAAATCTGGAACAGTACTTTTTAAAGAAACAATAAAACATATACAGCTTTGAGAATTCCCTTTAGTTTTGGACCTAAAAATCTGTTTTCAGAAGATGCAGGAAATAAAAATGGGAATAAGGGGGTGTGTTTTAGGACATTGAGTAAACTAATTGTTGGTTGAGGTGAAGTCACTTTATTTTTTTGGTTCAGTGCTTGCAAACACAATGTGCTTATGAAAATTACTCTGCTTTGGGTAGACAGTGTTATGCCTGGAGTTTGAGTCTTGACAGATAGGAAGCATTTAATTTGATTTAAGAAATGGATTTCAGAGACCTTGTGTTGTCAGGCCTACCATTTTGTACATATGCGTAATGCAAAACAAATCTGAAATTAGTCCCATTGGAAAAATGCAGAAGACATTGCTGTGTTATTACTATTATATATTACTATCATATGTGAGGTGGGTTTGCAATTGAAAGAAAATTAAATAATAAGTGTGAACTCAGACTCATTATCCAATCTGAAAGCAGGAGACGTAGTTCTTTCTCCGTGGGATCCAGTTGGCAGAAATGTGCAAGATTAGTATGGATTTAGATGTGTGCTTTTTCTTGTGAGATGAAAGGTTGTATATGGGATTAGTGCTCTGGCTTGATCATACTGTTTTCTCCTGCTTGATACCAGCTCCTAATCTGTGCTGCTGCAAGGTGAAAATAGGGTTAGTTTGATCTTTAAGGGAACAAGAGCAGTCTAAACAGTGTAGCTGGTCATCTAGGTCTTTGATGACAGAGGTGGACTTCCATAAAGACAAAACCAATGTGTGCTTTGAATTTTCAGCCAGATTAATCTGTTGTCCCTCAAAATTAATCCTTACATGTATCATTCATTTTTTAATGACATTGATTATTGACATCAGTAGTTCGATTCTACGCAGTGAAGTTTAGACCTCAAAATAGCCAATTCATACTTTGAGAGCATTTGAACTGTATTTTAAGCTGCAAGATGTGTTGCATCTGTGAAATACCAAATTGCCTTTCATTAGGGACACTTTTTCCACTCTCTGTATATTATAATCTCTTAATGTAAAATATATATAATTAACAAGTCTGTGAAATCTCAAAATAGTATCTCTGGATACTAGCACTATATCTCTGGAGTATTTTTCTGACATTATTGTGCATTTTTTAATGTCTTAGTTATGCCTGAGGAGTCTGAAAACTTTCTTCAATATGTCTTATAGCACAGCAAGCGTTACCATGGTACCTTTTAACATTTTTTCAATCAGCATATGGAGTCACAAGGGGAGAAAAAAGACTTGAGAGAAGAATTTTGGAATGGCATAATGCAAAAATAAACCTGTTATAAAAAATGCTCCATATGATTGATGATAAATTAAAGGAAACAGTCCTGTAATGTATCATCTGTTAGTTAAACATGTACTCTCATTTATCTAATCAGCACATAACCAAAGCCAATTACTGCAAATTAGCAGCAACAAATGACAGCCTTTAATTAACTTGAAGCTATATGCCCTTATTTAAGCCCTCAACCCAATATCTGAAAAAGTGGAAAAAATTAACCTTCTGGGTTTTTGATATTGTACTTTCTCAAAAGGTGAAATTAAAATGGAGCCACTGGACTGAATGTAGGAATTAGGAGTGCTGTGGTTTAGCATTGTCGTAGAACTGGTTTGCCAATGCAGTCAGCTCCTTCCTGAAGATATGGTGAGATGCAAGAGAGAAAAGGTCTTCCTGAAGGTATTAGGTGGTAGGAAGGCTCCTCACCAGTAAGTTGAAGACTGATAGATGTGCTCAAAAATCCATAGTTTACCCATATTTTCCAAAGCACATACTCCTCATGACTATCAAAATACAGCACTTCACCCTCTTTCAGAGTACCTTACAAAATGTGAGTTTTGTGAAGCTTCCAGGAGATAAGTTAGGTAGTCAGACTTTAAGTATATTTAAATATGTTGCTTTTTTAAAATGCAGTCAATCATATGATTGAGCTTTTATAAATACAGCATCTTAGTTGAAGACATATGGTTTTATCAGTAGGGAATGTTTTGTATATTCCAGTTTCAACTTGTTACAGGATAAGGATGTGTTTTGCTTCAACTGTTGTTCAAGATGAAGTTTTTTTAGACAGTATATAAGTTGCAGTATGGATTGTACAATACAGCAACCAAATGTCGAACCTATTCTACTATGGCAATTCAAAGCACAAGAGAATTTAGACAGAAGATCAAATTATTTTTGCCCTTGTGTTTGGCTCACTTTTATGGTGATAATAAAGGTAGAAGAGAAGAGGCTGAGGTTTAATCCAAACTCAGCAGTTCTTCAACATGCATTTTGGTGCTGTTTCCTGCTGCATGAAGCAGATTGACAGGAAGAAGCTGGGTATTTTGCAACAATGCAAATGTAAATATGTACATGTACGGTACCTCAGATTTTAACATGCAAAGATTTTTGCTTGAACCTTACTTTCCTTGGTGATTTGCTTTACATTAAAGTGCTGTTGCATTGGCTATTGATGCTGTATATCTTCTGTGAATGAACAGAAAATGTCAGTATTTAGGGTGACATCTTTGGAAGCATTAAATGCATATGCAAGCACTTTAAAATGGCAGAATATAATTAGAGCTATGAGTTTGACAGTAATTACTACAAAATTACAATATTTTTCACTGTGCAGAAGGCAAAACTAAATGAAATGGATGTGTTAGCATCTGGTAAGCATGAGCACAGTTTCTTTGAGATGGTTGACTGTCATATTTGTGGCACTCTGAGTGAGATCTATGGCTGATTGTTCCTTACCATTCAATTGCTGCGTCTCAATCTGCCCTGTTTGTAATTGGAGGATGCCTCTTTCTGCAGCTTGAAAATATGAGTGGGGAAGAGGTCAAGTTCTCTTTAGTCATTCGACCAGGAGTGCTCCGGTGCAATCACATGTGCGACCATATTCTCAGGACCTATTAGCTGGGATGGCAACTGTCTAGTACTTTTCCAATGCAAATAATTGCCAGGGACAGAATAGGTTTTCTGAATGAAATTCTCCTCCTCCATTTAAAATCAGGAAAAACACAGCTTTAATTCTGTTCCTGCATATACTCTGTGTTCCCCTGTTATGTACAGTACTGAGTAGAGTATTAAGTCCTGACTTTGGTGCATGTATGAAATAATAGCATACTTTTCCTAGAGTTGAAAGAAGGTTCATGATTTGAGATGGGTTGTAAGCATAAAATCCTTGCATTCTTAGATGTCAGTGAGTTTCTCTCAGTGGTATACTAAAGAATATGTGCACATCATAAGGGTGAATAAGAATACATTCCTTTTTAACCCTATAGGTCAAAATGTGCATTTACTTCCTCACTACTTTCCGTACATTACAGGTACCCTTTCCAGAGGGTTTAGCTGCATGGGATTTTCCTTGACTGCAAAATTTCTATGGTGGTTTTTTTGTTGGGTTTTTTTGGGGCTTTTGTGTATGTGGGTGTTTCCTTTTCTTCCTTTCTGTTTTCATGCAATGTCTTCTATACTATTATTATGGTGCAAGACATATGTCACTGAAATATGAATAATGAAGATTATGAGAATTTGAGAATTTGAGAATTATGAGAAGGAAGATAATGGCAGCAGGATTTCAGTTTGGTTTTAAATGAATCTAGATGTTTTGCTTTGCTGAGTTTAAAACAAGCCCTATAAAGCAGGTGAGAAAAATTCCTGTAATCTTTCTCTATTTCCATATTATTGATTATTGGGCTTCACTGAACTTAACTGACTCCTTAAAAACATTGTAAATGAGAGAAGCATGCATTTACTTGGTTCTGATCTTTGTCTTAGATAATTCTACATAGCATATCCTGTCCTAGGGAATAGTGAGCAGTAAGGGTTTCATAAGAGAACTGAAATATCGTTCCATTTTATAAGTGCATGAAATGTATTTTTATTAATTAATTTATTCATTTATGTATTACTTCACGTCCAAAAGTTTTGCTATCTTCTCACAATGAAAGTAAGAAAATTCTGAAGTATTTATAATAGTTTTTATAGCATCTGTATGCATCCACAATTAATTCTAGTAGATGTGGTGGGGCCCGGCGCAGATTAAAAAGGTCTGCTGCATGACTGATTATGAAGTTGTCTCTCAGATTCTCATAGGATACAATAAAGAAGGAGAAGTTTACATAAAAGTGGTATATTGCATGTATGACAAATACTTCAACATGCAAGGCAAATACCTGGATTATCTTATGTATGGAGTTTCCAGAATATTGAAATGGGTAATGAGGAAGGCTCTATAGATAGATTTCTGAGTGGCTATGATGGCAAGTGGAACTGAAACTGTAGGAATATTTTTTTGTCTCAGAATATATGTCCTTTTGGTTTTTTAAATTTTTTTCTGAAACAAATGTTTTAATAAGTATGTATTGTAACTTAGTAATCAGAAGGTAATTATATATGAAGATATTTAAAATTCAAGTAGGTTTGAGTTTGTTGAGTTTTTTCCCCCACACTTCCTTTGTTCTATTTTTGCAGTTGCAGCCCATGTTTCTGCCTTGATTTAGTCAACTATATTTGGCTTGGAAAATGTATCATTACATTATGTACACTGACTATATGGTTTCCTGCATTCGTATTTTAAGCTGTTGAAATGCAAAAGGCAATAAATGCCCTTATTTTTCATATTACCATTTTCCAGTACTTAATATTTCATCCTGTAAAACTGTTTAACTGACTGTCAACATGTTCATTGTCAGACACCTTGCATTTTGGAGTAAAATTGATAAATAATGATACTTTTCCAGGCTTCCAGCAGAGGTTTTGGCTGTGAGAATAGAAAATTATTGAACACTAATCAAAGTATTTGGGAGCTATGGGTAATTTTAAAGTAATCTAAGCCATAGATTACTTTAAATCTATGGTGGACAAGTTGCTCATATACCTGTAGTTATAAAAACAACCCAACTCTGTTGTGCTACTGTCTTAGAGAGTAGATTTTACTTAATTTGCTACCTAAGGAAACAAGAGGAGAAAGAAGGAAGAATTATCTCTTTAGAAAGATAATAAATAGAGGAAGAATGATGATTAAAAGGCCAGCAAGTTGCTGTTCACAGAAGTAGCTATTGAGAAGATTGAATAAGGGGAGAAAGTATGCAGCTCATTTAATGATTAGATGGAATTTGTTTGTTCTGAGCAATATTCAAACATTTGATCTGCTAATAAGCAGATAGCTTCACACTGAATACTGAATAGGCATTCACTAGATGTAATTCAGCTGCACTAAAATCTTGCCAGCCCTTTATCACTATCTTTCCATAGCCTGTAGAGAGAGTTTAGGATGAGTTGGTTTCTAACTTTAGCCCCTCCACTAAGTGCCTAAAATTAGGTGGGTTACAAATGAATTTTGGGAACATGCCACTCAGTGGAAAAATTAGCTTTGAACCTGGAAACTCCCACCTGCAATCTGCATATTAACGTGTCAGAAACATGTGCTATATATGGGTGGGATAAAAACAGTTGTACTGTTTATGGGCACGTTGCATTTCTGCTGAGATTCCATAATCACACTTGAGATAGCTTTCTGTGGCTATTTTAAACACATTGAATTCTCATTGGCATATCTGAACTTAGCAAGCAAACATTCATAGATTTCATTCATCACCTTTATTTGTTGCTCAGAAAAGACTTATCGATATCTAGGAATTGAATTTTCACAAATACCACAAATGGCAATTGTGAGTTATAAAAGCCATGTGATCTTAACCAGTTTTTAAAAATTGAAAATCTTTCTCTTTCTTTTTTTTATCTATGCCATGAACATGGAGAGAATATTCTCTTTTCCATAAAATATGCAGTCAGAAAATCTGGCTTACAGCAGTATCAGCAGTGCCCTTTTCCCAATTTACTAACCTTTCATGAGCTAAGCCTTGAAATGAACCTATCATGTATATGACCAGCATTTTATGACCTGGCCATGATAAATGGAGAATTAGTCCTGTGTTACTCTTCTATTCAGTTAATAATTTTTCAATTTTGGAAGAGCAGAGGGAGATTATATTACATTCTTTACTGACATTAGGAAAGCTATTTTCTCCCGAGTAATGTCACACAGTTCTTAACATCATACAAATGTGATATTACCTAGGAGCTCAGTGATCTTGGTTCCCAGCATTAATAATGTTTAATTATATAATATTATTTATCTCAATGTTGATTAATTTCCTTCAAAATGTAAGGCAAATGTTTTACAACAATGGTAACCATTAGTACTATATCATAGGGTCACAGGACAATTTTATGTTCTTTTTATTAATTACATCTCATGTTGTCCTGCCCTAGCAATATATTTTTGTACTACAGTTTCAGTGAAGAGGGTGACCAATGAAGAGCACAAAGGACAATCTTTGCCATTTTCAATTTCCTATTTCTTATGCTTTGCAATGCTCTCCTTAGTTTTAATGGAGGTGGAGGAGAGGAGGAGTGACCTGTTATCCAAACTTCCAAGCTGATTCCTAAATGGGTCTGATAGCAATGCTTTTGAAAAGACTTTTCTCAACTCTGAGAGCTTATCCAAGCACTCTAGGTGTGACAGTAGGATGAAATACTTCATGTTTTTCCAACAAATTGTTTAATGTGTTTCCTTGAGGACTTTGCTATTTTCAAATTTAGCAATTATTTCTGAATTAAATTAGTCCTATTACAACCATTAATATATATCTAAATTTTTGTTTTCATTTTCTTCTTCTTCTTCTTCTTGATTGCCTATATATGATTTTTTCTTTTCCTACTGTGAGGACCTTAATTCTTTTTCTCACGTGCATCCATTTTTTTAAGCATTTTTTAGCATTTTCTAGATATAATGTATATTTTCAAAATTTATATTATTTATATGTTTAAATAACAGTGGTTTTAATTTTTAAATTCTCTTTGGTTCTTTTTCAGTTTCCTTTTTGGTGTGTGATAAGAAACTAATTAATTTCCCTCATTCCTGTATGCTTGAAATCTGTGGAGAGTTTTGTTTTTATGTAAAAATAAAATGAGTTTTTATTCTGATAACATTTCAAATACCCAAATTTGTCATTGGGGAATTCTGCAGCTTTCAAGCATTTCTAAAGACTGTTATTTTTCATTATAAATGAGAGTTAAAATCTTTTGTGCCTATGCTTGGATATAAGATATGAAGCTGTTACATCTGCTACTAAGGATGATGTAACTGATCTGGTATTTAAAAATGCCAGAGTGAGTAGGTAGTTGTGGGAGATGATATGAACACTTTTAGCAGGTGTCTTGCTTTCCAGTAACCATGGACTTTAATGTATGTTTATAGATACCTGAATTTTCAGCAT
Organism: Eopsaltria australis; assembly: GCA_034509425.1. Taxonomy (NCBI): domain Eukaryota; kingdom Metazoa; phylum Chordata; class Aves; order Passeriformes; family Petroicidae; genus Eopsaltria; species Eopsaltria australis. The sequence goes on along the minus strand of JAVTVJ010001485.1, from coordinate 169,960 downwards.
TTATGGGTTGATTTTTCCACTAGAGTCTTGTTTGAGTCTCACCTTTATATGTGGTATACAAATACTCAAGCAAATAAACAATTACATGTAACAGTAGTTAGTTAACAGGCATATGAGGCATCAAGCCAAAGATAGAATTTGTAGTGAGTTAACATGGGACAGGAATAGCAGTGTGAAGGTGGAGGAATCTATTTTGGAACAGGGAGTTGTTCTTGTGCTTTAAAAACCTTCAGGAACTTATAACAGGCTTTTTTGAGCTTCACAGCTAAAATTGCTTTGTAGATTTTACACCTTTCAGTATTCACTTTATTGAAATACTTTGTGTCAAAAGTTTTGTACCACAGATACTACAAGGCATTTCATTTGTTTTGCTTCACCAATTAATGAATTCTTTTGTTTGCTGTATGCTATGTGTTTCTATTTTTTATCTGATAGTTGTCATTGAGATACATGCTGAAAAGAAAGTGAAAAGGTGCTTCTACCTTAAAGCTAATATTTGCTATTTTTACTGCACCCAAAGGAAAATATTCTATGAGAAAAAGTGGTTTTTTGTCACTCTAGCATTAGTCATAGGAGCTAAAGCATTAACCAAAGGCTGCATGCTACACCTACAGTGTAGCATTTTGCTCTTCTGTGCTGTTGGAGTCCTTTCCTCGTTGCCTTGAATGCCTTGAATTCAGCACTGGATGCTGCAGTCTTCTATTGTGGTGCAGGTCACGTAGCAGTGAATGAACAAGGTTGCATGAATAATGTGCTTTTTATTCAGTGATTGGATAAAAATTAATGCCCTCAACACCTACGTACATCCAATCTCCACTGCTTCCTGTGTGCTTATTCTTCCAGAAGCTTTAATTATTTATCCTTGGAGAGAATTTGACAGTTACAAGTAGTCACGACTCAGCAGATTAACCATATAAACACCAGAGCCAATCTCCATGTCAAGTACACTCGAATGTCTCATGGAATCAAATGTTGATTTTGAAGTGATGTGACTCCAAATTAAGAGGGAAAAAATGGCATCCCTAACTGCTGCATATTTTTTAATCTAACACTGTCTTTAATTGAATTAAAATTGGTTGAATATTCTTGCTAATTTCAAGAGGTAGTCTGAAGTGGGTGATATGCTCTAAATACTGACACAGGCTTTCTGCAATGGAAATACATTTTCAGGAGAGAATTGGGGGAAGCAGCATTAATTAATAAGCCAAAATATGTGCATAGTTTCCCATCATGCAGTGTTGCATAGTGATGAGGGGAAAAATGAATTACATAAGATACCTGCAGCATTTGCTACTTGATCTTCACAAAGTATGTTCAAATTAAAGCAAAACTGCAGGCATAGTAGGAGTCAGTATAGCTAGAAGAAAAACAGCCTTGGAAATAAACTGTAACTTCTTTATACTGGCTAGAGAGATAGAGAGGGAGAAAACCATGTGTGTCCGTGTGTATATTTATAATTAAATCTATAAATATGTTTTGTCTACTTGCTCTGAGTGCAAGAAGATCACCAGAGAAACAGCAAGATTATTTTTCATGTGACATTTTTTTATACTAAAAGTATTTATTCTGTGATTGTATTTTAGAAGGCAATGCCAGAAAGGCCAATATTAGACTACCTTGCTGCAGCTTGTTGAATAATGCTACTGTATTATCTGACTGGACTGCATGAATCACAGCAGGTGGGAGCAAATCTGTCTGCATCATCAGACTGCATAATGTAGGAGTATGCCCAGCACTGGTAGCTACTAATGACTGATTTAAGCCTTAAGAATTACCCTGAAAAACTATACCTAATGCTGACCTTATCTCCCCATGCTACGAACAGACTCAGAAGTGTAATGTGCAGTGGTTTTGTTTTGTGCTTTTGCTTACAAACAGTAAGCAGTTGGGTGACTGATTACAGCAGCAATTCACCTAGAGTTGTGACAGCCTCTCTGAAGTTTTAATAAACACCACCTATTTTCCTTGAAAGTAACAGACTAGTCTAATGAAGAATTCACTCACAGAAGACACGTTCCATGTGTTAAACAAAAGAATAGAGAAGATACTAACAGCAGCTCCTTTTACGTTTTGTTCTAGGAATTATTGACTGTTAAGCTGACTTCAAGCCAGTTGGTAAACTGCGAATTGCACTGTATCATATTTAGTTCTATTGAAATAAATGGGCAGCTGAACACCTGGACCAGGGGTTGAGGTTTGCCCAACCGGTGAGAAATTGTGAGATGTATATTCTGTTAGGGACAGTAATCATGATCAGGGTGAGATGAATGTCTGAAGGATGAACTGAACTGGTTTTAATTGCTGTTGTATATGGGACTTGGCAAACACAGATTAAAAATTTTTGAGTGTTAGCATGAGACATATTAGATGAGATAACCATAATAAAAACAAGTGTGCCAAAGTATGGTGATGTGCAGAGGTAGTGTCCAGTGTCCTAAGCGTTTGTGAAAGGTTTGTCCCAGTCTGCATGAAGATACAGGTGACAGGCAGGTTCTCATACTTTGTGACATAGATTAAGGGCATTATGAACTGTCTTAGAATTTCAGAGAAAGGAAAATGCGGTCTAAATTTTCAAACTTTTATTAGAAAATCATTAATATGTCTATGATTCTTATTTGCAAATGTAAACATTGCTTTGTGGCATATACAAAATCTTTTTGCTCCAGTAAAATGACAGCAAAACAACTCCTGCTAACCATGCTTATATTGCCAGTGTCTTGATATTTATCTGTGAAGTTTTGTGATACTGGTAATACCTCAGATAATATGTAAAGCTTGTTTATTAAAAACGTTAGGCTTTAAGAAATACAGGCTAACACTATGGTGCCTCCCTCTCTGGAGATGTAGGTATAATTTCACCTTTTCCTCTTCCTACTTATTCCATGAGTGTTACTTAATATCTTCCAAACCTCCCTTTCTTTGTAGCTTTTGGTTGAATTTGGTCAGTGGTTTCATTAGCTGTTGATCTAACAATGATAGGCAGATAGAGGATACTGAGCAGCTGCAGAGATAACCAAGGAATGGAAAACAGGCTAAAGGGTCATGAGTCTCATAGTCACAGTGTGTATGTAAAGGATGCTTTTATGGTAGATGCTTTTTATGGTAGGAAATAATTTTAGTTTTCTTTGACCAAAGTTCTATTCAAAACAAATTAATGATAGCTTTAAAAACCAATAACTTTCCAAAAAAGTCATTTGGCAGCCTTTAAAAGGTATTTTCATTTGGTGAAGTTCAGTTACATCTCTAGTGATGCCTAATGAATATTCTGCTGGCTTAACCCAGTGCTTATTTATTAATAGGATTATGGGCATCTGCTGTACTGAGAAGTTTCAAAGTTTTTTATCTTGAAGTAAAAATATAATGATAAAAGGGAAAACTTGAAACAGCCTCTTTATTTTTGATTATCTATGCTACAGGAATTTACCTGGGTTTTTTTTTCAGTCATCCTTTTCATGTATTTGTGGTTTCGTAACTACAAGATGTTTTTCTGGGCATAATTACAGAAAGACCAGCCATATGATCCTCCCTACACTGCTCATATGTTATGTGCATCACCTTTCCTGGCAGTATATATCCCTTCTTTTCCTTAAGTGATGGAGAGATAATTTCTGCTGCAAAGGCCCCCCTCCCCCAAGGCTGAGCAAGATGGTTTATCCACTGATGACATTTTATAGACTGCTTTCTTTCATGAGCACAAAAAGCTGAAGCAGCAATAGAAATTGGGTTGCTGGTCATTACTCTGTGCTTCTGAACAGATGGGACACTCAGGCAGGATATTGCTGCTCTCTTAAACTGTGGTCTTACTTTTTGATGAGATACCACGCTCATTTCTTGCTGCTGTAACATAGTGTTCTGGTTTAACCCCAGCCAGCAACCAGACACTGCACAGCTGCTTGCTCACTACCCCAGAAGTGGGATCAGAGAAAATTGGAAGGGCAGAAGGTAGGAAACTTGGGATACAGATAGTTAAATAGGAAAACCAGAAACTGTGTACACAAGAAAAGCAAAACAAGGAATTAATCCTGTGCGTCCCATGGACAGGCAGGTGTTCAGCCATTTCCAGCACAGCAGGGCCCCATTTTACATTGAGTGGTTACTTCAAACGACAGACACCCATTCCAAGCATCCTGCCCTTTTCCCTTCTCCTCTCCTTCTTTATATCTGAGCATGATGTCATATGGTCTGGGATATCCCTTTGGTCAGCTGGGGTCACCTGCCCTGGCTGTGTCTTCTCCCAGTCTCTCATGCACCCCCTGTCTCCTCACCAGCATGGCCATAGGAAAAGCAGAAAAGGCCTTGGCTCTGTGTGAGCCCTGCTCAGCAAGAACAAAAACATCTCTATATTATATACCCTGTGTTCTACACAAATCCAAAACACGGACCCATACTGGGCATTGTGGTAAAAATTAACTCTACCCCAGCCTAAAGCAACACATGTGGCCCTGCAGGAACTTGTAAGTTTTTCTTTCTCCTTATTCCACTTGTGAGTGTGATTTGCTGGGAGGTGATGTAGCTGCCTGTAGGTGCTAATGCTCTAGGGAGAATTAATTAATGTGCTCTGTAGAAAGGAAGAGCTCCTTCCAGCCTCCCATGCATCTTGGACAGCAGAGGGCAGGTGTTAGTTTTGTGTGACTGAAGGCTTGTTGTATGGAATGGTTGTGTATGCACATTTCCATCTGCATGCTAGAAAGGGTTAGAAAGACATAGTATGGAGCAGTTAAATATAGGTCATGCTTTTTTGTGTATGTAGGAAGTGTTTTTCTAGCAGAATATTCTTTTGCTTTTTCTTAAAAGAACCCAACTATTGTTTTGGCCAAAAAAATGTAAGCACAAAATTGAAATGGTATTAGGAAGGGAACCCAATATGCCTCACTATACTGAAAGCTCCAAATATCCTCCTGTTCTTTCATTTGACTCTCATCATGGTGGTCTGTATATGTTTTCCATTACAGACACATATATGTAGTCTGATAAAAAATTTTATGTAGTGGACTTACTTTTGCCTTAACTGTTGAGTTTTCAGTTTAATTGCACTTGAGGATTTTGTTGCTGCATGCAGTCCTCGTGCTTGTAGCTAAACAACAGATTTCTTCTGGTTTAGATATTCCAATCAAGTATATGTTGATAAGGTGCTGTTCAAAAGCAAGCTTAGTATTTGCACACTATTAGGTGCAAAGTTGTGTTTTTACTGATAAAGTTTCTTGCACTTGGTTAGAGGAGCAGCTTTAGTAGAACAAAGCATCACTATGACACTGTCCTGGGAGTCCTAGACAGATAAAGTCTATGCTGCTAGTCATTAAAATGAAGTCTTAGTTTAAGGATAATTGCAGTTCATGGTGATCAGTAATAGCTGTTAGTATAGACATTTAACAGGTTGCTTCAGTGGCACATGATAATTTCATAACAGTATGGATCCTTACTCTTTCATATCCAAGTCAAAGTGAATAATAACAGCAGACAATCAACATTTATGCAATGCTAACATGTTGACTGTAATGATAGTGTTCAGTCAGTCTCAGATGTGCTGTCGCTTAAACTTGAACTAACTGGGGACAACAGCACTACGGTTGCCACTGGGTAGTAAGGCTGATAGTTTTCAGTGCACTTGGTAGGATTTTTCCTTCTGCTTTACTTATTGTCATAGCAGACCTTCTCAGGCTGTGTGGTGGCTTCATCATCCCTTTTTTTCCTTTCTCTCTTCTGGAACTGTGAGCTGGGTCTGTGTCTCTGCCAGTGGCATTTCTTCTCTACCTCTTCATTCTGGCATCAGTGCTTTACTGAAACCCAATACAAAGCAAGCACTGGGCATTGGACTGTTCATGTATGATTTCTCCACAGACCCTCATAGCTGACAATTTTTCCCCATTCCTATATCTCCTCTGACGTGGATACCCATCAGTTATCTGAGCTTCGCCAGTGGGCTTTGGTTTCTGCTTGTCTGTCCAAGCACTTGCCATGTTTTTGCTCCAGCCTTTGTGCATCCTTGCTACATGTCTTTACTGTTACTGAATCTGGTCCTAGTGCAAATGCCCAAAGTCCTTTGGAGAACTGCTGACCCTCAGAAGACCAACAGTTTTCATGCTAACTCAGCCTTAATTGTACTGAAGCTTCTCAGGGGCTTGCCGTGCTTGAGCAAACAAAACACATTTCCTGAGGGTACCTAGAGAAAATTACTATTTATTTTTGCTACAACAAAGAAATATACAAGTTGCTGTGTATGACAGTAGGGTGGTAAACGCAACTTTATCTCCATTTCTCTTCCATTCTAAACATTTTGTAATCTTGGAGTCCCTTTTAGAGTTAGGGGTGCTTGCCTCCTTACTGCACTGCTTCAGTTCATGGAGCTTAAAACAGAATTTCTCAGTCTTCACATCTGCAGCCATTTCACTTAGTGCCATTCCTTACATTACTAGCAATGTAATTTGTAAACTTCAATCCAGTTAAGTGAGCATTTAAACAGATGTTTAAATCCTTCCATCCAGCCCTGCCTCATTATCATGTCTTTCACAGATTTGCCATCCTGTTTCCCATATTTATCGTTGTATCTAAGGTAAGCCTTAGATTGCAAGGAAGAGAAGCAACCCAGCTAAGACAAGAATGCATCCTTAATACATGTGGGCATGTGGGCATACCTGCACATATACACTTGTCTGCAGATGCCTCTTTCATTTGACTGTACCCAGAAAGAAGTGAACCATCACTTCAGGTCAGATAACAAGCAGCATTAGCATTAACAGGTATGGTGATTCATATCAGCTATATGCACGAATAATGCAGAAGTAGTCCTGATTTCCAGTTCACTGGGAATGAGTGCTGTGAGTGCTGCAGTGAATAACCCTCCACTGGTGCTGTTATCCACTACTGCAGAACTGCCAGAATTCTTTAGTCCTGAAGCTGATGGATAATGGTTTTGTGTGTAGCTCCATGTTTGCCAAGAGGATCTGTATCGTTTGGTGACACAGGTTAATGGATTCTGTTTCAGGGTGAAGTGGATGCAAGTGGGTATTACACACTTGTCCTGGCCTATGCAGTTCATTTCCTCTCCCTCTTCACCTTTCATGACTGTGAAGTGATTTGGAGACTAGAACTGATCTAGCTGAAGGTAACCCCCAAAACCCCATAACAGTTTTTCTGTGTTATTCTTCAGCCAGGTGCCACAGCATGCACTTTATGGCAATGTGGCAAAGGTGTTGCAGTCTGAACAGCTCTGCTGTCCCCAGATCTCTACATATACTGCCAGACTTTTGCTCTGATCTGTGACATAAGACGAAGATGGTAATTTTTACTCTCTGTTGGTGTTTGGCTCTTACTGTTTTGATGATAATCTTTTAATTAGGAGAGGGGAAACTAATGGGTTTGGGAAAGTTGGGTTTTTTATGGACTGCTGTCTGCTCAGACAAGGTATATTTAGCCCTTCCTGATGGCAAGAGTTACAACTATGCATTTTTTCACAAATTCTTTTCATTGAAGCTCTTCTTGCCAGTATTTAGCTGTCCTAAAAAAAGGACATAAATTTTCTTATGCTGGTAAACAACATATTTGTATCTATACTGTATAAGTAATAAATAATTTTTTCGTGGTTTTACAAAGCAAAATATAAATAAATCCATTTACATTTTCATAAAAGTAAACATGTTTTATGAGTGGCAAACAAGCTTAAGAAATCTTGTACAAAAACTCAGTCACAATTAAAATTCTCTGACTTCCATTTGGATTTGGAAATGAAGAATGAAATTTGACTCCTATTGGATAAGATAGGAAATTTGTGAAGTCACATTTCATATACAGGGGGTTTTTTAAAATCAACTTTGCAAACCATTCCTATAAGGAAAACAAGATATGAACAAAATAAAAATAAAATACTCAAAAAAAAAAAAGAACAAAACATAAAAATAGACACCTTATTACAATGTAAAAAAGAAAACTACTGAATTATTAAATGCATTTCATGAATGAGAACCAAAAAGATGCTAGGTTAACAAACAAGTAAGTGCCTGGCTTTCAGTCTGAAGAAGATAGCAAAAAAAGTTGCTACATAATTGAACTAGGTTGCTATTTGCTTTCTCCTCCAAATCCCAGGTTTTCTGGTTGTTTAAAATAGAAGCACTTTGAGACACTTGGACATTAATGCATATATGCCCAGAAGAAGCATCATTTCCATCAGTATGAATGAATCATGGGACCATGTTATGGGCTTCTCCTTACATTATTCACAGTACAATTTGTACACCATGCCATGGTTTGTGGACATGAAAGAAAATGTGACTGGGATGTATTTCTTAGGGCAGAGTCCCTCCCTAGGGTGAGGCTTCAGTTAGAATGTGACTCATGGTGCAGAGGGTGGAAGCTTGGGACAGGGAGAAAGAGGAAAAACCATAGAAACACAGGATCGTTTAGGCTGGAAAAGACCTGTTATATACAAAGACCTGCAGTGGTTGCAGGCAGCCAAACAGACATGGCCCAGCTTTAGATAGTCTGTTTTTCAGGAAATGCAGTTCACTTACGCTGCTGCTAATTCTCTAGTTTCAATGTCTGGCTGAAAGAAAGGAATAATTAAAATGTGGGGTTTTGGAAGAATTGATTTAGTGTTGGTTTGCAGATTTTATAGTTCTTCACTGTCTGATCATTCCTCACAAAAGCTCAGTGTCTTGTTCAGATTTGTGTATTATCTCAGATTCATCTTTCCTGTGAACTTTTGTAGCGTGTTGACTTTAAACAGTGGGCCCTCAGGAACTACTAATGGAGCAGAAGGAATTACAAGTTTCATTTTCTTCCAAATATTTCATGTCATATTTCAATGGGTGAACATGTCTTAAAACAAAATTGTTTCAATATTTCCAACTAACAGAAAAAACAGCCTCCTTAACATTGTTTAGGGTCAGCTTCTGGTTCAAAATATAAGCCTCTGCACAAAAATTTGTAAGCATATTTGAGACCTTAAATTTTACACTCCTCTGATGTAATTTAAGTTAGAAGTTGATCATTAATGATTAGTGATCACTAATCTTGAATAGTAATACTTTATATACAATAGAGTTTTCCAGAGAAATAATTTGCAAAACCACAAATAACACTCCCATTTCCTGGTGCAGCCCACCCTTAGCTATAATGTTGCCACGGAAACAGCAAAACTCTGATCCAGTGAAAGAAAAGGGGTGAGGATGAAAGGGAGATGGGGACAATTTATAGCACTTTTGTTTTGTTTTGTTTTTGTAATAAATTAAATAGAATTTGTTAGAATACTTTTGGTTTCAGGTTGGGTTTTTTGGGGGAAGGGGATGTTCCTTGGATTTCGGTTGGTTGGTTTGGTTTTTCTGCTATGGGAAAACGTCAGCCTTGACCTAAAGGCCTTCAGATGTTTTTGCATAGGACAATAGGCTCAGGTCAGACTCAAACACCCATTAGAGGAAAAAAATCTAGGTGATGTGAGCCCAGTCTATGCTTTGATTCCTGCAAAATCATAGAAGAAGTATGTAGTCATGGCACTGACAGAAGTTCAGCGCCTTTCAATATTTCTGGCAGCTGTAGGATGAGCCCCCCTTGGAATCACAGTAGGATGCAAGTGAGCTCTGTGTGCAGGTAAATCAGAGAAACAGAGGAATACAGAATGTGATGCATTAAGTAGGTACAAACAGAAGAGAAAAAATTGTTTAGAAATTATTCTTTTTTAAATTAACATAGCTATGTACTTCTTAGGAAGGCTAGATCATAATGCCTTTTAACTTGTCCTGATGTTATCTCGCTTTTCTGTTAACTACATCTTCTGAGGTTGTCTCACATAAAGAAAGCTGGATTAGGCTGATTAATAAATACATGGGTAAGAGATTTCTGATATATGTTTATCTTTTGTTGTGCAAAGAATGCTGATATTTTTCCTTCTTAATTATCAAAAGAAGAAATGTCTCCACAGGGTATTAGAAATCTTTGTACTATAGAAATGCTTTATTTTTATTTGTTAATGTTGAAGATTCTGCAAGAACATTTACTAAAGCAGAGCATTAACACTTGTGTCCATCATATTACAATGTGAGGAATAGCATCCTATTTGCTACATCACAGTAAGAGTAATTGTTTAGAACTTGTCATAAAGGGGAATGTCAGCTATGATGCCCTGTGGCTACTTTTTGTGTAGTATTAAAATTCTTAGCAACATCTGTATTTGTCTGACATATTCAGTGTTTAGTGTAACTTAGCTAACCCAAATTCAGTTTGGAGGGGGTTTTTTTGGTCCAAAGTCAAGGTCTTTCTCATTTGTCTTAAATTCAACTTAATCTGCAAGCAATTTTATTGTTACTGGGGAATAACCCTGAAAATGCAAATAGTTTTTCAGCAGAATTTCAACAGTGTCTAGCACTTATTCGTATAGAGTACATGCTTGACCACAGTGTATTACTGGAACGAGGTATTTTTGCCAACTCTGATTATATGAATAAAATTTCTCTGAATATGATCACTGAAAGTCACCTTTTATGCATTCAGGAGAGTTTCTTACTGTAGGTTGGGGAACATAGCAGTTGTATTCCCTGTGTTTCCTCTTTATGATGGTCACATCACCCTACCTGGTTTGGCTTATGTATTGGCAATGTCTCCTACATTTGCAGCAATTTAAAACAATTTAAACCTCAGCAAAATGTAGTTTCTCCCTCTAGTCATGCCTCCAGCATAATTTCTTTTCTTACCCTTTGCGGTTAATAAAAGTTAGTAGCTTCTGAGATACAGGCTACAGAGGTAGTTTAGATACAGAAGGAAAAACATGGCAGCTAAGGAAAAGCCCCTAAGAGCTGCTTGGAGGAAGAAAAGGCTGAACAGTGACATGAAACAAGAACTGAATCACTGTGAGAAGAGTATCCATGAGAAAACAGCTGAAAAAAACAACAGGAAAAAAATAAAAAAAGAAAGAATTGTCTAAGATGCCAAAATTACCAGTAGTTTGTAAGAAATGCTGTATTTTGTCAGAGGCAGTGTACATCCCCTCACTGTGTATGTATTTCTAGGGTTATATATTATTTTTCACTCAAATATATATTATTTTCCACCTGCCATTATATTGCTCAGTCAACAAAGAAGTAATTGTTCCATGGCCATTTATAAATAGTGTTGCAGTGTCTGGCTCACAGACCTGCAAAAAGAAAAAAAAGAAAAGAAAAAGGCTAATTTTCAACTTGGATCCTCTTTACGCACTGACTTAGCATAAGCTGCAAATAGAAGAAAGACGGAAATAGTGCTCTGAATGTCTTGCTGTCTTGCTATGATAATAGCAGCTACAAACTTGTTTAAGGCAGGCGTGGTAAAGTCAGTGTGCAAGCTCCAAACAGTGTTGGAAATGCAGAAGACATTATAAATGCTCTGGCAATACCTAGAATGAGCTAGATCCTAATTTAAATTGCAGTTTATGCCTATTACACAGTCTCCTAATTTCGTTCATTATTTCCTGGAGTTGGATTTGAACCTGCTGCCTGAAGGGCAAAATTATGTACTGTTTCTAGTCTAGGAACTATAAAAGGCAAGGTTTTAAAATGTTCAGTTCTCCTACCTTAGGGCTGGATGTGTAAGTGAGACAGTTTCCCTGTCAGACACTGAAATTGGTGCTGGATTTCAAGCACTGGGTAATTCAGTGGCTTCTGCTCCTCTGCAGTGTCTAATGTCAGATTTGCAGGAGAGTTCTGCATCCAATGGATGCTTTGGAAGCATTTCTGTGTCCAGTGAAAGTTTCAAAAATTAGACCTTTGCTGGTGCTCTGGGAAGCTTTTATCCTATGGCTTTCCCTTTGCCTGCCATTCCGTGAAGTGATGCTCATACTACCTTTAAATAGCTACTGTGCTAACAGGGTAAATAAGGGACCAATAAGTATATGCAATTTTTTTTTCAAGGAGGGCTTTGGGCTTTTTTCTGTGGTTATTTTTATGTTTGGGTTTTTTTTTTTTTTTTTTTTTTCGGTTGGGTGGGTTTTTTGTTTGGTTTTTGTTTGCTTATTTGTTGTGGGTTTTTTGTTTGTTTTGTTTTGTTTTTTGGCAGAGGTCTCTGAAGACAAACCTGTAAAATCTGTGAATCTGCGGGCAAATCTGCACAGAGAGCAATCGAACATCAAACGAAATGTGCACATTCATGTTCCTGTCCTGGATGTAAATGAATTGGCGGAATGAACACAGTCGGGGAGAAACACAGATCTGACTCCACGGTTTTCCTCACCTGCTGCTCCTGTGGACATCCCAGGCATTTCTCTGGCAATACCCTGTCTTCCACGGGGGACTGGCTGCCCACTCCCGTCTGCTGACACGCCGGCTTCATTTTCTGGTGTTGCAGCAAAAAAGGTGCCGCCTGCGCTCGAAATGGGCTCTTCCACTATTTAGCAAGGCTTTGCTGAATGAGTCATCAGAGCCGGCTGGTATTGGCTGGGCTGGTGAGCACCCAAGGGATTGCCTGGCAGAGGCTGCGAGGCCTCGCTTCATTCACAGAAATGTGGGGATGCTAGCCAGCCCTTTCATTCACACGCGCAGCATCTCATTCACATTTTGCAGTCCTGCTAGCCGCTTCTAATGAAGAGAGCCGTTCGGGAGCAGTAGGGTTTTCTGGGCAGTAGAGACACGTAAAAATAGGCTATGGTGTGTATATTTGCTGTTGCTGTGCTAGGAGGATGACGAGAGGAATGAATGCTGAGAGGATGCTGTAGCAGGTTTGCAGTGTGGTGATGAAAGGCTGTTCTGCAGATCAGTAGGAAACTGCTTTACATTGACTAGGACATTGCCTTTATTCATCACTGCTGGGATAAGAGGCGCTGACTTAATTCAATATATCGTGAATATACTAATTAAATACCTGTATTTAAGCGGGCTGTTTCACTGTATTTGCAGTTTGTATGCTGCAGCCTTTAGTCGGGGAAGAAGAAAAGAATTCCATAGGATTTTTTCTTTTAAGTTGTGCTGCAGTGAGTAATTTAAAAAAAAAATTACTTTGCACTATGCAGCTTCTCTGGTCTGAATTTGTTAATAATGCAGTGTATTGTCCTACATCCAAAAAATGTTTTGCAAAGCAGGTTGATTTATAGGAAAAAGCCATATGGCGTGTGAGGGGCATTGTGTATCACAATGCTGTACACATTTTGACTTTTAAAGAAATTGCAGGAGAAATTAAATACCTGTTTTCTGCATGTTTTGCTACATCTCCAGATTGGGTGTTTGTGACTGACATTTATGCTTAATAAAGCCACTTTTTAATTTTTTTTATTATTATTTTTCACTGCAGGATGTCAGTTTGCTGCTACCTGGACTTTTTAATATTCTTTCAGGGTTTTTTTCAGTTTTTCAGAATGAAACCAAACATTCCAGTGAATTGAAGATCCTCTTCATGTTTTCTTCGGAGTGAATATCAGTTGTGAAAGAAAAAACATCTGTTAAGCCAGTAGTTGGACATCAGAAAAATTATTTTCTTCACACATAGGTACTTATGTAATTCCTGCATTAAAATAGGATGTTCTTGTGAAATAACAGGGGAGAAGGATTTCTTTCTCTGTCAAAATTTGAATATAACAGTTTCTATGAGGGGCAGCATTGACAAAAAGGCACTGTTAGACTGCTTTTGTGCAAAAAAAATGTATATATTCTTTAGTTCTGTTCATCTGCTCTGAAAACCTTTAAGGTGCCTGTGTTCTGTTGCAGGGGCAGGAGAGGGGGATTATGTGTATGTAAATACTATCCAGATATTTGCTCTCTAATTGTGATTTCTTTATAGATTCACAAATATGTGAGGTGGAAGAACGTTTTAACAGATGAATAAAGTGTGGTGTTTCATACAGGCTATTAATTCAGTTTTAAAGGTAATTGCCTTTGGTACTAAAAGGGTGGTGGGAGGGGAGAGGAATTAAAGGTTGGGAGGAAGTATCTGTTTGAGAAGATAGGAAAAGGGAGTTTGAGAATTGATTGGTGCTAGTGTGCTGTAAGTGGGTGGATGTGGGTTTTTTTTTTCCTTCTCTCTCCTTTTTTTTTGGCTACAGGAAGTGATTTGCAGTGTTCACAGCCTTTTGTTGAAAAGGGTCCTTCTCATTTGTGTGAGTCATGCTTTTGCTGTGAGCAAGTTGGCAGCTCTAAGCAGGACTGGGATCTCAGTCACAGAAAACTGTTACTTTACCCAACCTTAGCAGGGAACCAAGAGAAATTTCTTAAAAATATAGCCTTTTTTTTGTTTTTCCTTATGCTCTTTTCTTTTTTACTCTAAACTCTTGTTATCCATCCGTGTCGTTATGAATTGCTTGCTATGTTAGTACAGGCATCTCCTGCATTGGCATCAGATTTGCCAGAACATATGCAGGAAAACAGATAGAAGGGCATGCTTCAACGTACCAAGTATAACCGCTTCAGGAATGATTCTGTGACATCTGTTGATGATCTTATTCACAATTTGCCCATGAACAGCAAGGTCTCAGCAGTTGCTACAACTTCAACTTCACCTTCGTACCTGGTCTCACCCGAGGTTCTCCGCAAGGACCAAGAAGATGGACCCACCACCCTGTGTACCCTCATCCATAAAGTGTCCCACTTGAAACTCTCTAGCACGGGCAGCCTTTTGGGTATCAAAAACCTCTCCTCTGCAGTAAAGGAGCTTGCTGTCTCCAAACTGCAGGGAAGCTCGAGTGCTTCTAGTTCAGCAGCAGGGGCTTCAGACAACACATGTAACCTTGTCTCTGCCACTTCGTGTTCTCAGCAGGACGTGAGCAAGATGAGTATGGGGAAAAAAGCACGGTCAGAGGAAATGCACCTGGGAAGTGAAGATTGGAATCAAAGTAGCAGTTTTGTCAATAAATCCTCTCGAGGATGGCTGCACTCGAGTGAGAAGATCCTGGGACCTGGTGTGACGTACATTGTGAAGGTTGGTCTGTTTTCTTCCATTCTCTGTTTTTATCAATGAAAAATTCTCTGCTGGTTTTGCTGACAGGATAGTCAGGCTGAAATGATCTCTATTTGTATTTCTTTTTGTGGTGCATAAAACATGAAATGTAAATGCAGGAAGGAAGGGTTGGGAAGCTGTGTTAATTTGTTACATTAAAGCAAACCTGCAAATGTTCTGCAGCTGTATAAAAATCTTGTTCTTAATCTAAAAGCTAATTTGATTTGGGTTTTTTAGCCTTCTTCTGAATTTGGGTTTTCAGTGTTATCTAGCATACTGTATATATCTTGGATACGTAGGCTTTCAATATGTCTGGTGCAATACACAGGAGGAGTAAGGGAAGACTCCTTGATGTGAGGAGAACTGTTAATCATGCATGAATTTTTCAGACTGAAAAACCTCTAAGGGCAAGTGTTTTTTTAAAGTGAAATGGTATTTGAAATCTTAGAGCAGTAAGGCAGAGAGCACAATTCTTATCGTGTTTCACAATTAGAAATAATGTTGTGGGTAGAGCAGGAAAATGCAGCTTGTTTTACATAATGAGCATTCAGCCACCTTAAATGTTGTTGCTCTTTTCAGTTCATTGATACAGCAGAGGATCTTGAGTACACAGGGTAAACTTAATATTTCCATATGCTTTGAAAATATTTTAAAATGACCTGTTAAAGTAGAACCTTCAAGATATGTGTTTGTGTAATGTTTTTTGTAATTAGGTAAGAGTCTGGTTACACCTTTCAGCATAGTGTGCAGAAAGTGTAAAAGTAACATTATTGTCCAGAATTCATTCTTCAGTTGCTATGCTTCATTTGCCAAGAGGCTTTTGTATCTCAAGTGTTAAACTATTTTGCAGCAGGCTATTAATATTACAGGTCTATTTTTAGTGTCATCTTATTTTCAGAGTAAGAGTCACAGGTGATTTTATTTCAGGATGCTTCAAAACTGAGTGACACCCTTGTTACTTAACTCTCACTGCTTTTTCTCAAGTCTCATTAACAGAAGCAGAGTGCATATTTAGTTGTTAGGGGACTAGGAAGCAGTTTTCATTTCTTTGTGTTAGTGGTGATAATAGATTTAGCAGGTGGTGGTAGATTGAGTAAGTTGGCCAATTCAGAGCACTATTGAAATTGTACTGTCTTTTTTACTACTCTGAAATTTACTGGAACTACAAAGGAGTCAGTGCTACCTTTCAAGCCACAAACTGCTCCTCTGTTACTCTTCAAGAAGTGTCTCAATAAAAATAACCCACTGATGCTAGACACAGTAGTGTTGAGACTCTGATGTTCTTTTGCACAGAAATACTCTGGTTAGCAGAAGGTCATTTACCATTTTCACATTAGCTCAGGGTACTCAACCATTTTACTTTTTATTTTGCTTAGGATAATATAAGCCCAATAATGACTGTGGGAATACACGGCTGCTGTTTGTTTTACCTGAAGTGATCACTATGAATCAAACAAACACAGTATTCAATTTCTTAATCTTTTCAGTAGTTGACTACTGTATGCTAGAGAAAGCTGATATCTTTGAATTGAAAAGAGAATTAAAGTTATATAGAAGTGGACTAACATTTACAGTTAGTAATTTACCCATACCTATCAGAGATAGTAGAACAAATATTTAATTAGTGCAATTGATGTTGAGTACATGAAAGTGTATTTATACACACTGTATATATCAGAGTTTTCGAAATCAATCAAACAACTTATTTTTAGGTGTTTGTTGGTAGTTTGTTAGTCATTAAAATGTATGGAATCTAGGTTATTGTTTCTGTTAAAAAAATAGGACGATTACTTTAACTTTGTGGTTTCTGGCAAAAGAGTCAGAACAGTGCTCTAAATGTGAAAACAAAGGTTGAAAATAAATACCAAAATAAGTGGTTAATGAATGAATGAAAATAAACTGGTCCTGATTAATTCCTAATTTGCTTGCTTATTAAGTATCTCAGTTTTCCTTGGCAACTGCAGCATTCATATGGATAAGAATAGAAGTGCAGTTCCCAAATCCTTAAACATTGTTTGCTACCAAGGCTTTTATCCAATCAGACCATCACATCAATTCACAGATAATGTATACTGAGGGGAAACATTCCTTGGATACCTCATGGCTATACTGACTGTCTGGGGGACTCATACCATGTTTAATTAGTACCATATGCCTTTCAGAAAACTCCATATGCCATTTGTTAAATGAGACAAAAATTAGATTTGTTGTTAACCAGCAAAGCTCCTTTTTTTTTTTTTTTTGGGGGGGGGGGGGGGGGGGGGGGTGGAAATGTGCACTGGGTTATTTTAATTTTCTTATTAATCCACATTTAAAACAGAAAATTAGTCATGGACAGGGTTAATTGCAACTACTGGGCAGTATGATAGCTCACACTGGAATCTTCTGAAGTAAGAGACACAAAATATATGAAAAATCTGAAACTTCACTGCTGTTCCCACATTTTCACATATTACTCATTTTTAGAATAGGCAGTATAACTCTAATGCTTAAAAAGGGTGTAGATTTATGGTGAGCTGTAGCTGTACTCTGATCTCCATAGCCTGCTGCAATGGAATTGTTTTCAACCAAAGAAGTGCTGGGACTTTCTGCATTTTTTCCTCCCAGTGGACTTCATGTTGCATTTTTATATATTACAGGATGAAAATTTCCCCAAAAACCATTTTAGTAACAAATTAGATAATGACCATAACCATATTGGGGAAATAAAATAGTCAGGTACTGATGTCTTACTTAATACTACTACTGGGCTGTTTAACAAATAATGAATTAAGGAAAGAAAAAAAAAAAAAAGGAAGTAGTTTGCTGTGCTGGAAGTCCTTAAAGAGCTCAGTGCTTTCCCTATAGTGCGACTGATTACTACAGGGAGAGATTATAAAAGTTGACAGAAAAACAAATACATAGAATATAAAAAAAGTGTAAGAAACGGAGCAATGTAACAATGGTTAGATGTTTCAATGTAATCTGTTGTTTCCAATGATAAATATCTACTAATGAGTATAACTGGGTAATGTTATAGACATTTTGGAGGTTTTTTTATTTAAATAAGAGTACAACAGTCAAGAGGCAAATACTTTTCTTCTTCAGGTAAGTTGTTACTAGATTTTATAACAAGTGTCAAAGAGTTTAATATGCTCTTGTTCAGCAGTTTAAGACCAAATAAACCAAAAATACTGTATAATTTTATATACCTATATGAAGTGTATCTGAAAAAGCCAGTAAGATTTAAAGCCAACACAGTAGTATAGAACAGACCTGGGTAAATCTGGTGTTAAAAGCCAGATAGAAATACAGTATCTGAGACAGAGGAAGGAAAAACTATTTAATCCAAAAGAATCACTGCAAGTCAGGCAAATAATATTTCAATAAAAAGAACATTAAATTATTATTATTTTTATAGCAAAGTATTCAAATAATATAATCCTAACTGCAATTATTTCTTTAACATTTTAACAATTTCATTCCTTGTGAGGGAATAACAGCAGTTTATGTCTGATGTGGAAAACACATCATTGGGAAGCTGTTCAAACACATCACCAAGTAAAGGCTTCAGTTCTGCAAACATTCCTGCATGACACTGTTTACGGGAGCATTCTCATTGAAATAATTGAGGCTACCTTAGTACACTGGAAGTTAAGTGTGTGCTTAGGGATGAACTGAATTGCTGTGTCTCTTTAGTGGCTAACCCAGTCTGCAAAGCACAGCCTTAAATGGAACTAACAAAGTGGAAACTGCATCATACGTCTCCTCCCCCTAGAAGACTTCAGGCATCTTTGGAAAAATGTTTATCTCGTTGGGTTTTTTTTCCCCTTTTCTGTTTTAACCAGAATTATTTACTCTCATTAAAAAAAATAATAACACTACAGCAAGGCTTTTTCTTTTCTCTTTTTGATTAAATTTATCTTCTGTATAGAAAAACATCTGTGTAAGTTTGTTTGGGTTTCTTTTAATCAGATTTAATTTAAACTTTTGTCAGTCAAATTGGGGTCGTGCTGTTGGTTAGTCACTGATAGTTTGGCATGCCCTGACTAAAAACATACTTGGTAGGACTTCATGCATGTAATTCTAATAACAAAAAAACACAGTCCCAGAGCATCCTGTTTGTAATGAGGTTTACATGTTTAAGAAATGTGTTGTGTGTTTCAGTCATATGGTAATAATAGGACAGAATACTGACTTTTTATTTCAGAGTCTGCTACCCTCAACCCGGGTACACAAACAGTGTTAACAGAGACTAATGAAACTGGCTTATCACTGTGGGTTTTAAAGCTGCATGCATGCAGATTAGGGTAGAGGGAAGTAAGTGGCAAAGACAGCATTGGTTTAAGTAATTAATCCCTTCTATTGTTCCATATTCCTGAGAGATAAGTTAGTATCCTTTCCATTTTCCTTCACTGTTATTTGGACTATGAAAGAATGATATTGATGCCTGTTGCTCTGTTGAAAATCTTTCTTTTGATCTTCATGGACCTGGACTACTGTGGGTCTGTTGTACAGCCCTATAATAGGAAAAGAGCATTTTTCACAGAAATTAGATCAGATTCTATGAGCAGAAATCATACCATAGAGTATTTAATTATAATACTATTCTAATTGCATGAATAAAGTACTATTACTGTACATTTGCACACGTTCTGTAGAAAGCAAAGCATGTATTGATTTCAGAGTTGAAGGATTCAGCTGACAACATGAATGTCTATTCTCCAGTACATTTGGAGTGTTTACATGGAGTATTTTTGTTTAAAGCAAAAATTATACTCTTGCTAGTTATTTATCCTGCTAGTTATGTATGTCCTACAGTTCTAAAATCCCTAGATGAATTTAGCTGGTCAGTGTAGGAGGTAAAATTGCATTCAGGCAGAATTCCTTCTCTGTTTTTCCTTTGAAATTGGATTGTTGGTTTCTTTGTCTTCCAACAATGTTTACAGTAAGAATATCATGTGCCCAATGTAAATATCTGCCACAACAAACATACATAAAGAAAACACACAGATGAATCAAGATCTTCAGGGAAAACTCATGCCCTCCTGTGCTGCTGGAGACGAGGCTCTCATTTTTCCCAGAGATGGGGTGTTTTTCTCCCCTAGCCAAAGAGAAATCTTGTCTCCACTAACACAACAGCTATACTTGATCTACAACCTGGCTTCATTTTACAGCAGGAAGTTCAAGTTAATGCACAGAGTATCAATATTAAATTTTCTTGTTTACAATGAGAAAAAGCTCAGATCTGCTTTAGTGTAGTGTGAGAGACAACCAGCCTTCCCAGCTACTAATGCTCTTTCAAGATGATTTACTCCCCCATGCAATGAAACTAATTTCATAGAGGAAGAGGGGTTCAGTATTGCTTCTCTGCAGTTCTGCATAGCCATGCAATATAAATTTCATTTGGTCCTATATGTTTATGACAAATGTAATGCAGCTCTACCTTTGTCAGCTGCAGGCAGGTCTGAGGCAGACCATGTCCATTTGAGTTGTGATGGGAATAATGATTGGACTCAGTGTGAACACATTTCCAGACATCCCTTGTTTTCTGGAGAGATTAGGCACAATTCAGTAAGGATAATCTAGGATGTTTATTTAAAAAGTTAGATATTCCCCTAGCTTTTTCAAATAAGTTTTCATAGGGCCAGGTGAGATTTCAGTCTCAAAATGCTGAATCAGACAAATCCAAGTCACAGCTAAAAGTTCAAAGACTGAAAAAAAACCACATTTGAAATTAGGAAGAAATGGCAACCAGAACCATAAAAAATAAAAATAGACGGGTTATGGGCTACACAAAGAAATAAATGTGAGGTAGACAGAAAAAGCTGTCTAGGCTTTTTTTTTCTACAGCACCTTCACATTGGATTTACTGATACAGGTATTTTTATTTTTTTATTTAACCTCAGAATAAATCCTGAAATTAGAGACATAATTTGAACAAATACCTTAAATAACAATGACAAGACCAAAGGAGATTGTATCTCAAGATATTGTCTAAGCTTGCTCCTCACCATTTCCATCCTTTGGATGTTGTTGTGCTAAGATGCCTTTATTTCCATTTTTGGGTCTTACTAATTTAGAAATTACACAAGGAAGAGCATGTCTCATGGGACAACAACATCCTTCTTGATGGACATTTGACACTGCTTACCTGTGATAAAGTAATTACAAGAAACAGAATTGTCTCTTTTTTTGTAGACAAGCTGCTTTCATGAACCACAGGACATTTTAGAAACACCTGTAACTTCCCAAGGAATTGGAACGTTTCAGAAACACTGCCTTTGTCACCAAATGTAGGGACCATTTTTGTCACCACATGTTTAGTCCTGATGCTTACAGTGTTACTCAGTTTTACTAACTTTCTTTTTGTGTAGAAATTAATTTTGTAGAAAAACTAAGCAGAAAGCACTAAGTAACTAGAAACATTGCATGAACTCTCTCTTGCAATATATTGATTTCTGCCAAGGAAAGAAAAGATGGAAAGGCAGGGCTGCTTGGTATTGGGCAGGAGCTGGAAGCTGCAGGTGCCAATTCTGAGCTGACCCTGGCCGTGGGAGTTTTGGGAGTGGTGGTAAAAAGGGGTCTCAAGTGAGCCTGCTTGGGACCTTTGAGGGCCTGGTGGTACCCCCAACCTCCCAGAGCTGCTCTGCTTCTTCATAGCCTGTATGCTGCAAGGAAACCTTCTGGAGATTTTTCATTATTTCTATTCTTCTAGAGATTTTTCATAAATCTCTTCCCTTATCCCTTTTTTCTGCACAGTGGATGTCATCATTTGGGCCCTCTTACTGAGAATGCAAGAAGCCATAGCTTCAGCATAGAAGAGTTAAGTATTGATAAAGACTCAGAAAAAATATTTTAAAAGTATTAAATTATTAAAAATAGTTGCTGAACTCTTTTGATGAAGACCAGAGGTATGTATGGCATTCATATAAAAAAGCACTCCCTCTCCCTCCCTGCATGTTTTGGATTCTCAGTTTTAACAGTGACAGGTCTTTCCTACATCACACCACCAAATGCACAGGTTAGAAAGCAGAACAGTATATGCTTTTCAGATACTTAACATGGGTTTGTATTTGGCATAGTGGAAAAGCACCTGTAAGATCTGTCATCTTCTGAATCTGTGCTTTAATGATACTCTTCATCAAGAAGTTCTACTTGCTAATGACTCTTACTCTCTAATGACAGAGGAAGAACAAGTTCTTTAATAGCTAGATATATTTACAGTGTCCATATTTACAGTTTCAAATGTCTAATTATGATTTCCAACTATTGAAGCATGTTGTTTTGGCTGCAGAAGCTTTTGTGTGTTTGTGTTAAAGGAATTCCGGTGCAGAACATAAGCTGCTGGAACTAATCTGTGTGGTGCTTTAAAAGAAAGTATATCTTAGTGGATATTCAAGGTAGCAGCAAAACAGTCTGGAAAGTGTTCACTGAATTAAAGTATGCAGCTGTGAAAATTAAGCAATTCATCTGTGCTACTGCAGTGCATACTCTAAGTGCTTCACACTGGAACAATTGCATTCACTGTTATTATATATATTTTAAAATTAAACCTGAAAAGTACAGAACTAAAATTTGTGGCTTTTTTAAAGGGAAATATTTTGGCCCATACAAAAAATTGAGGCTTAATACAGAATGTATTTGCATTTAAAATAATAGGATAAGTCACTGTCAAATGTGAACTTCTGATTCTGACATTTCTGAGGTTTTGCATGCAAGAACATTTACCTGCAAGATAAGGACATAAGAAATATTGTTCGTGCAAAACTACCAATGTGGGATTTTTCTGAAATCTTGTGAAGGCCCTGTTAGTTTAGCATCTCTACTACATAAATGTTTTTGGGCATGATGTTGGCTATCTTGTTTCATCCCTCTGCAAGTAAGAAATAAGAAAAAAGTATTTTATTTGAAGGTGTTTTGTTTTCAACCCCATTTGAGATGGAGATTAGAAAATTGTCAGAAGCAAAATTTGTTTTGTGGTTATATCTTTCCCCTCTCTAGCAAGAAATGAGACCTCAGAGTTGACTTAAGAAATTGCTTTTCAAGATAAGATAAAATATCTTCTTCTTTTCCTAGCTGAATCCTTTGCCTTTTTTAAGAGGTTCTGAGTCCTTACTGTTGAGTTGATTGTGAGATGCTGCCAGAATGCTTTCACAGGGTAAGGCAATTTATAGGAAGTGTTGGCTATCATTTGCCAGTTAAGAATTGTTAGTCTGAACATATGAAGATATATAATCTATTTTTGCTGCAGAAACATGTTACTGTACAAGAGGAAATAGGAAGGTGTTGGCCAGAGTTGGAGGTATTCTTGGGAGAACTGTGTTCTCTCGCCCATTGCTATAGAAGCAAACCACCTGCTTGCAAGAGGAATGCAATTGACAGTCATATCCAACATCATTTCTTCTAGTATGAAAGCTCTGTTGGTTTACTTGTCTCATGGAGGATTTTGTGATGATAAATTTACAGAGTGGTTGAGGCTTATCTGTAGTTGAACCCCAAAGAAGATTTTTTGTTCTGTTTCCACTCAATCAATCCTTACTTAGTGTTTTCCATCTGGATTGGAATGTGCATTCTTTAATGAGAAAAAAAACCTTTGGGGGAAAAATTGATTCACTGTAAATCTCTGTAAAGGATTACTTACTGGTATAAAAATTACCAACTGTAAAAGTATGAAAGCACGGAAGAGAGCCTTTCTATTTTTCATGGCAGCATATGTTTATGACACATTTTTGGTGCCGGATTCTGATAGTGTCTAAATATAGGGCCTTTTCCTCATTCAGAACAAGGCTGCCAGTGTTTCTTTCATGCAGGATTGCTGTTCCCACGACCAGGTATGCTGTTCTGCGTATAGCAGGAAAGCACAGGGCAGAGGTACAGGCTGGGGGCTTTGGCATATACTGGTAGAGCAGTCATCAGAGACCTGCATGTACGTCTGAAGGTATGTCTTGCCCCGAGGGGAGTGAAGGGCAGGAGGCTGCAGTATGGCTGGGAGAGCATGTTACCCAAGCACTCATGTTAGCTAAAATTTTAAGACGTGATAGTTAAGCAGATGATTTAAAGGCAAATATATTTATATTCCAAACTATTCAAACTTCTCAGAGAAACTGAAATCTCTAGCAGCTGACTTAAAACTGTGTGACTACTGCTTATACAAGTTTATTTCTCTCTGAATATCTAGTCTTGGTTCTGCCCACAGCTTTTTCTAATATTATAACTTACTGTGCATTAGAAATGTCACAGAACAAATTTTCCATTCCATTCTTCTACTGAAAGTGGCTAGGTAAACTAGCATAAATCTGAATGGTTTGGTGCATGCAGGACCTTCTTTTAACCACACTGCTGTCTGCTCCACTGATGGTAGCCACCATTTTCAAAGCCTGCCTCTTCTGCTCATCAAATGCTTTGCATTTTCAGCAGCACCTGAAGTGCGAGGGTGTCCTGCAGACTTCTGTGATGCCAGAGTTTGGATGATCTGTTTGCCATGATAACGGCAGGACAATGGTTCCCCACCTACCAGGAAAGGGTTTCCCTGACATGCTCTTTGCAATGGGCAGCTCTTAAGGTGGAAAAGAAAACAAACAGAGAAGCGAAACCCCACAGAACAAAGAAGCAAAACTCCACAAAACATAGAAGCAAAGCCCCACAAAACAAGAAGCAAACAAAAAAGCCCACAAAAACAAAGAAAAAAGGGTTTTGCACTTTAGAACGCAGGTCTTGCTAATCATTGAATCCAGAAAGATTTACCAGATTCCCAGGTCTACATCCCAGTTAGGTAGCTGAGCCACATCCTTGGGTTAATGACTAGGATGATATTAGAAGGGACCTTTACATATATTTTTTTACTGAATGCAGTACCTCTATATTTAAAAGATTTCAAGTGTCAATTCAATCAAATAATGTAAATAAAATACATACAACTACACTATGATTTCCACGTGAAGTAAAGATGCAAATGTATGTTTTGATAAGCTGTCTTCTCTTTTTGTGCCCCTGTCTTGCTGATTAGCAGAGTTAAGTAATTTTGGGCTGCATGTCTCAGTCAAACTGAGGTATTCAGGGTAATAAATGTTCCTGTAAAGCACAATTAAAAATCTAGGAAGCATTGTAGCACTTACTATTTTCCTTTAACTTAGTTTATTTTATTAAAGGGAACACTTTCTGATTACAGCTCCTCCTTAGACTTTCCTTCTTTTTTAAATTTTTTTTTAATTTGTTTAAATTTTTTGTGGGTGTTTTTCCCCTGCTTTGGTGGTTTAGAAAGTGGGTATTGTAAATTCAGTTAAGCTGGGAATTTCATCTAATATGATATCAAAGGGATTAAAAGATTGAGTTTCATATCAATTTGCTAAAGAGAAAAATTCATTTTATACAATAGTCTCTGGCCATGGCTTGGGCTGCTTTTGGATTGGACTGCTTTTGTGTTCGTTTTTTTCTTTTCTTCTTTTCTCCTCTTCTCCTTTTCACACATCAATATGGCTATTAAAAATCCTGACTGTATCCACAGTTGCATGTGGACAAACTTACTATCTTGAAATCAAGTCCTGGGCTGGTGCTATTTTTGTATTATGGTCTGCTTGTTAGTGTGCATCTGAATTTGAATCTTAATCTGATTTAGGGTAGATAGCAAACCTGAAAGTAATTTTTAAGTATTGTGGAACTCCCAGTGCACATTTCACAAGCTCCTTTAGCTGTTAAGGGTGATACCTGACATTAGAAAGAACTGTCATTTTTATGCATAAATAAATGCATATTGCAGTTAGTAGCAATAGAATTTGAAATAAAAGCTCTTATTTTTAAATAAGGTATTTTTCAACCACAGTTAACCAGCACTAGTCAATTCATACTAGCTACTCATTTACTTCCATGGCATAATGTAATTCTGGACAAGCTCTTTGGCAAATGAGAATAAAATGTGAAACAATAAAACCCACAAAACCAAGCAAACAAATTCCCCCATCACTTAAAAAACAAAAAAGAAGAAAATGTAGGTGTATGACTTGAGCTACACATGAGAACCAGAAATGGCAAGTTCACTTTTGCACATGCCAAGTAAAAGCACAGAACCAGAAATGGCAAAATTCACTTTTGCACATGCCAAGTAAAAGCACAGCCTGAGCCCATGGGTGAGAAAATTGCAGCGAATTGCCCAGCTTATGACAAGGTATTTTATTTCTATTTTTGAAACTTAGATCTCCATACATCACACAGAACCCCAGGAATCAGAATCTCATTTTTGAGCCCCCAGGCTATTATCTGCAGCTGTGCAATGTTAGAGCATACTTTGGGTACGTCAGTATTTGAAGGCTAATTTTTGTCTAACAATGCAAGTGTATGTCTGTTTGCTGATGTAACCATGTTATCTCTCACATGACTTGTCCAAGGCAGGTACAAGCTGCAAAGCAGTGAACAGCTCAGATCTGATGATGGTCATGTGGTTACACAGATTAAAACCAGTAAATCTCAAATTACTAAGAATATCCATGCAGTTTTGATGAGCTAATGATGCTCTGGTAGTTTGAATTCAGAAGTAAGGAGTTCTTATTTTGTTTGAGAGTAGGTGAT
This sequence comes from Eopsaltria australis, assembly GCA_034509425.1. NCBI lineage: Eukaryota > Metazoa > Chordata > Aves > Passeriformes > Petroicidae > Eopsaltria > Eopsaltria australis. Next base: position 143,536 of record JAVTVJ010001485.1, on the reverse strand, counting down.
GGGTAGATCTTCATGCTATGCACAAGGCAGACAGTCATCTGCTAGACGTGTATGTAGGCTGGACTGCCTCAGTGTTGTGTGGAGCTACATCCTGGTGGAATAATAGAATAAGTCTTGCTATGTTTTTATGAAAGTATTTCTTGCTGCTCTTACTGTTAGCTTCTCGGTCCAACAATGGAGAATTTCTTCTAATAACTTGGTATTTTGAAGAGCTTGTTAGGAAGCACCAAAGAAGGTTGTTCATCTTTCTGGAGCAAAAGGCTTCTCTGGCAGTGAATACTCTTTGCTTTTTTTTTTCTCTCTTGGCTCCAAGTACACAAATGCACTTAGCCAGCATTCATGTCTGTTTCTGACAAGTGTTGAGAGAACTCAATATCCTCTTTTACACAGCTTCAGTAAAAAGTTTTAGTTACTGAACAAGAATTTCTGAGTCATAAAGAAGACAGGTACTTTAGAGAGTACGGAAGAAATCTTCAAACCAGAAATCTGAGACATATAGCCTTTTCTTACACTAACCTGTCAAAATTGTAACTAATAAGGATGTTGGAACCACATGGAATGAGAGCTACGTGGTCTCACCTACATGTGGCATTCTGCTTCCTGCAATGTACTGTTTAGCATGCAAAGTACAAATTATGAATCTAAAACCTCTGAATGGGAAGGTATTCATTCATATGAAAGACTTTTTCCTTGGGACATAGTACCTTTCAGTGTACACAAGCCAGAAACTCATTCAAATATTAGAAAGTCAACAGAAGGCAGAATGTCATCTGAGAAAGCTTGGAACTGGTAGTCCCAAATCCTCCTACTTCAAGGTGGGCTGCATCTCAATATATTTGGCTCCTGAGCAATGAGAGGGAGGATGATAACGGGAGTTCATAAATTTCACAGTGCACAGTAGCTGATTGGTTGGAATATACATTAAGTGCTGGGTGAAGAGGAGCTTTTTTTAGAAGTAGACTGTTTTATAACTCTATTTTAAATGTTTCATGGAATGCCTAAAGCAAAAGATAGCATTTCTTTTTTTATCAGGGTATTTATTTGTTGAAATAAATGAATAATTTATTTCCTTGCTATCTTGGTTGTGTGTCTTTTTTCTGTGGATCCTTGTCAGGATGTACTTCAAATGGATATTTTTAGACAGCAGTGTTGGTCTTGGGGAATAATTGAAGCATAGCAGTAGGTGAGTTATATGTCCCTGTAGTTGGCCTTTGGACCTTTTGAATGTCAGTTTTTATAGTAATTTCGTTACTTGAAAACATGCTGTGGTGATTAAGTGTTCACATCTTTTATCCCAGCAAATCAGTTGCCATCTTTGCATTGATCAGTCAGGAATATTGCAAGCCTTACTTTGTTGTGTTCAGCTGTCTCCGTGATATACATAAAACAAGTACAGGGCAATTTTTCCATCTGACCTTTCCTTCAGTCTGATCTTGTCTCTATTTTTGTTAATGCAGATCAGGTAGTATGACTCAAAGGAGTCTGAATGCACGTCTTCTAAGTATGTTTATGGGTTTTTGTCTACTTATTTGTCTGTTCATTTTGACCAGTGGCTTGTGTGCACATGTTTTTGTGTATTTATTTGCACGCCTGCATGTACTTGTCAAAATACCTTCCAGAGTTTGCTTCCAAAACGCTGGACCTGGTTCTCAAACTCATGCAATTACTTTGCTTTAAAAGACTTGTGGCAAATATAGGTAAGTGAAGGAACAAGTGCAATCCAAGAGTGTTGTTGTATTGAGTGGTCTAAACTAACAGGTTGATGAAATTTCTTTGACAAAAAAATTCACAGGGTTACCTTTGAATAGTCATACCATTTACAGCATGTTTAATTATAAAAGCATCTCATATGAAATAAATAATTGGCAAAATTAATCCATGAAAGCATCCTAGACTAAAACAAAATGATACAGGAAAATATTGATCATTGCTTTTTATTGGCATAAGTTAAACGATTTCATCTGATTATCTCAAGCGATGCTAAAGAATTTAATTTCCATGAAAATGGAATCATCCTCTAAGATAATTAAAAATAGAGCTAATGGCTTAACTTCCTTCATCAGAGCATGAAAATGTAGTTCTATATGTTTTAAGTACTCAGGCAGAAGTATATGTGAAAAAAGGAATTTATTTGTAATATGACACAAGGATTGTCTGATTTTGCGCTGATGGATGACAGTTTGAGAGTATGATCTTCACCTTGAGAGCTCCATGTGCCAGGATCTCTTTAGACCAGACACTTTCCATTAACACTTTATAAACTTTCAAAAAACATAAATTTGCAGATTTCTGAAATATTCTCAGTAATGAATCTTGAGATAACCCTTCTCAGAAACTGTGTGCTACAATAATGCAAGTTCAAACAATTTCATGAATAAGAGTCAGGTGGTATTGTAGCTACTTTTATTCAATCTTGTAATGACTTCATAGCATTTGATAGAAATAAATTAAATAATAATGGATATATGAAAAGAAGCTAGATATTCCCTCAGCCTGTAAACCGTTTATGACATATGTGTTTCTATGGAAAATGTTTGCTGAAATTCTAGATATTATAGTTACTGATGTAGTCATTCTCTAATTAAAAGATTATTTTTTCAGCAAAAATAAAATTCCTAAACAGGCAAGATTTTGGCCTCACTTGATTTCTGCACCAGTTTCATACCCAAATAAATTGTATTATGCTGTGAAGATAGAAAAACTGATCTAAAACTGATATAAGATCTGATATAAAAACACGATGCTACAGTGGCATCATGATCATCATGATCACGCTCATGATTGCAAAGACTCATCCCCAAAAGTCAAGCATGTGGTTGAATACTTAACCTACATGCAGAGATACTGCCATGGGATATGCCAGTTTGTGCAAAGACACCATCCAAATATCTGACAAGAGCTTTAGCTCCAGTAGACTTTAGCATATGCAAGTTATGCCCACTTTTGGAAGCAAATCTAGAAGATTCACCTGAGCTTTTCTCACTCCCAGTGATAGATACTGTTGAACTTTATCTTTCATAATGGTACTGCCTTTTTTTCCACAGAGATGCAGGGCAGAAATCTGGGTCAAAAAGTCTGGTCTTGTCTTAATATTGGCTAACCTTCATGTCATTCCTTTCTTGAATGACCCTGTTAAAGCCATTTCCCAGCATGGGCTATTGTATTAGCATTTTCCATCTTTTTACTACTATAATAAATAAAAATACTAAATAACATCTATCCCTGAGCTGTTATTAAGGAATTTGGTTGCTGGTGTTCTTTTCAGCTTTCCCTGTTATAAGTTGCCTTTTTTTGTTCTAATGAGACTTAGTTCTCTCCCTGTTAAATAAGTTTGTCTTATTAACCAATACTAGATGAATTTCCTTTACCACACCTCCTTTCTCATTATTTTTTACTTTGATTATTTCTAAAATGAATCAAGATAGAAGAAAACTTTAAAAAGCACATCAAGGCATTATAGATTGAGTGTACCACAATGACTAGGTTAAACATAAAATGATATGTTTAATGGAATGTGACAAATAAAACAAAATATTTCTGGAGCAAATCTTTGACATACAACAGCATAATCACAACTTTAGACATAGAATAAATCAAATGTAAAAATAAGAATTGCACATTGCTTTTTAATGGTTAGTTGCACTTTCTCCCAGAACTCAAGCATAATTATAATACATTTTCCAACTCTTTCTTTCTCCTTACAGTACTTGGGGTGTATAGAAGTCTTACGGTCAATGAGATCTCTTGACTTCAATACTAGAATGCAGGTTGCAAGGTAAGACTTTGTACAACTATGTTTTTTAAAGAAACTTCTGAATTGTGTCCCCAGAGTGAAAAGGCCAGAAAGATGGTAAATTATTTTTGGGTACCATAAGTCCACTTTTCAGTTTTGCTTTTACAGCTAAATCCCTTACGTGTTATTAATACAGTTTCAACAGGACTTAAAGGCTACTTTCTCTGTGGGTTTTTGATATGCCAGGAACTACTTTAGAAAATTTTTGCCTGTTTGTTATGCCAAGTAAGGTACTTATGTGGGTATCAATGTCATGACATTTAAGCCAGTGAGAATTAGAATACGCTTAAAATCTATGATCTCAAAACTGATCTAGGGAACTAGTTTGGAGCACCATGTTTATGGGTTTTTATAGTAATTTCTTAAGAAACATTGTCAGATTATAAACTATGTGCACAAATGATATAAAGGAAAATAAATCACCACAATGAAACCAGAGACAAAAAAATACAATTATTTCTTTTTCAGACTGTATGTAAGAAACAATAAGCTTCTATTAGGTTCTTATGACAATTCTTTTAAATGTGTCATTGTATTTTTGTAAGAGCAGTATATAAGTACAACACCAAAGAAGTAGAAGTGTCCATGAATTATTTTTTTCTGTGAAAAATATTTTCTGAGAATTATAGGAATGGTATTTTGCAAGCCTTTCACTTGAAAAGCTGAGTCATTGATTTCAGAGGAATGTGGCACTGATGTCTTCTAGCAACTGGAGACCACTTTTTCAAATTCTGGAATTTAAATGACAAAGAAATCCTTTACAAAGAAACACATATAAAGTGGTATGACTGGATACAGTGCTTGAATTTCACCTCTCTGAGGCATCTTACAGTTGACAATAAATCTATCATAAGCCATATATCATACCATAAACAGCTAAATATTTCTTAAATATTCCTTTTATTAAATGAGAAAAATCACTTGGTTTTAGGCTTGGATGCTAATCATGTGGTCTATGTGCATTGACTTTGAGTTACACTTGCATACAGCAGCTTTGAATTGGACCATGTAAGTCCTCACAAAAAGTTAACCATTAATTTGTCAAGATCCTGCACTGATGAGAAGCACAGAAGCCAAGGGACAGGTAAATGACAGAATCCTGTTTTTCAAGCAATGTGTACTATGGAGGCATTTGATAATTTTACTACTGTACTTTTAAAAATGTATCATGTACATTTCTGATGTATTTCAGCAGTGACCTTTGAAAAATATTTCATATCTAAGCAGACTTGTAGTTCCAATGCAGGTGGTACATTTATGTTTACCACTTGGAAGTTCAGTGATATTGGTTTACAAAACAGTTGTGTTAATTATTTGGTTTGTTTTCTATATCTGGAAGTGAATTCACCTTAATATTTATGCACAGTTTCCTTCACTGTATGCTTTCATTGGAATAGTGTTGTACTTTTCTTACTATCTAGCTTAAAGGCACTACTCTGACATGAATACATAAGCATATTTGGTGATCTGAAGCAATAGGATCTACACAAAGAAAGTATCTTTGCCTTGTAGTTTCTCCAATAAAAAAACAAAAATTTCTTGGCTTTTACTGTGAAACAAACTTAGAATTGTATTTTTTTCTGTTGAAGTTATAGCATATTTCACAACATGAAATCATTTTGTTATCCTATTTTCTTCTAATTATATCTAGAGCACATAATATTTTTTTTCAAGCAGGAAGCCATATCTTCCTGTTTTGCTTTTTATTTTGCATTTACATTTTTCTCTTTATCATAAAACAATGAAATTTTGAAATTTAGTTCCTGATCTATAATTTTTAGGTTTTTAGGTAGTTTTCAAATCAGGACCTAGCATGTTAATCTACATTTCATTAATTCATCTGGTTCTGGAAATCCCCTTGTCATGTCCTGGGTTTTCAGTACTCACATGCTTTGTTATGTAGCATTTCACATACGAGCCTATTGTTTATCAAGAAAATATTATTAAGGAATTGCTAAAATTCACACATGCTAGTTAACTTCCTGATGTGTATTTAGAAACATAACAAAGGCCTCAAGGTATGTACTGAATTAATAAGGCTGATGTTCTGATATTACAGGCACTAATTCCCTCTTAAGAAGACACCTGGCACCAAATGATTTTGATTACAAATAAAACAAAAGCACCTGAAAGTTACATTTATGTCTACTACATCATACATATATTTTTAGGTACGTCCATTGCTGATTTCTCTGCAGCTTGCCACCAGTAAAAAAAAAAACCAAAAACTGTCTTGGTAGCCTGATGGCTTCTGATGTGATGTGGCCCAGGTTTAGGTCTGTAGTGTTAGCTTTAACTGCATCAGCCAAGGAGCCTGGGTCCATAGCTGAAGTAAAAGTTTCTCTGTATAAGCTTCTCTGTGCTGTTTCCTCTAACCAGAGAAACAGATGTCACAGCAGCTGTGATCCATTTCTGACCCACAACTTTATAAATTGATCCTACTGCATGCATCACAGCTGTTTGATCTGTTATTTTTTCAAGACCTTTCAAAACCAGTCACAGAAGAAAGTGATCTGTCTTGGATTGATATGACTTCTGGCAGTATGCAGTATTTACCAAGTATGATTTAAAAACAGAAAAAATGAGTCAAGTTACTTGATTTAGTGTGGAAGCCTGGATGCATTTCTTCCTAATAAGTAGACACATACAAATCACTTACTCCCTTTCTAACACTGCATCACATACCTGTCTCTGCCTCCTTTCTTAGCCTTACTTTTTCTTCATGGTGTAGAGCTTAAACATAGGAAATCAGCTTTTAGGAATCCTAAATTTGCCTTTTTTCTGCCTTCCAGTTATTGCATATGTCACTTTATGTCTCTGCCAGCTTTGAGGATGAACAAATCCCCAAAGCAAAATAAGCAGCATCAATTCCTAGAAGAAAAAAACTTGTGGGGCTCAGTAATGGGAGGGTAAGACATGTAGTCTCTTGCTGTGCTTGAAAACTCCTGGTATTATTTTAGACAAACTGTTAGTCCCAGTCACAGACAACTGTGTGATTAAATGAATTAGTGCTTGTAAATGGCACTTAAATTGTTGAGTGAGCACTTAGAAATTACTTCAAAATTGGACTGAGATTTCCACTTCTCTGGTGAATTAGAGATAAGAAGTTAATGGGAAAAGGTTGTGTAGATAATTTGAATGACTTTGAAAATCACAGCTGTTATAATGCATTAGGAAAGTATATACCTCAGTGTGCATGCATGGACATATCTGACAAATGAAGAACTTTGGCTCCAATTTCAGGAACTGCATCAAAGCCCCAGAGTAAATAGTTTGGTCAGCAGTCTTTTCTTCCTTATTGCAGTCCTGTGAAATATCAACTTGTGCCATCTAATGCTGTCTTACCTATCCTATCCTATAACTTGTGATTGTTTCGCCTTTTCACTATTTGTACACTGAAATGTTACAGCTTGCAGCAGTACATTTATCTTCACATGAGAGCAGAGAGAAAACACGTTCACTTGGCATACTCTTCATCAGATCTTAATAACCTTGGTGGTGCCTTGCATTGGTATTATTGTTCTAATTTTGAGTTGGAGGAAAAATGAACAGTTATATACAATTTCTAACAGTTTTTTGTCTTTATCATTACGCATTTGAAGTCTCAAGATTCTCTCACTACAGGAGAAATAGAAGATTTAGATTAGTATTAATCAGTTGTATTGTATTTATTCTTTCCTGTAATGAATGTAATGTCATGTGAACTCTTGAGCCCATAAGAGGATGCACCAGACAACTGTCAGCCTTTACACATAACAATAAAGCCAGCTGAATCCACGTGTTGCATCTTTAATTACCCAGTGATGATTCTTGTAACACATGTGAAGTCAAGATGACTTTCTTGGGCAGCAAGACAAACACAAGCATCTAATTTTCGACATAGTGGAGGAACAGGAGGACTAGCAGACAAGACTACTGGGCTAACCACAGGTGGCAAGTGATTAAAGTCCATCCGAAACCTACCATCCTCATCATAGAAAGGGGCCACTCTTAAACCTCTTTGGCCAGGCCCTTTGTGCCTTCAGGCTTTTTGTAAAAAAAAATAAGTTAAAAATCAGGTAAAATTCTTTTGCGACATGTGCAGTGTTTGCGGTTCATGCGGCTCACTCTACATTTGTGTGCTTATTGTTAAAACTGTGGTAGAATAATGAGTCCTCACTTTTGTGTTGTATGCATGACTGACTTATGCACCGGTTTAAATTAGATGTTGCATGCACTGTTTGTTGTACACCTGAGTCTGAACTACAAGGATGCATGTTCACGGACATCAGTTTACCGCATGCAGCATCATAAAGTCACACCTCCCCATGCCAAGTAAAATATTACATATTACATAGGTCAGAGGACTGAAATACCTCATATCAGCAGTTGGACCCAAATCCAAACTCTGATCCCAGTCCCCTACATTAACTCTATTGGGATGAACAGTTTGAAAAATATTCATTTCCAAATTTGAGGCCTGAACTTTATTGATAAAATTATTAAACAAAATCCATTTATGCCAATATCCCTGGAAGAGAGATGGTGGAAATCCAAATTTTAGAGCTGTATTTGAGTCCAGCGCTAAACAATATGCAGCAGTTCAGTTGATGTAGTGTTTCACCTGTATCTGTATTGTTTGCAGAAATTAGTTGTCAGCAAGCATCACTGAAAAAAAGGGTGGAAGACATTGAAAAGCAAGAATGTGTCTCCTGTGATTTTTGAAGGCAGATAGGTAATCTGTTATCTGCGGTGAATTCTGTATTCAGTGTCCTCCTTAACATGCTGTCTTGCTTAAAGGTGAGTGTGTTTTATCTCTGCCTTCTTCCATGTGATCTCTGGCAGTGGGGTGGTGCTTAGGAGATGGCAGAGCACATGGACCATTGGAGTTTGCGTACACAGGTGTATGCAGGAAGAGGTGGGCACAGTTCCTTCAGAGTCAAAGCTGTGGGAAGCATGAGATGCTGGCTGCTGCTTGCTTCACCAGGAAGCAGGAGTCTCAAAAGTGGATGGAGACATCCTTATAATTCATACAGCACACCTCTGAGTGGGGCAATGACAGCTATAGTGCCTGATAGTCTGAGAATAATTTTCATTTGCTAGTTAAGCTGTTATTAGCACTGAAATAGGGTAGAATTAATAGGTTTTTGTGTGCCTAAGACTGGAATCTTTCCTTTCAATGCAGTCTTAGTGTGGAAATTGTTACCTAGTATTTGGAATAATTTGACTAATATATGGTAATGCAAAGCCAGAGTGAGAGCAATTAATTGAGCTCCCCCAGTCCATTTGCCTTTGTAAGAAAACAAAGACCCTCTTGGAGGATGGGGAAGGTGGAAAGTTGAAAGCCAAATAGTCAGGGAAGCAGTTATGGATATTGCTGTATCCTGGATTTTCAAAAAGATAGTGACTCCACATGGGTCTGCAGAAGCAGAGTGCAAATTGCAGTACAAAGATAGCAACTGCCAGAAACCTGGAAACCAACACACTCTCAAGTTCTGCTAGTAGCGTCTGGCAGCTTGATTACACAAAGAATTGATGGCATAAGGAATTTGTGTGTTGTTCACGTGACATCTCCAGTCACACCAGACAGTTCATCAACACTGAACAGTCCTTTTTGGCAAACACAGCTCAGTCATCTATCTTATACAGAGCTTTTGTAAGATATCTCTCTCCAAAGTCCTGCTTTGGACACAAAGCCAGTTAGGCATTAGAGAAAAATATTGGTTAGAGTAAATGTTTTCAGTTTACTTTTGTAAAGTTTCCTGTGTCTGCCTTTGAAATATCTGCTAATATTTACTCTTTGAGACAAAATACTTTAGTAAATGACCTGAGGCTGGACCCAACTTGGAGATTACTATGATCCTGATTTAGCAACAGAAAACAGTTTTAATTTCTCTCTCTCCATTTCTCTGACCAGGACTACAATAAATAGCTAGAGACCAGGCTGAGTGGAAAAAAAGCCTGAAGGTCATAAAGGACGTTAAAGGATTGAGCTACTTAGCAGATCTAAACCTTACATTTTTTTTAGATGTTTTGGGTGTCATTGACTATATTTTGACAGTTGGAGGGTTGTCTTTGAGGAAGGTTTTGTAGCTGTTCATTCAACACCAAGGTTTAATATCCCTTGCTTTATGTTCATCAAATCTATGTATGCATGAAGAGTTAAGAGATATAGCTAAGGTGTGCTGGTAGGATAAACAAGTTTCACTCTACATTTCTTAAAATAAGACCATTGTTCAGAATTAATGTATTGGAAGAAATCACCAAGATGAGGTAGATTTCTCTGTTACTGATGAATGAAACTGGGTTTTTTGAAACTCACTTGCATGTTATGAAAGAAGGTACAAATTGTACAGGGATTGTCTCAAACATTCCTTAAAAAGTCATGTCATCTATAAATACTGAAAGCAGAGCACAGAGCTCTGTTATACCAATGGATAAAAACTTTCTTTGCCAATAAAAGCAAAAGAGTCCTTTGAACTGCATCAGTTTCTCTTAGGACATTAATGGAAGTCTCACACTAAAAATGCAGGAGCATAAGAATAACTATCATCAGATAGATTGCATACAACATTTCTAATGACATGTGGTATTCTATGCCTAATAGTTGTCAAAGCCAACTGCTTGAGTGTATAAAGTTTATTCAATAAACCAAAAATTAAGTTGGCCAGCTTCCTTTCGTTTTCTGCTTTTAGATTTTCTACATGTGAGAAAACTCCATTTGAAGAAACAGAATGAGGAGCCGACAAAAAGGAAAAGAAGAGTTGTCATCTCCTTGCTCTACGAGTGACATCAGCTTGTGTGACACATCTGCTTGATGCCACCTTATTCCACAAAAGTTTCTTCCAGGCTTCCCATCAAGACAGGCTTTATTTTCTCAGGATGGTGACAAATGGCATCACTTGGTCTCTACACCAGTTTCTGTAGGGGTTTCCCCTCAGGGGTGCTGCTGCACGGTACTCTGAATTTGTGGCAGTAGGTGCATCTCTGCTGCAGAGTTAGCTTCCCCTTCCTTTCCATACCCTGTGACTTGTTCTCCTTAGCTGCTTCTTCAGCCTTACATCCTCCAGACATGGTCCATCTGCTGTCAAATACTGGTTTAGTCTTCAGAGCTTGCGAATGTCCCCGGTGCTACTTCAGACAGCCCATGCTCATTTTGCCTGTTTTGCAAATGAACAAAAAGGTTTTAAATTATTAAACAGACTTCCAAAAATGTATTTTTGGTCTCTGTTTTTTTTTTATCTTCTCAGAAGCAAGTTATTTTTAAATTTAGTACAGACTTTGTTTCTCCTCAGCAAATACTGGTACAATACTTGGTAATGATTAAAATTGACAGGAACTTAGTACTGTTAAGAAATAACTGTGAACCTTCTGAATGCTTCTTCCATTTAGAAAGTCTGTCTTTTGATGTCTGATTTTCAACCATGAAGTCCTAAGCTTTTGAGATGGGGAGAAGTAAACCTGGGAACTACAGGACACTAGAATATCTTAACAAGGGAGCATTAGTAGGTTTTAAATACTGTGATACACAACATTTCAGACTAAAAAGTAGTCACATTTTCTCATCTCATTATTTGAGGTGGCTTTACTTTTTCCAAATATGCTGAGAAAATCTATGCTTTTTGTATGTGTCTGCCATTTCCCTGAAATACAAGTTCCAGAATTCTGGGGTTTAATCAAATAATTAATATTAATTAAGAACAAGAACAACAAAACATCGCAATCAAAAGATGGAGAGTATTTTCATAGAGGAGAACATTTGAGCTTCCTGAGCTGACTGCTTTATATAACAGAATAAAATATCACTAAAGCTATGAACGATACCAGGGCATTAGCCTTTTTAATGGAACTAAATGGCAATGTAAAATGTCCTTTTTTCTGCCTCAGATGTCAAGCCACTTTAAAGCAGTATAGGTCAATCTCAGAAAATTAATATTGGTGATATTTTACTGAATACACTTGAATGCTGAAATTGTATTAAAAATATGCAACATGTTTTGTGCTGAGAAAATGACTCCACGGTATGACCATCTGCAAAGCAGAAAATACTCTTGGGCAGATTTGGAACTCAGCATGTGGTCCTTACTGCAGACAGCACAGTAACTAATTTTACAAGAGATCGGCATCAGTCTACACTGATTTTTATCTGAGCCTAGTTAATGAAGCAGAATGTGGCTTAGAAAGGTGTAATGTGTGTCTATGTCAAATAATTTTCTTATTGGAAAGGAAGCAAATGTGATCACATCCAGCTTTTCCAAACTGCACAATATTTAGCCATGCAGTTATATACAGAACTTTGTTTTTGCCTTCCTTAGGCAAGTGTTTCCATGCACCAGTCAGGTGATGGCATGCTCAGCCTAGCAGCAGTACCTGTTCCTCGGCTCGATTTGTGGCTCAGGCATTTGTGCTGCTGAGGCATTTGCAAATTTGATTTGCTGAAAAAAGATGTTTACATCTGCCCTGTCCTGCCTGGCAGTGCAAGCTGGAAAGAAGTCTTTAGGCCATCCTTTCCACATAACCAGGCTATCTGGCTATCTGTGCACAACCTCATCCCCAAAGTGATCTACAACACTCTGAACAGAGTGATCTGGGAACAGTCATAGAATCACACAATGGCTTGGGTTGGAAGGGACTTTAAAGACCATTCAGTTCCAATCCCCCTGCCATGGGCAGGGATACCTATCAGTGGACCACATTGCTCAGAGCCCTATCCAACCTGGCCCTGAACACTTCCAGGGATGGGGCATCCACAGTTTCTCTGGAAGACCTGTTCCAGTGCTTTGCCACCCTCACAGTGGAGAATTTCTTCTAACATCTTGTCTAAACATACCCATTCAGTTTGAAGCCATTCCCCCCGTCTTATCACTAAATGCCCTTGTAAAAGTCTCTCTCCATCTTTCTCGTAGTCTCCCTTCAGGTGCTGGAAGGCCATGTTAGTTCACCCTAAAGCCTTTGCTTCTCAAGGCTGAACAATCCCAATTCTCTCAGCCTCTCCTCATAGGAAAGGTGCTCCATCCCTCTAATTGTCTTGGTGGTCCTTGGATAAAATGCATATCAGTGCAGTGACAGATGTTCAGTCATCCTTTTTCTTCTTATTTTCTTCAAATACTGCTTTTAGGCTCCTTAACTCCCACGCAGGAAAAGTACTGTGCCTTCTGTTGCAGGCATGCAGAGTTGCTGCCAGGACACTCTGACCTTGATTACACAGAATTGCTCTATGAACAGGTTTTCTGAAGTTCCCAGCATTTTCTCTAAGAGCATTGTTAACTTAAACTCTGCAGTTGCTTTAATACATTTAGTATTCACAGAGGTTCAAACCCCAAAGACTTCCAGTCTTCCCACAGCCTTTGGGAACGGTGAGCTCTGTAAAACCGGGATATTTTACCCAAAGGAAGACAGGCAGCTGGAGACTGTGTAGTGCTTTTTTACTGAGTGAGAGGACGTGTAGCCCACCTTTCCTCTCTCAGTACCTGCTCTGCTCTGCCAAGGCAGGGCATGCAAGGAGTAGTCAAGGCTGCCCTGCAAAGCCCTGAGCTTCAGCTTTTTCAACTAGTATATTTCCTCTCCTATGCTCAAGTGGCAGTTTTGATCAACAAGGCCCTTGAGTCAGATGAATCTATTGAGTAACACTTAATGTCTGGTTGTCAGGAGCTGGCTGATAGAAGAGGTACTAGCAAACTGCTACAAGGCCCAACCCTGCACTAGAAAAATAACAAGATTGCACACATTTTTTTGTTGGGTGCGGTGGCCTGAAAATCCCCTTGTCTTTCTGTAAGTTCCATGCTGCCACTAGAGGGAGAAGATGATGGGGGCAAATAGGAAGAGAAAGGAAATTGTAGACTAATTTATCCCTCAAGCACATATCTCAGAAATCCAAGTCCTTTCTGTGAGGGGCTAAACCTATGAGGTATCTCAATGTACCAGCTAGACCACTGGAAGAGACAAAGAGGTGACAAGTGTTGGTGATATCTCTGTGAGAGCATTCTGCAGCCAAAATGCCTGGGAAACTAAGACACACCTGGTGAAGCAAGTGGTGTGGGTCTGAAAGACAGAAGTGGGCCGGAGGCTGCTGCTGGCCTGGACTTCCCATTCTATTACCTCCAAAGGATTTGCTTCAGTAGAAGAAAGAGATGGGAAACCACAAGTTTTAGCTCAGTAGCCAGAGAGGATGACTCCATAAAAGATGATGTTTGTTTTTCTTAAGTCAAAGAAAAGCATTTTTGGTGATTTTTTCTTTTGAGAGGTGTATTATTTACTTTTCCCTGATTACATTTTCAGGAGTATCCCACATCTCTGTATCATGGTGATCACTGTGTGGTATTTGCTGTGCTTTATTTCTAAGATGCATCAGAGCTGTTCTTTTAAACCAACTGCTTTTTACTTGCTCTGTAAGAAAACTTGGCAATTACTTTAACTAAAACATTTGTTTGGAGTAAAAAATAAAGTACTGGCCCATGAAATGGGGTGCTGTTTTAGCTTTAAAGGTCTGAGTGCATATGCAAGGCAGGGTTTGTAGTGAGAGGCAATTTTATTAAATGGATGTAGGTGGGGGAAAAAAAACGCATAAGACAAGTTATGGAAGAAACAACCTCTCCTCTAGACCTGAAGAAAAGATAGTGTGCTTGAAAGATTTTTTAACCATCTTGCTATAAATCCCACAGTTCTTCAGAATGGCAGGACTGTAAACCTACTTCATGTTGTGTTCCATTCCCACAACCACCCAACACCCCAAACCAATAAAATGTGATTTTTTCAGGTGATTCAAACTTTGGATTGGGTCCAAGCCAAAAGCGCACAAGACATAACTACATAGCAGTGATTATATACTGATTGCCACCTGATACAATCTGTAACATTTGCTGAGCCATTATAAGTTGAATGCTGATACAAATGTATGACATTGTTTTCCTGATTCACTCTTTGAGCCTGTGTGTAGTTGAAATGTACTGCATATGGCATAAAGTTAAAATAATTTATGTCTTTATCCAGATGATGTTTCAAGGTTTTGTTTATTTTGACTGTTCTTTAGCTTGTAGTTCATTACTTCCCATTCTGTTGTTTTTTGGTTTGTTTTTTTTGGTTGGTTGGTTGGTTTGGTTTTGAGTTTTGGGGGCGTTTTGCATAAAATACTTGGTATTTGCATGGTTTTGACTCTAAATATAATGTGCTGTTAGTCTCAATACATATTAAAAATAGTAAAACAAGGTTTGGAGTCACCTTTGCTCGTTCCTGTGAAACTGTTCTTTCTTGCACTATCAGTGGGACAAGCCTACTAAAGAGTTGTACCTAGTGGTGAGAGGGAAGGCCTGTGTGTGTACAGGAGCATATTCTAAACACTGACCAGACTGACTATTTGGATAGTAAGTTGCTAAATACTGAAAGGAACTATAAGATTTGTTTGGAGCAATATGATTTCAAGAGTTTTTGTGGTGAACAAGTACTCTTTTATGAAAGGGTACAGATTCCAATCAGTTTTGGACACACATTTCTTTCAGTCAACCCGTGTGCAATGGGAAGAATTAAGCAATATTCAAAGAACTGAAGCAAAACATCGATGGCATTAATTTTCCTTATAATATAAACATAAGGCCACCAATAAATTACTCAGATTCTATTAAACTACTATCAGTTAAAATGTTGTACATCTCATGGACTGTATAGAACGTACTTATTACCAGGAATATTTTAGGGTTCTGATACTATCTAAAGCCTGGTGGTTTTGCTCTGACTGGAAAAGTGCATAGTATAGTAGTAAGAAAAATGATGGTTTCTAACTCTCACATTAAAAGAAACATTCTTTTAAAAGAGGGTGTTAAGCACTGTACAGAAGTGAGACTGGAAATATTATATTAAGAGCAATATTCTAATTTACAGTGAGAAAACATCTTTTTAATAATGTGAGGAAATATTTTATTTTTTAGAACAAAGTTAACTGACCCGCTAACTATCCTCACTTGTGAACAGAAATACTGTTGAAACTGCTCTCTCCAGTGCATTACAAGCATAATGAAGAAACCCACACATTCTTTTGCCATAAAGCTTTTTTCTGTCTCTTCAGGGAAGCAATCAGTCGTGTTTGTGAAGCCATGCCTGGTGCCAAAAGACCCTTCAAGAAACGAAAGGTATTTTTTTTTCTTGTAGTGCAGTTGACTGTATTTTCTCTGTTCAGCACAGTGGAGACCAGGCACAGCAGGCAGGTGACTTTAAGGCAGCTTTGAGACTTGCAGATGATCAATCATTTAAAGTATTGGCTGTTTTCACTCATTGTATGTTGTTGCTTGCCCTTTTGGTCAGGTTCTACTTTTGTAGGCATCTGGAAATATAAATATATCTAGGATGAAGATTGTGCCTCTGTGTTCCTTCCACAGAAACCTCCTCCTTTTGCTTTCTTTCTTTTGTAGATTGCAGGTGAAAGTATTAAAACCAACAAATGGGTTGCCTTTTCATAAAATGCATAAGTAAATTATGAAAATAGGTGCTGGAAGATACAGCGGAAGCCCAAAACATATGTAGTTTTGAAAGTGACTAGATTTACTCTTGAAGAATAGATCTACTGATGATATTGAATGAGTTTGGTAATCACTGATTTCTGGAAATGGAAATAGCAAATGAGGTGATCCTTTGTTCCCTCTGCTCTTTCCATAAACACCTGTGGGTGATGCTCAGTGCCCAGTGCTGATGGTGAGTCCAGTGTGTACCTGACATTGTTATTATCATGCTTTTATTTTTATTTGTGTTCTGGGAGTTAGATTCTTCAGACAGCGAGAGGAGGAAGCCTTGGCTCAACTCCTGCTCTGATGGCTCTCAGCACTCTCTTCCAGAGGCCTGCTAGGAAAGCTGGGATGTAATGCTATCTCTAAGGGAAGAAGCATAGAAAGTAGTTAATTATAGCCCTTCGGTGTGTTCTTGGGAATGGGAGGAGAATGGACAGGGGAAGGAAAAGGCCTGCCTGCTTCCCCAGCTGCTCTACCATCTAGGCAAAATCTCAGGAGAAAGTGATGGGATAAAATGCCACTTGTTTGCAATGAAGAATCATCCCCTGGTAAAATCAGTCATATGTGACAACATGTGTCACAGTGTAATTGGAAATTGTCTCAGAAATTAAGACTATGGCTTCACCTCCACCAAATCTGTCTCATTGGCATTTCTTGGTTCTCTGGCTTTTCATTTTAAATCTGAAAGTAAATATAAAAGAATATTTTGTCTTGGAAAGTAAAATGACACAAAATGCAGTTGAAAAAATAAGTTAAACAGAGTTCCAAGTGCCTAGTGAGACACCTTGCTGTATTACAGGTTTTAGAAGTAATGTTGCTTATCAATTATTGAAAAGAAAGAGCAACAGACTTTCAGATAAATGTCAAAGACATGTCTTTTGCAGATCTGTACATTCATCATATTTCAGCCACTAGTGGCATATAAAATTGGTTAAGGTGACATGTATTCCCTGAGGCCAAATTTTCACACTTTATCTACACTGTGGGTAGGTAATCCTTAGGTAGGACCTGGGAATCACGAAGGATTAAGGAAAGAAGAGATACAAGAATATTCAAAAAAGTTTGTTCAAAAGAGAAGTTAATGAAGTACTAGCTCTGTAACATGACAGGGTTGAAATAGTGCCGCACATGGTACATAGGAACAGTATGTAGGTAGTGTATTTTTAATCAGTTAAACAGAAGGAAAAGAAGCTAAAATTGAATGTATGTAGACTTTCAGGACTACAGAAGCTCAAGTGTATTCATCCTGCTAGGAACAAAACTATCCAAGCTTGCAGGCAGCTTAGGACAAATGCAGATATAGTGGCAGAACACTGTCTTCAGTCATAGTTTTGCTTTTATATCCTAATGACCAGCATGAATATTCACCAGTGCAACTAGAGCAAGTTAAAGGACTTGGTCTGTTACTGCTGGGCGGTCTGATTTTTTACAGGCTGTGGTTACTTGAATGAGGCTTCTCTCATGCAGTTTTGCAGTTCCCCATAGCTGTCAAAAGTGAGAAGTTTGTGAATTTTGCTTTGACAGCATAACCACTACACTTCTATTGCTACAAAACCTCCTAGGAGCTGGTGAATTGCCTATAAAAGTTATCAATATTATTACATCCCCTGTATTACATTCTTAGACTTATTCTCTGAGAATCTTAAGATGCATGTTTTACCCCAGCATAAATAGGTTTTATTTGTCTATATCTGGCCTTTACCTATTGTTAACTCTACAAGCAAAGTCATGGGATGGTTTGGGTTGGAAGGGACCTTTAGAAGTCTTCTATTCCATAACACTCTGTATCCCATTTTGTGAGCATTCCATCAGTATCACTGGAGTCCCACTTTCTGTGTGGCAAGGGGGTAGAACAGTCAGTAGATGTAGAGCAAACAACAAATTTCTTTTCAAGAGTTGAAGCTATTTTTATAGAACAAGAACATTGTCATTTTAGGATACTGACTGTAGGCATCCATCTTAGTCCGCTTACTTGGTCCCTTGGTGAAGATGAGACTGTGCTGTCTCACAAAACCCCTGGTTTTTTTGATCAAGAGTAGATGAATAACTGCTTGGCTACTATCACTATTATTATTATTAATAATAATAAAAATAATAATAATAATAGTAGTAGTAGTATAAATGAGAAATAATTTCCAGAGGAAAACAGCTGTTGCAATTAAATTATCTTTGAAAAGTCATAAACTTTTTAGAAGCCTATAAGATCACCACTAACTCTGCATACAATGAAGGTCATTCAAAAAAACCCAGAGAACAAAAATCTGCTTTTTCCCCCCCTCCTCACAGCCACCAAGCAAAGTCCTTTCTAGCATCTTGGGAAAGAGCAATCTTCAGTTTGCAGGAATGAGCATAATGTTGAATATCTCCACCAGCAGCTTAAATCTAATGAATCCAGATACAAAACAGGTGAGTGTAACTTCTGTATTAATTTGTGAGGCTTTTGATGAACAGCCTGCTCCACAATTATTTGCTGTCTGCCAAATACTCAGTTGCTCAAAGTTATTACTCCTCAATAATGTCATAACATGAATGAACCCAAAATATAATCATAGTGAAAGTCATCTTATTCCACTATTCAACACAATTTTGATGAATTATTTTCTTCCTGCCATGGTTCAGGGAGATCAGTTTTGCTCTATGATGTGAAATACCATTTTCTGGTCGTGGGAGTTCTTAGTGAATAAAATTACAAACTTTCAGAGTAGTAAAAGGGATGCACTTGGAACAACAACTAACATACTGAATGTGCATCCCCAATTTTGTTGTTTTCTTCCCATTTAGAATCTTAAAGGGCAAACTGTTCCTGAGGCATTGCTAAAGATATGGCCTCAGGGATTTTGCAGTGCAGTGAAAGGCCAGTCTTTTAGAGAGACAAGGCAGCCTTTTTAAAATATCTGATTTCTTCTTCTTCACTGTGCTGAAGGTACAGACAGACTTTGGGGAATCACTGCAGTGGTTTGTGAATGATGTATGAGATGAGAAAAATCCTTGCTCGGGGTATATATAAAGAGGAAGCAGACAGACATGCGTAGTCACTGCTGTGCTATTTGCTGTGAACCACATATTGCATTAGGGCATGCAACTTTCTGCCCAGATACAGACAGAGAAGAAAAAGCAAAATTCCTACTGTCCTTTGGAGCCTCAGGGTTAAAAAACAAGGAAGAATATATATATAATCTATTAAAAAACTTGCTGTTTATTACTTGCTGTTTCATTCATATATCTTCATTCTTATCCTCATTTAGAAAACATCACAATCCTCTGCAGCGAGCACTGAGACCGTGGGAGTAGTGCTATGACTGGCTGCAGTAGTTTGTAGCCATACTATGGAATGTATGGAATGCAGTGCTTATCACAAGGACAGTTACCCCCCACCCCCCCCACCCCCCCATCAGAACTTGATGTTAATTAGCTCTACTAAGGAAATGCCAAACCCTGAAAGTCAGCTTGTCATCAACCAATGCTAGAACAGAAATGTAGTTAAACTCATTTATTCCAGAGTCATCCCTCACATGTTTTGCCTTTACTCTGAGTTGACAAAACTCTTAATCTTTCTCTCATGTCATCCTTTTTGTGGTACACTCGTCTGGGTGCAGCAGGCCTGGGAAATGCCTGGTTTCTCAGAGAACCCTAGCCTGGCTGTGGCCTTCCCTGTTTCTTGTTTATGCCAGGGATTTGATTGGCAGATAAGAATAGCTCAGCAGCTTTGCCCTTTGAGGCCCCACACAGGCAGATGGCTGTGAACGTTTGTAATAGACAGTTTTTCCCAGCAGATCTGCAAGGAAGGAAAAGAAGAGACAGTGGTGTTGGCCCATGTGGTGGAAGGAAAGCAACTGCATGTACCCCTGCACAACAGTTCTGGGAACATATTAAGCAGGGATGAGTGGAAGATGATTTTGTTCTGCTTATTTCTTTAAAATAAAGGTTGGCATAGATTGAAAGGTTTCTTAACTATATGGCAACATTAGTGAATTTTTTTTTAGTTTAAGCCATGCAAGGCATTGATAATTTGCTGTGTTTCTTTTCCGTATTTTGGTATTGGCAGAGGTGAGGTGGGGAATACCTCTACCTCAAACTAACCTAAACCAAACTAATTAGCTGTGGAATTCAAAGAAAAGAAACCCCTGACTTGAACAAATGGTTTCAAGCACTTTTCAGCTTTCTTAAAATTTGGAAAAAATTAGTTTAACAACAATCTGAAATAATTTTTCTTTTATATGCTGAAATAAAAGATTAGGTTATTTGCACAAGTCAAGATAGTGATAATATAAAATGTGTAACAGAACTTCACTAGTTCAGTTCTATTGTTAGGATATTCTATATTCTACATGTATGCTGTGTTCTTTATATTCTACTGTAACTTCTTCATGGGCAAAAGAGAAGGAAATCCTCACTGATGAGTAACAGAACACTAATTCACCAGTGCACATTTAAAAACTAACCACATTTTTGGAGGCTGTAGTGGGACAAGCAATGCTATTGAAAACAAAGTGCTCTTTACATAAAAGAAAGACTACAAATAGTAATTGGCTCTCTCTGACTTAGTGAAGCAGCAAGATCCAGAGAAAAGTCCTGTCAGATTTTTTTTCTTTCCAAGGAAGGTAGTCGACAGGTCAGGTCATTAAGAAGCAAGTTTGGCAAAACAGCCCAGAGAATATTTTCCTAGCCTATTTTGTTTTTTCCAAAATGGCTTTTTGGATGTGGTTCCCTCTCCAAATTGACAAATTAAGAACCTAATTTTATTGTGAGATTCTCTGAGGCACTAAACAGAGGCCTGTCCCATCCCAAATGAATTCGTTGGCTTGACTTCTGTGACACAAATATCAAGTGAAAATTTCTTCCAAATGACCTTTTCTTTCTTGGTTGTTACTTTTAATTATTTCATTATTAAAAGATTTTGTAAGTTAATTCTCAGAATAGCAGAGATGTTCTGCTTTTATTAGAGGTTCAGGACAATTTGTCTCTTCCTAGACAAATATCATATTAGTTCAAATTGTACATAAGCAATTTGAATTTCAAATGCCCTGGAGTATGCCTGTGAATTTGTCCACAATGCTACACTGCAGCTAGATTCAAAATTCTGTTTGCATATTGTAAACACGTTGATGTTTGAAACATAAAATGACACAGTAGGTGTTGGATGCAATGCTAGGAATCTTAGCTGGTGTACAGGTTGGCATGGTTTCATTGATTTCACCAGAGTGGCATCAGCAGAAAAATTGTTTGATGAATAGGACCTTTTGTTTCATTCATCATAATCTGTAATAAAGAAAGCGGGTTTTAGCGGATTAAAATTTCTTCAAAGATACTCTCTGACAGGTCTGTATGATTTACTGGAGTTCTGAGTACATTTAGCAATCCTGCAGTGTCCTGGTACGTTTTAAAGAACACCAGAATAGATGCATTCACCCTTAGGTTTTATATTATCATGCTACTCCTTGGAGTCCTTGTAGGTAATTTTGATCTCGATTTTGGATTTTCACCAGCATACAAGCAAAAAAAAAAAAAGAAATCAAAATTGCAAACTGTAAGAAAACCGTCTGACTCACACTTATTCTCTCTGATCCATACAGATCATAGCAAATCACCATATGCAATCTATCTCCTTTGCGTCTGGAGGTGATCCGGTAAGCATTTCTCTACAGCCTTCTCCCACCCTGCTTTATGAGGACTTTTTTATGTGACAAAAGTTAACCCATATCTCACTAAGAGAAAAATACAACCACAATAGCTCCTGTTTCTTCTTTCATAAATTTTTCTTGATTGCTGCCATCAAGCTCTCTTTGAGGGGAACAGCTGACAAGCGTTCATAGATCCTCTGCTTTGAATGACTGAAACAAAAAGTGTCAAGGGACTGTAAGCATTCATGTAGCAACTGATAAGCAGGGCTTTGTTTTTCAGAGTAATGCAGTACAGTCTTATGGGCATTGTATGGATTTTTATTCTGTTTTTTATCTTGCACTTTTTACAGTAATAGAATATGTTGCAGCTATATTTATAGCATTTATAGCATTTGTAGTATTTATAGTATTTATAGCATTTATAGTATTTATAGTATTTATATTAATGCACACTTGCTTTTTTTTCCTCAACTGTAAGTGTGCATTGAGAAGACTGTGCTAAATTCTGCCTGCAGGTGTACTTGCTACACTCATGCAGCTTGAAGACAGGCTTTCAAGAAAACCACAGATCTTTCTCTCCTGTTTTGCAAAGCTTTTAGATACACCTACAAAATTTTATTGATTTAGATCAAAGGGCAGATTTCTGCTTCTTATGAATTTCCTTATTTTTATAAGCTGTTCGTCCAAAGATATATTAACAAATGGGCTTGAAAAGTATTTGTCACTCAGGAAGCAAGGGAAGAATTATAAATTTGTGACAGTGCTCACCTCTTACCTTAGAGGTTTGAAGGCTTTTAAACTTAGATTAATTGAATGAGTACCTTTTTCTCCATCATGTGATTATCTGTCATATATCAGTCATGTACTACAGGTAAGGTGATTTCTAGCCTGCTTTGTGAGTTAATTCTCTCAGTTCAGCTCTGTTAAGGTGAAGATGCTTGGTGCTTTCTCTGTTCATTTTGTCAGAAAACATAAAGACAAATTTCAGTCATAGTATAGCTTTGCTGTGCTCAGTACAATTGCAGAACAGAAAAGGACACAATATCACAATAATTTGGGGAACAAGAAATGGATCAACAGCAGCTTTGAAATACAACAGATTGCGATGGATGCTGTAAATGAACAATTCCTGAAGTGGGCAGAGGAGTGATTAGCACAGTTCCCTGCCTCCGTAAGAAGATTCTTTGCTGCCCATCTGCCATCCCAAATGCTAGGTCCTGGAAACACCATTTTACACTGCCCACTGATGAAATGATTTACCAGGAAAGAGGAGAGGAACAGCAGTAGAGTTCTGGATTTGGAGTAAATAAGCTCTTCCAAATGTTTTAGAGAGATAAAAATCTTGCTACTGAGTTAGTGAGCTACCAGAGAAATAAAATTGCATGGTGCAAGGGAGCCTACAAAATGCTGTGAAATTATAAATTTATGTTCCCAATAAGATTGCTGCATTAATTCATTCTGGTACTGGGAGGAAGAAGGTAGGTATGAGTATCTAATGTTTTTCTACAAGCATATCTCTGGAATAGTAAGGAACAACTTTAAATCAAAAGCTTGTGCAAAGCTTTTGTCCTGAGTGTAGTTCCTTTGTCCTGAGTGTGCATAGAAGATGACAAAATGCAAGGATGTGATTTAGGTCACAGTTTTATTTACTTATCAGAGAGCCATCTAAACATAACTTTCATCAGCCCTTGATTCTTTCCACTTTCTAGAGGACTGTCACCACCAAACTGCATCTCCCAGCCACAGCTGGGCTCCAGACAATAAATTTATCTCCTTATATGAGTTTTAAACTGGTTGGAGAAAGGCTGTAGTGACCTAGGAAGTTAGATCTGAGCCCACGTTTCTTCGAAAAGTGATTCCCTTATTTTGAAGTTATTTTGGAGTTAGGTTTATTAGGAAGTCAGACTACTCTCACTTCTCTACTCCATCAGCCTTTCTGCTCTGGATATCTGCCTCCCATTTGTGACAGGAATTAGCTTTACAACCTTCCTCCCACTCCCTTACCATTAATTATATTATTCAAAATATAACCCCTGGAGAAGTGTTCCACAGTCTTGGAGAACAGCTTGAATATCATATATATTTTTGCAATCTTCCGCTTTGCAATGAGTCAGTTTCTGGCTGTGTCAGTATATAGGAGCTTAAAAACCTCCCTACCAAATCCTTTTACACACCATTTCAAAACCATTTTTCGTTCACTTCCAAGTCTGTGTTCTCAATCTGCTTTAGCTCTTTTCAGCCCCTCCTTATGACACACTAAACAAATTTGCTCCATAGTAACTTCAGGTGGCTGTTTCCAAGCTTTCCAGACAAGACATCTGTTTTTTGAGATATCTGCTGTAATTTTGGAGTGGAGGATCTCATAAAGTCTAATAAGACAGGTCTCTCAGAGGTCCCTGAAGGCAGTAGTTTTTCAGTTTCAGCCATATCTCCAAATTTTAACACCACAATGCAATGTCTTTAGGCCAAAAATTATGGCTCATTCATACTTGTTTTCAATCCTTGAATGTCAAGGATCACTTTGCTGCATCAGCCAATAGTTTTTGGATGGGGGTCTTCTAACTTAGCCACTCTGAAATGTGCCCATCTTAGGTCCTTAATGGTTTGTCATAGTCAGCTTGAATCTCAGAGCTTTAAATGAAATAAGGAGTAGGTGGTTTCAGACTGTCACACCCACGCTAGCTCTGAGATAGATCTATGATTTACTCAGGAGTAAATGTATCCATTAGCTATTCCTGAAGTAGTAAATAAATGGATCTGTGGCCCATTTTCTAGTCTTTCTGGCCCTGAAATAAATAACACAGTGCAATTTGCACCCACACATTAACTCTCTTCCCTCGTAGTGGTCTCTTGGGATCGATGCCAAGCATGTGCTGGTCCCTCAGGGAGTTTCAGGGCATGCTGTGAGAAACCAGTGAAGTGAGACAAGGGCTCTGTATTATTTGTTACTATAGACATAGTCATTTTTGTTTCCCCCTTACTTGTTGATATGCATCCTTCTTTCCACTGTAGTAACTGCCCGGACACGGTATGTGTAAGATGTGTAAGAAATTACGAGACAAAATGGTAGAGCTATGCTTTTTTAGGAGATCAGCCCCACTGCTGCTGTGTCTGAGTGCCTTCCAACAATGCATTAAGTGATATGGCTACACATCTGCCACCAGAACCATGCCGGTGCTTCATCATTTCCCCTGCTCTCTCTCCTTAGGAAGGAAATTGTATAGACATTCAGTACAGTGATTTGTTTTGGGTGGCTGGTGGTGGCGTGTGTCTGCAGTAGAAAAATCTGTGCTGAAGAAGTCTATCTTTTAACTGAAGATTGATGTTTATTATGACATTAGATCTTGGCATAATTGGCAATGATCTTGGATCAGTCACCTGAAAGGCTTTGGGTAGATTTACACAGCCAGCTGTAGAGTATCCTGTATATCCCTTGGATTAACTATGCCTGACTAGCCAGGCATGTCACGAAATACCAGATCTAACCAGGACTTCCTGATTGCATCAAGGCAATATGGCATTTTCCAGATACATCAGCGGGCCTGAGTGTTTCCCAGAAACACAGGCCTTTCTGTTTCATCTGCATAATGACAGCAGTCTGCACCACTTATGCACAGGAGCATAGGGGTGGCAGGAGAGGAAGCAAAAAAAAATCCCCCAAGAAGATGTCTGTGTGCTCTTGCCAGAAAATCCACCAGGCATGTGGCAACAGGTGTGGCAGGGAGCAGCCTCAGGGCTGGGGGAGGGCGTCCAGGGAGAGTGTCAGAGCTAAGCAGGGGCTGAGCACCTCTGTGCCATCTGGCACTGTAGTGAGTAAAATAAACACCTGCTTGTCACACATGAATAAATGCCACTGCTCAGTAATTCTGAGGAGCAGCGCTGTTACTCCCACTCTTTCTGCCACAGAACCAGATGATTATTCATGTTATGAACCAAAATCTCTGGGTAGTTTAAAGATAAGGACTTGTAATTCTATTCCCTCCTAAATGAGACCTGGGCCAAATCCTACTGAGTTTGTGTAATTGATGGAAGGGATTTTAAAATTCTACTGGATTAGATCACATTCTCTAAAAATGAAAGTGGTCCAGTCAGTACCAAAACTCATAAACTTTTATATGGGGTTTAACTAGTATGCAACTGTAGAGCAAAATATGTCATTTGGGGCTCTGCCCACAGGACTGTACATACTCTGGATTGTGATCTTTTACTGTAATCAGGGCAAATATTTTTTGCATTCATTGTAGATATCTTAATTTTTTCACAGGATACTTCAGACTATATTGCATATGTAGCTAAGGATCCTGTTAATCGTAGAGGTAAGTTAGAAATATCTGTGTGATGTCTGTTTTTCCTTTGAGAAACACTAATTTTTCATGGTTTAGGCCAGATTCGAGCCCCTACACCCCCCACCCTGAAAAATATAAATGTAGCCCAATCAAAGGATTGCCTTTGACAGAGTCATGGAAAGATTGTGTAGCAATAAGAAGCAGCAGTTTGTTTCTCTAGCCTGGAGTAAGTCTTGCCTCTAATTCATAACCAAATATCACTTTGATTCTCTTCATCTCTTAAATCAAACACTTGCCTTACTTGGCTGTGTGAGCTTCTAGGCAACAGTCAAGTCTCACCTACACCCAATCACTGTGCAAGAGCTAAGCAGTCTTCAGATTAAGTCATCTGATGAGGCAGCTGAATCTGTTAGGTCTTCCCAGTACATGCCTGACTCTTCCTGGCAGAATCAGATTCTTTACCAAATAGCTAGCTTTCAAAACAGCTTGCTGTAATTCTCTTTCTCAGTGAAGATTTATTCAAGATCGCATTGCTTTAGTAGCAATCAGTCAGGGACAGGGACCTGCTTGTTGGTTATGTTCACTATGTCTTAAAGCAACATACAAATTATTTTGTAATGTACCCGAGAATCTATTTATTATTCATAGATCATAGAGAGAGGAGAACAGACTAGCTCCAGAAAAATGACATTAAGTACTTCCAACAGGATTTCTGTAGAATTCACACTCTTTAACTCCAAAATGTCAATCCTGCAAACCCCCAGCCGCCCACCTTACCATGGGCACAACTAATCCAGTAGCTTCCATATGTAGTCATCTTTAATGATACCTAAAGATCTGCTGTGTCCATGTGCAGAGATGTCCAGACTTGAGAGTGTAAGCTCATAAATAATACCTGCAATAAGCATATCAACGTGCTGAATGTAAGTGAAATACCTAGAAAACTTATGGGGAACAGGAGGTTGGGAATAGTCCAGTTCTTTGCAATGCTTGTTACATTACAACATCATGTGTCCCCTGTTGGAGAGCCTACAGTGTCAGATTATGGGATGCATGGAGCAGGGCTGCTCTCCAGCCCACCTGCTTTAGCCTACCCTTCTGCTAAATCCAAGACTGATTTAGATGTTCTGTGAGATCTCAGTCAATGTAGGGACAAGCACTGTAGACCAGACATTTGCTCTGTAGGGTCTGGAGGAGCCCTGTGCCCTGTTTTCTGTCCCTGTGTGAGTAGATTTTATATACTGTGTCCCTTCTGCACTATGTTCTTCCTGTACTATGTTCCTTCTATCTTACATTGAATGCGATTATCCTTAGCTTCCTGTGACTGTTCCTTGTTGAGCTAGGGTATCCTAGGCTGAGGAATTCTATATTCTAGACTGAGCACCTGATATCTGATGTATTCAGGTCAAGTAATTTCTTAGTTTTCTTTATGAAAAGACTGGCAGATCGAACTCCATAGTATTCCGGCTGTAGTGCAAATCCTCCACCCTTCAGATAATTTCTGTACCTCCTTCCTTCATTTTCCTGCAGCTATTTTAGAAAAGGTATATGATACCTTCATAACAGGGCCTGCCTCTGTAACAGAGAATGCACCTTCCTATTTTTAATTGCTTTTGTCGTCATTGTCAGCCGGTTTCTCCTAAGCCATTTTGCTGCAGTGAAGCACTGTTACCTCATGTGAAATTCTTTCACACTGTGATTTTTAAGCCTTCAGCATTATGGCTTTCCCATGGGTGCTTTCCCCACTCATGTGTACACATCAGTGGTTTGTAGATCAGTGACTTTGTATGTCACCTGTATTAAAGCACATTTTTTAAAAGGGCCTAATTTACCAAGGAACCTGAATTGCCCTCTTTCACCATCACTTGCCATTCTGTCATTCTTTGTGTTGTCTGCAAATTACTTTAAAAGGGAATTTGTCTTTACATCTGTATCTAGTGAAAATGTTACTGCTGCTGTTACTGATGCCACCCTACCACTAGTGCTGTAGTACAGCTTGCACATTAGACTCATTTCTTCCCAAGGATGGAAAAGCTGTCATTGTGCTTTGCATTTTGGATCTAGCAAGCTAAAGGCTGTCTATTTTCTGCTGTAACATTCACAAGAAATCATCTCTGTGTGAGCCAAACCTTCTCATCCTTTTACAAGAAGCATATCTCCTACCTGCTGAAAGTCCATTCACGTATCCAAGGAAACAGGTTACTCATTATGTCACCTACTGAAACTACTTAATGACTCATGCTTCATTTCAGCTCCAGAAAGGTTTAGCAGTGAGCAATGTCGCCTCTTTAAATTCGCACTCTAGTTATAGAGTGCAAATATTTTAGCTTTGTTTGGCCTAACTACTTTTGGTCCATGTTTTCAGAGATAAATGTGCACCTTCCATGGGGGCTGATTGTTCAATGCCAATAGCAGTGTTACAGAGGTGTAAAATAATAAATGCCTCACTGCTAGTCAGGGACGTCTGCCTCCATCTTTGGACACATGGAGATCCTGTTTTTGTCTGCTGAATCCACTTTTAACATGCTGCTAGGGGCATTTTCCCTGGATGAGGCATTTCAGCTTGCTGGTTGACACAGCAGGTGCTCTAAGGTGAGAAAAGAACACCACTGTATCTGTTTAGCACTGTGACTGGTGCCATCTCGTGCTGAGTGAGGTGCTGCTGCTGCTGCTGCTGCTGCTGCTGCTGCTGCTGCTGCTGCTGCTGCAGAAGAGACAGCAGACTTCCATACTTGCACAATACAATACAGGTTTCTTGGCCTTGTATTCTGGCATCTTCAGGAGTTGATCCAATATTTCAGCCTCTGAAAAAGTCATATCTAAACCTACTTAGTCTCCCTGTGTTACTTTAAAACAATTTCGCACAAATGTCATGACCAGTCCTTATTTGTAGGGCACCATCACCCAATGCACTTGGTTCCAGTGAGTTGGACACTGGGCATGTACTAAAATGCAGTTTTTCAGCTGAAGAGTTTATATTCAGGTTATTAAAGCAGTCAGGGGAGAGCAAATTAGTAACTTCGAACAAGAACCCCCTTTCCTGTGGCAGGTCATGGAAAAGAACCAGTTTGAAATCCAATCCAGGCTATAGCCAGTAGACAATATGCTTGTCCAACTCTGAGTATGGAAAATTAACGCACCTGGGCTTCTCTGGATATCACTGAGACATTGTTCATGGAGATCTTTAGCTTCCACCTCTTAACACCCATCTATGTTCCTGCAACATTGAGGGAGCTCTTCACCAGTGAGCTCTTGGTGTTTTCACATATGATGAGACCTCCAAGCCATTCTCTGATTTAAAACCGTGATGGATTTGGGTGCGCAGACAACTGATAAAGGTTTCCCAGTCTTCTATAGGAAGAGAGCTTGTGTTGCTAGCCTCCTCCTTTACTGCCTCTGCCACAGTGGGTTCGGAGAGGTTGCACATGGGGAAGTGCTGGAGTTAATTGCGTTGCTGGCTCTGCACTCCTCAGTGACCCTGCAGTTTGCAAACAAGCAGGAAAAGGTACCTGCCTCTGTATTTCTGGAATAAGATTAGGGCTCATTATCTAGAAAGCATCTGTGGGTATTGCTCCTCCCTCAGACTAATTTGGGAAAAGAGATCAGCTTGTGAACTTGGGGTAATTAGACATAAAAGTGAAGTAATAAAACTGAGGAGAACAAATAAAGCTTTTGTTGTTATTGCCATCTATTAATATTTTTGTAATTTGAATTTAAAGCTTGGAATTCTTACATAATCTATTGCATTCAGTTAATAACAAGTGAAATTTTATGAGATTTTTTTTCTGTTTGTGGACTTGTTAAAATGGTGGAACAGATCTGGGACCTTGTCTATTGCAGTTACATATCAGTGCAATTTTATATAACCATTAAAAAGTTGTGATTGCCTGAAATCCACTGAATCAGAATTGGGTTTCATTGAAATGTGCACATCACTAATAGTGCAACTAAGCTTGACTTGTAGGTGTTTTGTCATAGGTCATTGCATCCCACCATGACATAAACAGTGATTTGCATGTATCAATCTTCTTCATTTAGCTTGTCATATACTGGAATGCTGTGATGGCCTGGCCCAGGATGTCATCAGCACCATAGGGCAAGCATTCGAGCTTCGATTCAAGCAGTACTTGCAATGCCCCTCTAAGACACCTACTTTCCCTGATAGGTGAGTGCAATTGCAGAAGACTGCTAAAGGATCTTCTTTGGCTTTCAATTTACTTGATGAAATGTGGACAATGTTGCTGGAGACAGACAGGACTTGAATACTTTAGGAAAAGTTTCTGCTGTATTAGCGAAACAGTGTTTACATAAAAAAAAAATAGGAAATAAGTACAGTCAATTTAAAAGAATAGGCTAAATATGGATTTCACAGTGATGTTAAAATGATAATGTGTTTTGTCATGTAGTTAGTAGTCAGATTGGATGGCCAAGAATCATTATTTGTGGCATTTCCTCATTACTGTCATAGCAGCTGTGTCAATTTAGATGGAGTAGGTCAGACTGCTGGGCTTCCAAAATTACTAATGATGTTTCAGTATTTCTAGGAATGTGATGTACTGCAGGGAGGTTTGACTGCACTGATCTCTGGAGGATACAAACTCTGTCTGCTTCTATATGCTCAAAAGGCTGGGATATAGCGTTGTTTTCTTTGGAGACATGGATTGCTATGTGCTTACTAACATTACTAGAAACCCTAGTGAATTTATACCCTCTGTAATCTCTTTTATCAGTGTAAAACAGGTATATATGGAATACAAAATGCTCCCATCCTAATCTGGAAGCATGCTGTATTCACATGTCTTGACTGTGAAGTTCTTGCAGAACAACATTGGTGATACAGCAGTCATAACTAAGGACAAAGATTTAGAGCCTAGTCAGTCAAACAAGTCATAATATTACAAGTGCTATTTTAAGGTTAGATAAAGTTGTTTGTTAATGCCATTTATAAAGGTCTTTTAAGCCAAGCTTAAACATTCTTTACTCAGTGTAAAGAATTTGGTCCATTGCAAAGGACGTTTATGTCAGTTTGTCTAAACGAAGATCTGCCACATTATCCATCGTTGCTTCCTGACTTACAATGGTAGCTGAAGTGTCCGTACGATATGCAGTAGTGATCCCCTGACAGGCAATCTTAACCTGCTGAAAGTATCTCTAAGTGTTTTACCAGCGAGGGGCAAAACACAGCACTCCCATCCTTACAGGATGCAGAGTTTTGAGGACCCATGGACAGAGGAAGATAACGAGGCAACAGAACATCCCTATTACAACGACATCCCAAATAAAATACCTCCCCCTGGTGGATTCCTTGATGCCAGGCTCAAAACAAGGCTTCCCACTGCTGCTGATGCAGCTCAGGTCAGTATAATTTCATCTCTACTCTCTTGCTGATTGATCCAAAATTTTTAAAAGACGTGTGTTTTATGGTCAATACCTTGGGACTGTCTATAACTCACAGCTCTTCCAGTTTCCATCTGCATGGCCATTGCAGATGGAGCGGGCAACACATTAGGCAGGTTCAGAACAAATTAAAGGAGGTGAAATCTTCATGGTGTTAAAAGATTAACCAGGTTCAAGGAACAGAAATCCACTGGGGGCTATTACATTTGTAGAAACTATGTCTCCTTCAGAGAGTATCAAACAGTGCACATTAGCTGGGAATGATTTTATTCAGAATCATTTAAACAATCTAGTGCGGTCATTACTAACAGTCCATTATGTTAATGGCTTGGCAGTGATCAGTATTCATCCAGGTTCCTGGGCAGGTTTTCAACCTCATGTTGAACTAAGGTCAGCTTGAATATTTCTATCACCACTCCTGTCGCAAGTTTGACTGCAGTATCAATGTAGCCCCCAAGAGGTGTTTTCAGATCCAGCACAACTCTGCTTAAATCTAGAGAGGTCCTGTCTGTAGCCAATGTCCTCCCCTCAGTGCCCAAGTGCATCCCCTGGTACCAATGTGAATCTTTCAGCTCATGCTTGGAAGAGTGCTGGGACTGTCTTCTGGTGCCATGTGTGTTGCTGTGAAACACTTTTCCCAGTAACAGGTTGCCAAGACTCACTGTATGAGTACAAATGTACTAAAGAAATGATGCATCATTTGGTATCATGGGGGTCACTAAAAGCAGAAAGCAGGGAAGAACACATGAAGGTCACTGGTAATGTCTTACTCTTACACAATGTATTTGGTATATATATATTCTGACATTATTATGAATTGGAAACGAAAAGTGAGGGTACACAAAATATATCCAAGGACATTGGCAGAGTCACTTGTAATGTATCTGAGCATTTTAAAGGAAAATGAAAAATTTCTTGCACGTGTCCATTCTAGTCTGCATTAGGAATGGGAGGAGAGCAAATTTATTATCAGAGCCATCACTTCGGAGAAAAATTCAGTGAAGAATGGCATCACGGGCCTGTTAAACAAGGTGAGTTTTGTTATTTTTAACTGTAATACTGCAGGTGGTCTTGGGGGGCAAAGCATGTGAAAGTCTGATGCCCCAAAGTCTTAAGGCAATAAACTGAACTTGGTTGATAGGTTCTCTTTGTGTGAGTTCTAGTGTCGATACCAGTGAAAAGCGTTTGACAATTACTTCTGAATAAATTATTAAATGCACACCTTCATGAAATATTTTCTTCTGCAGAACAGTTCATAAATAGAATTACCCAAACTTTCAGCTTTCTAACTTTCTATATCTTAAAACCCCATGACATTTAAGGGTCTGCTGCATGATCTGTTCTGAAAATCAGACCCACTAGGGTATGTGAAATAGAATTTCCAAATGAAAAGCCTAAAGTGAGAAGTTTAATCTGAAATGTGAAGCAATGCTCTCTGCTCAACAAATAGCAAATAGTGCATAATGTTCCTTTTGTTGTCTTTGAATTTTAAGTAATTTCAAAACACATACAAAATTTCACCCCATCCACCTTTATGTGCTAACTTTACTGTGTTTCTAGGGACACTTTCATACAAATGCCAGAATATGTTCTCTATCGTTAATCTGCACACATTTGAGGATTTTATACCTTCTCCTCCTCTCATGACTCCCCAACAGAATACAATTTCTGAAATTTACAATCTTTATTTACAAAGGTTTCCTTTCCTCCTGAAAAATATCCCCACGATGTCCTCATAGAAACACAGTTCTTAATCCATTAATCAACACATTTTCTACTAGATCCAACAATTATTGACTTTTCATCTCTCAATCCAGGAAATTTTAAACCTATGGTGATGTAGTGTGATGATAATTGGTCAACACTGTTCTGTCAATTACTACAAAAAAAACAAAACAAAAAAACAAAAAAAAAACAAAAAACAAACAAAACTAAATTCCTGAATTTTCTAGGATCTCTGGATATTTGTAGTATGTCAGAAGATAAATCAGAAGTAGTACCAACAGCAGAGCTGGCAACATATGTAAACACCCAGCATATAAATAGAGAAGATCTATTGGCACTTAAGGCAGATGCTGAAAGTACCTTCAGTGGAACAGCTGAAGCAGAGGATGCTGAAGCAAGCAGCCCAGGAAAGGATCTGTTTGACATGAGTGAGTTCCCTTCCTATTCACTTCCTTTCTAACAAGTGACCAAGCATGTTTATGCATTCGTTCTGTATAAAAAAATATAAATTCTTAATTTTCCAAATTTCACGTTCCTGGTGTCATTATGGTGAATTTTAGAATCCATTGTGATTTCATATTGGACTGAACTAAAATAAGGGTGGCTGACTTGAAGACTTGAAGTTAATCTGTATGATATCTGAGTTGAGGTGAGTTGTAGTCTATGTTATCCTTAGCATCACAGGCAATTATGTCAGAAGAAAAATTAATCAGGAAGCTTGCCATACAGGAAAGTGAAGGAAGGTGAAGGCATGGAAGGGTGGAGAATTATCTTCAGCCTGTCCTGTGAGTATGTTATGAGGAAGTCAATGCATATATGAAAAGTTT
The DNA here is from genome assembly GCA_034509425.1 of Eopsaltria australis. Lineage (NCBI taxonomy): Eukaryota > Metazoa > Chordata > Aves > Passeriformes > Petroicidae > Eopsaltria > Eopsaltria australis. Next base: position 109,414 of record JAVTVJ010001485.1, on the reverse strand, counting down.
GTGCCACAAGGAATCTAGCATGGAAATTATTGTACTGAATTACCTCTTACGCTGGGTAGGCCTACTGTCCTATCTGTTCCAACTCTGAAGGCAGCTTTTCCTAGATTAGAACCATTACCATAGCTGCAAAACCACAGCTTAAGCATCAGTCATGGTTTGGTATTGGTGCTACTGATACACATTGTTTTCAGCCTTGAGAAGATACATAAATGATGAAAGCATTTGATGCACATAAAATTTTCTTCCTACCTCAAATAAATTGCTTATCCATGCTTTATTTAATTCAGTTCATATAGTTAAAAGGCAGTGAGACAAAGCAGTTGGTGCCTACAAATTATTTGTAAAATAAAGTATCTACATTTCTGTTATCTTAGATAGATAAACCCATTTTCCTGGCATGTTTTTGCTGAGATATGGCTCTGCTTCCACAGCTTAGTGAGATATTTGATTGAAAGAAAGGAGGAGGGAAGAAAGTTGAGAGGGTATCTATCTGTGAATATAGGTCTGAAATGAAAAAAATCTGCTGTTTGAAATCAGCGATGTTATCTCCTATCAGCCATTGGAGCATCAGAGAAAGCATTAGAAAATGTGCCAATTAGCCCTAAGTTAATGGTTTGTCGAGCTAAACGTGTATTGGACTTCATGCAGACTGAGGTATAGTGAAGACATTTATAAGCTATTTTTAATAATTGGCTGAGATATCAATTAGCTGCAACAGCACAATATTTTTCCTATTTCTCTGACCTAAACTAGTCTCTCTGTGGCCTCATGCAAACAGGGCTGTGTACCCCTTGCATCTGAACAATCCATTTAGAGCTGGTGTATCACTTCACCGTACTGCTCTCCAGATGTCCTTTTGTAAGCCTAGTAAGCACAGAACAACATTTCTTCTTGATATGTACTGGTGGGCCAGACGATGGTCTTGCAAGAGTAAAGAGCTTCTGAGAAGTCAGTACAACATGTAATGAAGCACCCTATGACATATTTGCTATTTCTGTGAGACTGTTGGGATCCATAATGACACATCTTTCCACTCAGCTCTGCAGTTGCACTGGACTTAGCTGAGGTTTAAAAGATGCTACCCCAAGGCTGATTTTAGCTAGGCAAATGATGTTAAATGTGTTAACCTGTGTCTGTTTTGCAAGATTCTCTTCCTAGATGGAGGCTAATAGTAGGCTGAGTGGTAAGGGTGGATGTTCCCTTCTAGACATAGCCTTGGGCTGGAGACTCAGTAATGGATAATTTTTAAATGAATAAGTTGTTTGAGCAGAGACCAGATATGAGTATAATGACATTAGGCACCCCTATTATGCAATTTATTTGAAATTTAACTGTCTGACATACCTAGAAAGACTGAAGGAGAGATTTGCCTGGTACCAGATCGTATAAATACAGTGTTGACAATAGCCACTACTGAAATAAACCAGTACCTTTCAAAAGATCCTGCCAAGGTTCAGTCTGATTTTTATCGGTATCTTTCTGTGCATAACATACATTTTAAACACATTACACTTCTCAGTCTTAATATACTATATAAATCAGTAAGTCTGTTAGTATATCTTCCCTCATTTTTTTCATAAAGAGAAGTAGATGCAATGCAAGATAAATCCAGTTTAAAATGACCAGAATATCACCATTTTGCTGCACAATTTACCTCTGAATGATCTTGCTCTTGTTCCTGTTTCCATAACCAGAACCATTTGAAGATGCTCTCAAGAATCAAACATCTGAGGCTATGTTGAAGAAATCCACCTCCATGGGATGCACCAGTCCTCCTTTATCCAGAGTAGCTGTGCAGACTGAAGCTGACGAACTGAGTGCAGAGCCATGGTATCAAGGAGAGATGAGCAGGAAAGAAGCAGAACAGCTATTGAAGAAATGTGGAGATTTCCTCGTGAGGAAGAGTACCACAAATCCTGGCTCCTATGTGCTGACAGGCATGCACAAAGGACAGGCCAAGCATCTTCTTTTGGTGGACCCAGAAGGAACTGTAAGCACTGACTTCTCACTAATAGATGAGGTTTCTGACTCTACACATTTTCTCTAAATGCCTTTAATCTTCTTTACAGCTTATTCACACCTTATAAGCACTACCTCCTATCTCTGATGTGCCATCACATCTCTAATTCTCTCCCTGATGCCTAGAAGAAGACCTAGTGCATGATTTCTGCACATTGCAGGGAGCCTTAGGGACCTAATTCCCAAGCAAGTTCACACTTTGACCACCGCTCTGCAGTCTTGGTCAGAAGTGCAGCTAAGCCACTTCAGCATTCTTGCTAGCGGAAGGAGGTTTGGCTAGCCTGCATGCTGGAAATTTCCACTTGACATCTCTGTTACTTGGGATATGGACCAGGCCCTCTGTGTTTTCCTGCATGTATGCCCAGGGGAGAACTAGGGTAAGCCTGTTCCAACTCCTTGCTGCACAAAGATTCCCTCAGCTGATGAAAGGACCTTCCCCACAGCAGGATGGAGGGGGCAAGGAAGCTCTAGTTTTCTGTAGCTGTCCTGTCCTGCTCCTGTGAAGGCATAGTCTCTTCAGAGAGATTGAAATCATTGTCATGAGTTTTATTCTTGGCTCCTGGTAGCTGCAAGTAGGCAACTCCTTTTCCTCTATGAAGGACAACAGACAACTTTAGATAACCAGCCTCAAGGTGAGTGAGAAACTCCCACAAGGGAGCTGGCCTGTTGGCATCTGAGCTGAGAAAGCTGAGGCAGAATTATGTCAGTCCCGCAGAGTCTGTATTGCAGCAGTGAGGAACGTCCATGGTACTTGTTGCAATTAATTACATTTGCCACATAAGGCCAGTCAAAGAATGGTTTTGCACTTTTGAGGTGCCAGCTGTCTTGCCCTGGGTTTGATGAGTACACCAGCCCAGGTGAGTGGCTCTACACCTCTTGAGGGCCAGCCTCCTTTGCTAAGATTTGCCCACCGTTTTGTGACTCCTGCAACAAGGTACCCTAATTCTCTTTTCAGCATAAACCCACAAATAACTGTTACAGGCTACTACAAGGGAAACACTGCTGTGTGACATGGCAAGTGCAGAAATTCTGTGTCCCACTGGGTGCTCTCCTGAAGTGCTGACTGGCATGGAATACTCAAGCTCTGTAGTGACTTCCAGGGCATTTTCTTCCTGCACAGGTTGGAGGGCCCCCCATCTCTGCTGCACTGCCTCTAGTGCATCTCTAATTTGCTGACCTCCTTGGTTACGGACCTGCTTGTTATCTGCACCTTCCCTCAGCCTGCTTGTATCATCATGGCCCAAATGGCTCTGAAATGCCTTGCTCAGGAGGCACTGTTCCAGAACAATGATTTTCTACAACTGTAGTTAGTTACAGACAGCTGTGCTGTCTGTACGGTTTGTGGGATACTGACACAGCTTCTGAGCAGCCCTCTTTGCAACTTGTCAAAGTGGAGAATCGTCAATAAAATGCCAGTGTGTGGCCAGCCACCACAGCATGCATGTGGCTTGCATTTTGTCTGCATGGTCTCAGCAGGATTGTTCTTAAAAACTGATTCACACGAATGTTGCCTGAAAATTAATTTCACACACATTACCCAGTGACACGTAACAGGTCTTAAGGGTGTGTTCTCAGAGCAGAGTTAACTGCCCAGTTGCTTCTGCTCTCATCCAGCTAAGAAAAAAGTAAAAAAGGAAAAAGAGATCCCTCGTTCATGCTTAAAATGGAGGACTGCAGGATTTTTCTGAATTTAGAATTAGAACTCTGGTAATGGTAAAACGTCTAACTTATGGTAAGAACATCTCAGAGCACAGATAAATAAAGTTACTGATTTTTAAAAGACATCTTTTCATTTTGAAAATATAGTTTGATTTTAGAGAAAGTGACATTTCAAAGCACTATGCTTCAGAAATTGGGAGAGCCTGTTGGTTTCCTTCAGTGACATACTTATATGACCAGAAGGCATCATATGCCATCAAAGTTATTTGTTTCCTTTTTTTTACCCTGTGACATTGTGTATTAAGCTTTGTTGAGGACTGAATTATTTCAGGAGAGGTGTCCGCCATGCCACAGCATAAGATGACTTTTGAAAGTTTTAACACAAGTTGTTCTCTCTTCCTGAGAATAGTTCAAGGAGAATAGACAACATCTCTTACTCAGAGCAGTGCTCACAGGAGTTTGCTTGGGGCAGTGTAGAGCTACACAAAGTTTTAGTGCAACAAGATGTTTGCTTGAGGTGGATCTGTGCTGTGCCTGTAGCAGCCGTATGCCTAACTCATTTGAAACATAAGAAGGAAGTGAACATGTGGCTAAATAATTAAAGAGGGCCTTGTAATATAGATTAGTTTTTGGCTTCTGATAATTTTGACTGTTTTATCCTGCAAAATCAGTTTCCTCCTATCACGGGTGGAATATTGTATACCAGCAGGATGCTGATGCAGAGGGCTGGGATGAGGGCTAGAAAAATTATTTTTCCTGCCCTGAAGTGTTTCAGTTCCAAAGGCACAGGGATGTACTGTCAAGCACAGGGCAAACCCAAGGAAAGCACTTATGGTGGCTGGATCACTTTCTAGGAAGGGAATTTTTGAGTAGTGGAAGAAGAAGGTCTTAAGGAAAGCACAAAAATGCTGAGGTGCACAAAGAAGCTGATTTCTGACATATCTGGCACAATAGCTCTTCCTAATTAAAAAGATTCAAACACCTAAAAGAAGTAGGTGGCCCCTTGAAAAAGAAAAATTTATCTAAAAATCTGACTTACTGTGAAACAAAATCACAAACAGAAAGTTTTCAAGCAGACCTATTCAGAATGAGTAATAAGAGTAGGCTGGTCCATGGAATTGCATGCAAAATATCTATTTGTTGAAAATAGAGGGAGTAAGAGAGAAAACAGAAGCCACACTAGGTAAGTGCCAAATTTCCACCAATTTTGATGGAACAGGGATCAGTCTCTAAAATACGATTTTGTCACTTTAGTCTTAGACAATTTTTGTGTGAAGTTAAGGGGAAAAGTACCTGACTCTTTAATCTATCTTCTTGCATCCTTTTTTTGAAGGTTCGTACAAAAGATCGCGTCTTTGACAGCATAAGTCATCTCATCAACTATCATCTTGAGAATAATTTGCCTATAGTTTCTTCAGTGAGTGAACTCTGCCTGCAACAGCCCGCTGAGAGAAAACACTGACTCCAGATAACTGTTTTAGTTATTGCAACTTGCAAGCTATAACTGGTAGATATTGCAGTTCTGAAAAGAAAATGTACATTAAGAAAACCACATATTCACATATTCACATACATTTCACAAGTATGTTTTAAGAACCTCCATTTCATATGGTACACTTGAACATTTTTAATGCTTTATGTGACATGAAATAACAGCAAAAGGCTTTCTTAAAAGTAATTTCAACAAGATTGTTCAGATTCTCTAATGTGAATGTTGATAGTGTATATACACATTATATATATAAAAACAGTATATATTTCTATTTTTCAAGTCTGTTGACAGTATAAAACTATCTTCTGTGCCATGTGTTTTTACCAAAAGAAAAATGACAAGTGTGATTGTTCAGATAAAAAAAAATAGAATTCTGCAGTCTCAATTTCTTGAGAAATTTAATATTACAAATCTTATTTCTGATTTTACCTAAGAAGCACAACTATGGGGATTACAGATGGACTATGCTAGTTAACCATGGAATGAATCTGAATTCAGTAACTAGTATTCCAACTCAGAAATTTAGCATAAAATGTTTTTTAAAAGTGTTATTCAGTGTCAGTGATATCAAAAGGATTTTATCTTTCTGACGTCAAGTTTGAATTCTTATACGATGCTATTCAAAACATTTGTATCTTACTTTAGCAATGATTTGGTGTGATCTCTATGTGTTTGAGGTATGTGCTTTGATTTTTCTAATGATATTGTAACAGTATACCGTAACTTTAATTTATTAATTTCTGTGCTAAGGTTATTTGTAAGTAGTTCTCTGCTTATGGTGAAGATCTAGGTGTCCTTGAACTAACAGTCTCAAATGAGATATTGAATACTGATTTGACAAGTTCAAATAACTTGTGTTTAATAGGCTTAATACAAGATATACATGACTGTTCAAAGACATATCTGAAAAATCTTTTCTTCTTATAAGCAGTGAAAACTATCTGAACTCAGTGGTCAGTTTTGCAAATGATGTCACTTGCATTTACTTGCCAAAGCGTAACTTCATTTTGGCCTTCAGCAAGTGACAGGTATTGGAAATATACTGTTTTTCTCTGAATATCAAGTTTAAAAAGTACACATACAATAAAGACACATTTCTGGCAGAAATGCCCTTGACTTTTGGTACTGGGAAATGCTTTAAGGGATGTTTGTACTGTTCACACTTAAGCATTATATAAAGTTATTTTCTCATCCTATGAATCTTATTATGAGTCAAATTCAATAGACACAGTTCCTGTAAATACAATGCTTGTGCCAGAGTCAAGATTTAGCCTTCAGCAATCCAAGGTCTTCTCTAGCACCAGTCTTTCAAATCAAATCTTCAGACTTGATTCATAAAAACTCAGCAGGGTAAGTCTAGGTTAAGTGCCTGCCTACCCTGCAGTATACTTAAAGTTACATTTGGTTCTAAGAATTTGCTAAGTTTAAAAATTTGTCAAACCATTATCAAACTGACTGAGGAATTCACTTAGAATATATTCAGGCAGGAATACCATGTTAAAAGTCTGAAATAACTTTCTTGGACCTTCTGCTTTTAAATATGGTGAAGCTGCAACTTGAAAGTTTGATTTTGAGTAATCTCAAAACTGAAAATTATTGAGACACCTAAGAACAATCATGTAATCAGCACCTATGCAAAAATACACTTGATTCTGTAATTTAGACATCCAGAAGCCAAACTAAGACATTAGTAAATCAAATGCTTGTGATTCATTTTACTGCAGATAGTTATTATTTGATATTTCTAGGTCTGAATGGGAGCTGAGAGCAAAGGAGAGCAATTAAATGCTGCCACTCAAATTATTATGGCACTGAGTTTAGTGGAATTCTTAAAACTTTGTTTTACTAGACTGAAAGTGGCAAGGAAATAGGAACAGTAACCACCAAAATTACTTTATTTGACAGTCTCAGAAAATGACTTTATTTATCCATATCTCACCATATTCCAGTTTAAATTATCTCAGCTGCCACTTTTTTTCATATATAATGTGTGTTATTCCGTGCTTCTAACCTTCCTGTAGCCATGTTCTGGAAAGTTTTCACTGTGATATCACTGCCTGTAAGAGAAGGTGTCTTTTTTTCTTTGAATATTGCATATAATTTCACTAAAAGTCTGCTGCATAACCCCCTTTGGTGTCTTCAAAAAGCCCACCTGCTTCCTATGTCCATTTTGGATTCCTAAATATCCTGGAAAAATGTGACAAGATTTGGGTGTCTGAATTAGAGTCACTAAACACACACTGAAATAAATATCTTAATTTTTTTATCACTGTCCTAGCTGTAGCTTTAATAACTTAGCAACCACTTAGCTGCATGTTTTGGAAATTAAACCAGGAGTCAAAGAGACATAAAATGAAACAGCTTGACGGAAATACTAAATTTCCCAGACTATATTTCACAAGCTCTGCCTCCAGGGAGACATGGCTATTTTGAGCTGCTCTGTCAGCACAGCCAATTTGCCCAGCTCAGCATCTCCATTGATGATGCAAAGGTTACAGATATCCTGACTAGATGCAATTTGGTCCGAGATGGCAATAATGCATTGCACTGTGACAGTGCCCTGCTGACACGATGGGCCAGCAGATCCTGTCTGGCCACCTGTGAGGTTACAGAGGCTCTTCTACATCACAGAGAGCCACACAGTCTCAAAACTGTCTGGGAAGGAAGAGCATATGTGCCACATAGTACTCCATTTGTGGATCCTGCCATGTTTTTCTGTCCCTGTCACTCTGGTGGATTTGGCTTTCACCTTTACGAAAAGGGCAAATAAACTATAAAGCTATTTGTATAGCAGCTCCAAAACAGTTGTCCTTAGAGTCAAAGACCACTTTAAACTGATTTCAACAAGAACTAATTGAACCTGTTATAGCAACTGATGTCACTTCTGTGAGGAGCAACACTGTCACCAATTTAAGAGATGTAAAAGTAATGAGCTAGATATAAATGCTGAGAAGTTAGCTGAAAACATGACAACTGACACCATAATAATGTAAGTCTTTTAATGTTCTCCTTTGGTTTGGAGTCCCTCACCTTTTTTATTTTTTTGTATGCAATCTCAAGGACTAGACACTTGCTTGTGTTAATTCAGAATCATGACTTCAAGAAGTGGGATTTTTCTGAAAGAAAAAAATGTCTAAACTCATTAGAAATCACTGAGATTAGGTGATATTATAGTATCTTTTGATGTTTTTCCAACAAATAGCTGAGAAGCCAAAACTGGAACTCTAAATATCCTGCAAAACTCTCTACATTGGTTTAGAGTGCTATATGGCTAACAGTTTTGATTTCAATTGTTTTGCAACTATAGGAACTAATGACAATGAGAACACATTCAATGCCTTTTAACAAAGAACATTTATATGTGAACCAGATGATTTTGGTTACTTTTTATTGCAGATCTAGACTAATTATTAAGTTTAAAAAATTCATTTAATGTTGCTGGCAGTGATAGGCTGGATATCTAGGTACAATCATGTTCCCAAAATTTCAGCTATTTCAGATACTTCAGAAGCAATGAAACCTGAAAATATGGTTTGAAAACTGAACTACCTTCTGACAACTCGGAGTTTGCTCAGAGTGAGAGGAGTGCCAGCTTCCCTTTCCTTATGCAAGAAGAGAATTTTCAAACTAACCATGCCTAGCTGGTAACCATATGAGAAGATGCAATTTCCATGGCTTAATGCCTGCCTTTTTGCCCAGTTATACAATTGTTTCACTCCATCTGCCTCAGGGTTCACAATGGGAGGTAACACTGGTTCTGCCAAAACCTGTCTGCCAGACATTCAATAAATGCTTGAACAAAGAACTTAGTCCTGGGACCAAGACTTGAGTGCAAAATGTGCACTGTCACTGGAACAAAATGTTTAATAGTCTGGTAAATATCACCTGCCAGCATTAAATTTTCTATAGCCTGTATTCATACCCTTTCCACACTCACATTTCTTATCACCATGGTCCCCAGGCATCATGTGCAATAAGATGAGGAGAATTTAAAAAAATTATACTGCAGTGTGATCGCTGCTAGCACATCAATGCCAGATGCCAGCTATAATGCATTAATAATAGAATTGATGCATATTTAGACATTTGTCAGTAGATTTCATAACCAGCAAAGTTTTGCACCTTCTAGGAAATTTGCAGTTATAAGAGAGATATTTGGAACTTGTGAATACTCTGAAAAAAAGCTTACAAATCCTGCTTTCAAAACGTTGTTCTTAGCTTCCAATGTCTATCCAAAGTAAGTGGTAGAACCAAGAATTTATATTAAGTAAACCATAATCCATATTTGCATAAATGAAGTCTAAGCTGAAGTAAGAGACATACTTCCCTTTCTATCTGCCTGACAGTTTCAAAATATGTCTGCATAAAGTCTAAATTCAGACATACCTTATTGTACTGTCAAAACCACTTTGACTTACATGGTCTTTTTTGCCCAAGCTGAGGTTTGCATCCTTCACACATCTATGTGTGTTCAAAGCTGTGAAAATGTGAGTGGATTCCCACTTAATTCTCTGTGATCAGCTGGACTGATACAGCGTCTGTGGACCTTGGGCATATCTGCATTGGAGGCAGCTGGAATGAGGGCAGGCCTGTGGAAAAGACAACATGGACATGCAATTTGCCTGCTGTTAACCAGAGGCTTGGATAGAGAGGGAAAAGCTGCTTGGGAGAGAAAACTTCAGGGATAAGAAATGTGAAGCCTGGAAACATGAGCCAGTAGGCATTTAAGCCACTAATGAGAATAGCGGGTTGTTGCCAAATTATAAACATGCTAATTGGTTGATAGAGTTAAGGCAGAACCTCTGGGGATACAAAGCCTACTGCTCATCTCTTATTGAGACATTTATGTTCACAAGCCCTGATCTGTTCCTCTGCACACTCCAACATAAACATCTCCTAAGGCTTCCAGGGAGAAAATGCAGGGCTTTTTCTTTTTTTTTCTTTGTCTCAGAAAAGGGGATAAGATTTCAGAGCTACACATTTCCAGCAAAAGCACTATATAAAGAGTGTTTAAACTTTGTTTGACAACACTACAGGCCATGGAGACCAAAGAAAGAAAGAAGCTAGAACTAGGTGACTCATTCTGCTATCCCACTGTGTTAGAGACAGTGTGGATGACTCAGAAAACAAAGATATTTGTGGAGATTTATTTGAGATTAAGATGCAGATTTACACTTTATGTAGCTATCATGAAGATCAAATAAAGTTCAGGTCAAATGAAAGCTTTATCCAGCAGTCCTCCTTTTTCTTCCATGAGGAAAAATGTCTTTTTCCTCATGGAAAACACACCCAGGCATACATTAATTCAAAATTAAGTGAAATTTTCTATTAAGTGAAGAATGTGAAGATTATAATTAGTATATATTTGTGTCCTTTTTGTCCGGATTGGTGTGATAACTGCTTCTCAGTAAAGTCCTGCAGAGTTAAAACTTGAAAGAAGCTCGGTATCTTCTTTCGAGGTAAATGTTTTTCTTTGCATTGTGTAGCCAGCAACAAAAAAACCTAAAAAGTGACTATTTTGCTGTAAAAGGGAGTTTTATTGTACAATTGTTATTTATTAATATTTATTACTTTTAGAAACATTTTTAACTGAGAATTGAAAGAAAAATAATGTATGTGGAAATATTGTGATAATTTATATTCCTAACCACTTTTGTGAATCTCAAGTCTTTGCCTCTCTGCTGACTGTGATATTTTAGCTATAGAGACAGATTTTGTCTCTGAGGAAGTCCTTGAGCAATGTAGTTTGGAATATAAGTGTCATGCAACTGTTTTCTGATTATTCAGTTTGTATATGTTTAACCAAAGTAATAAAACAGTGAGCGCTATTACTAGATTGAAACGCATGCAAAGTGGGCTTGAGTCTATTCTCTTATCCTCAGGTTCTTTAATGAAGTCTGTTTGCTGGGTTTGGGGTAGGGCTTGGGTTTTTTTAATTGACCTGAAGGAAGGTACATTTTGTAGCAGAATGTGTGCCATTCCAAAAGGTTCACCTGGATACTGAATATTAGTAAGTCAATCAGTTTCTCAACCCAGTAGAATCAGGGATGGAAAATGTCAGAGGACCAAATGGCACATGAGGAGCTGGACCTCAGCTACACTGACCTTACACCACCCCAGGAGCTCCGCATACTTTGACAGAGACAACACGTATTTATTTTCAACAAATACTATTTTCATGAATGCATGTAAGCATTAATATAGGCCCTCCTTCTGAGCCAGATGATGCTGTGTCCTGGAAAGGCAGCTTTCCTGCTGGGCACACTGAATAGGTGAGAAGAGAAGAATAGTCCACTCCATGATGTTTCTGTGGAGAGTGACTGCAAGGACAAGAGCAGCCATTTTGTTTACTGTGGAGAGGACAATGTCTCCATGTCAGCAGGAAGCTTAGCTGTGCTGAAACCTAACCCTAATCCTCTTCCTCCACTGACTGTGTGTCTTCTTGCAAAGGCCCTTCCTTCCCTTTTGACCACTTGGACAAAAGCTGAGCCTAAGCATGCCCTGGGAAGTTATGATGCTCTTGGGGAGAAGAAATGCAGCTCTGAATGCATCAGGGGCACCTGCAAACCCTGCATGCTTCTGCACGGTGCCTCCAGCCCTCTTCAGGTCCTGGGGGGACCTCAGGGAAGGAGCAGAAACCCCCATTCCCTGACTCTGGCCACGAGAAGGGAGTGTCTCCAGGCCCAGCATGGCCTAGGTTCCCATCGCCCACTGGGAGTGTCCTTGGTTGTGTTGGCAGATGAAATGGCACCTGCAGGTGAACACCAGCACAGCTCCGCTCAGAAGCAGCCACCTGCCCACTTTTAGGACCCCAGCTTTTTGGTACCTGGTATTTTCCATTTCCTTATTAGAGCAGCTGGAAACAAGCCTTGAAGGCAGCACAAACCTTGACTACAGTCGCTTCTTGCAAAATGTCCCTTTCCAGGGAGCAGCCATGCCTGGCATAACTGGAGCAGAGAGCCCTCCAAGCAGATGGGCCAAGGCACTGACCCTATCCCCAGAAAGCAGGGACAAAGCCTTCCTCCAGTCCTAGGGAAGGCAGATGCAGAGCCTGCCACCCTGAGCTGCACAGCCCTCACAGAATCATGTAATATCCTGAGCTGGAAGGGATCCATCAGGATCATCACATCCAACTCCTGGCCCTGCGCAGTACACCCCAAGAATGACGCCATGTGCCTGAGAGAGTTGTCCAGATGTTTCTTCAACTCTGTCAGGCTTGGTGCTGTGACCAGTTCCCTGGGAAGCCTCTTCCAGTGCCCAAACACCCTCTGGGTGAAAAACCTTTTCCTGATATCCAACCTAAACCTCCCCTGACTGAGCTTCATGCCGTTTGCTCAAGGTCTGTCACTGGTCATGACAGTGAAGAGGTCCCCTCTCCTCATAAGGATGTTGTAGACCACAATGAGGTCTTCCCGCAGTCTCCTCCAAGCTGAAAAGACATGATGCAAGTGCTCACACAGCTTCCCCTCCAAACCCTTCACCATCCTCATGGCCTTCTATTGGACATTCTCCAATAGCTTAATGTCATTTATATTGTGGTGCCCAAAACCGCCCTCAGGACTCAAGGTGAGGCTGCTCCAGAGCAGAGCGGGACAATCTCCTCCCTTGCCCAGCTGGCATCCCCTCCTTGGTGCCCCCCAGGACATGGTTGGCTCAGCCCTCCTGGCTGCCACAGCACTGCTGACTCATATTCAACTTGCCATTGAGCAGGACCCCCAAGTCCCTTCCACAGCTGCTCTCCAGGGTCTTATTTTCCAGCCTCCTGTTCCCATCTATACGCACAGCCAGGGCTCCACCACGACAGGTGCAGAATCCAGCACTTGCCCTTTTTAAACTTCATACGGTCAGTGATTGCCCAGTTCTCTAAATGGCTGAGGTCTCTCTGCAGTGCCTCTCTGCCCTTGGGGGAGCTGGCAGCTTCCCCACTGTAGTATCGTCAGAAAACTTACTTAGTATTCCCTTGAGTACTGCATCCAAGTCATTTATGAAGATGTTGAAGAGCACAGGGCTGAGGATGGGGCTGGATGGAACACCACCAGTGACAGTCTGATGTCACCCCATTCACCGTAACCCTTTGTGCCTGACCCATAAGCCAGTTGCTCACCCATCACACGATGTGTTTAGGTGTGTGTTGGAGATTTTCTCCAGAAGGATTCTGAGAGAGACATTATGAAAAGCTTTCCTAAAGCCCCAAAAGGTAACATGAACTGGCTTCTCTAGATCAACAAATTGGGTTACATTGTAATAGAAGGAAATAATGTTTGACAAGCAGGACTCTCCCTTCTCATAAACCTGTGCTGGCTGTGACTGATGACTGCATTGTGTCCAGAATAATCTAGACCATGATTTTACTGGGCACTGAAATGAGACTGACAGACCTGTAGTTTGCAGAGTCCTCCTTCTCCAGCTTTCAGCCAGCTGCAACCTCTCTGGATTCCCAAAACTCCATGAAAATAATTGAGAGGTTATGCAATGACATCAACAGCTCTGTGAGAATTCTTGGATAAATCCCAGTCAGGCCTCATAGATTTGTAGGGATTCAGCTAGAGCACTAGGTCCCAGACAATTTCAGGGCCATCTGGGAGTTGGTCATTCTCAGAGTCATGGTCCTCAAGCTCAGGGCACTAACACCCCTCTGGTCTGTCATTCGTGTTGAAGACAGAGGCAAATGTGTTAAACACCTCTGCCTTGTCCATGTCCCTGTTTGTGAGGTGACCATACTCACCCTCAATGGGTTGATTTTATTTCTAAGCTGCCTTTTGTCATTGATATTGAAATAACTCTTTCTATCATTCCCCACATTTCTGGCAGCTTCATCTCCAATTGAGCTTTGACCATGCAAATTTCCTCTCTGCACTGGCAAACAGCATCTGAGTATTCTTCCCACGACACTTGCTTCCACTGGGCACACACCTTCCACTTTAGTCTCTTTTCCAAGAGAAGATCCCTGTTCAACCAAGCCAGCCTTCTGCCTCTGGAGTACTGCTTTCAGGCACAACACCCAGAGTTTGAATGAATGTTTTCCATAGAAGGCCAAAACCTTTTCAATTCTCTAAAAAACGACTGCTACTTGACACCTTTAGTTTAAAGGTTTGAGATTTTTTTTATTAGAAGTTTTCAAAATGTTTCTGGTACGTAATGAGTTGAAAACTGTAAAGACTGTTGGCAATAAAAGACTCTTGGAAAGCAGACTGTGAAAACCTTTATTTTCTCCATAGGTGGCTGGATTTGCATTTATTTCATAATCCATAACCAAAACAAATATTCCAATTAATGAAAAAATATGAATGAAATGTTAGTGTCTTCGTAGCCTTTGCTCCATGTAAAATCAATTGGACAGGAAAACCTAATTCAGTTTCCTGTATGCTCAAATCAGCCGAGATGATAAAAGGCTTAGATTCTGGGATGTATTTGGAGAAATTTTCTAATATTTTACGGTGAAAGAAGATATTCTCCACCTTTTTCCAGCTTCAAGGATATGTCATCTTCCTGGCTGGTTAAGGTCCACTGCTGTTAAACCCTTGACTTGTCCTAATTTAAAATTCTGCTTTGAAATCTATGGCTTATCTAATACTTCCCAATGGGATGGACTCACTGAAGATTGTATTGACAATAGTTTTTTTTCTCTTCAGACGTAAGCACTTTGTAAATTGTATTAGCAGTGTTACATGTGATGCCATGAATCTTAGAAACCTGCTTCAAGTACAGCAGGGTAGTGAACTAAAAAAAATATCCCCACAGCTCCAAAATAAGAGAAGGAAATCAAACTAGACTGAAAGGGTTTTGTACTCACAAGCAATCACATGGTCTTTAACAGTGGAGTTCTTTGCATTACTTGTACCTTGCACCAATACTGACAATAGCTAAGGCAAGAACACAGATGTTAAAACTCACTTTTATGTACATTTTCTTGGACTTTGGCTGTTAAAAAAATTTTATTTTTCACCTATACAGCAAGAATCATGTAACATCCTTGACATGAGGGTAGAGCCACCATGTTTTCTTAAACCACTGTGTTCCTAAGGCCTATCTGCTCTACAACAGCAAGGAAGTTACCACTCTGGGAACTAACACAAGTATACAAATATTTTACCTTGCAGTTTTAAAAGCCACAACTTCAGGGAAGGACTTTCACAATACAACCCAATAGCAATGTAAAATTTAAAAACCTAATCAAGCCATGGCAATGCAATGTCACCAGTTCTATTTCTCACAAAGCTACAGAGCTTGCAGCCTGTTATCTAGAATCCACATAGTTACATCATGCTTAGCTTGGTTTAGCTTTTTCTTCTTCTCTAAGTGCACTGCTTTTAAACAATTTTGGTAGAAATTATTTCATATTTACTACTCTCTTTCACAGTTATTTAATTCAAATACAATTCTTCTTTGTTCTTATACACTTTTCTAACAGCATAAAACATTTACAGACTGTTAATTTGTAAAACATAATCACAATGCAAACCTCTACATTTTAAAGGTTTTTGCTACATACAATACACAACTTATACACTATACGTACTTGCGAAGAATCTAATGCTGCTGCTTTAAATGATTAAGACCAGAGTAAAGTTAAGGATGAGCTCTTTCAGGCTGTGCATTAACAAAGCCTCAACTACTTCTGATTGTGCATAAGGCAAAGTGTGTTTTGAGACATTAAACACAAATCTTTGAAAGAGCTCAATAAAGTTAGATGTATACATTCTTACTGAGACAATGGGAACTTGTCCTAGAATTTCCCATCAAACTCCACTGAAGCCTCCTGCCATAAAGTACAACTGATGGAAGTACCACAGGCCACTTGCATGGGGACCTGAAACCAGACATCTGCGAAGTCTTTACTGCTACAGGACTCAGGGACTCCCTCTGACACTCAACACCATCCTGTACTCAGGCTAGTAAGGCAGTGACAAACTATAAAGCTGTTTTCAGCTTTCTCTGGAACAAGCTCTCAAAAGGTCAGGGCTGGGGCTCCAGGTCTTCCAAACTAAATAAACCTTCCTTCCAGAGCCAAGGCAGGGTTGGGTATAAATGGAGATACACCCTTTAGCATGATCCTGTTGTACCGCATCTTCCCTCTTGTATCTGCACAAGCGTCTGGAGATGGCAGAAACATAGGGTCCCACAGACAGAAAATGGGACATTGTCCCACTGGCTAAGGTCCCCAGGGAGAATTTCTAACACAATCCCATGCTGTGGCAGGGCCTGGAAAGGAAAGAAGGACCTCCACAGGAACCCACTGTGGTTGCTTTCTGAAATGATACATCTCTGTTTCAGAACTGAAGGATCTCAGATTAGGTAGTGCATTCACAATGTACACAGGTTTACATAGGCTGGACATACATTTTTAAATATATTGAAAATTGTAAGCAAAAATATATGCATTGAAACAGCACATACACTTGTTACACATGTATTGAGGGGTCACATTTTAACTACTTTAAATAGCAAATATATATCCTCTCTCAATGGTTATTTACTACTGCTTACTAAAAATATATTGTGAAATGCCACAGTGACAACTGTCATGTTGTCTTTCACTAAACATGAAAAGTTTGAATAACAATGGAAAAAAAAAATACTGCATTGATATGACTTGTTAAAGTTTCTGACAGTTAAAAGCTACTACTTCATTTTAAATATCCCCATTGAAACACATCTATTTGTACAATTAGTCACACTGTATACTGCAATACAATGTTGAGCATGTTGTAAACTTTTACCAATCAACAACATTTTAATGAGAAATTGTACAAATATACAGCTATTTATACCACATACATATAAGGCCACTAACACAACAGCAAGATACATACAGGGAACTATAATCACCAACTTATGTAACGAATTCCTCTCCCAGTTGGCAATAGTTGGGCTCATCTTCCAATCATCAGCAGTCTTTAGTGAATGCTGAAGTTTCTAACAGGTTTTAGTGATGTCTTGCAAGATCAGGAGGTGCCAAAAGAAGCCTTAGCACGCAATGCCATTGTGGCACGTGATGTCTTTAGCTGTGCATGGACTCTGTCCTGGCCGTTGGGTAGCATGAAAGGCTTTTTCTGAACTAGGTGTGTCACTGAATGAACACCCAAAGCAAATGATTGTTGATAAATAAGTCCTCAAAGTTAAATAAATGGTTAGTGTTTTCCCCTGTGACTGAAGTGCATGAATATTTAAACTACACTTGTAGCTTAAACCTAAAAACCACAGAAAAGTACTTGTCTTGAGCAGTTCTTTACTTACAGAAGTTTCCATTATGAAATGAAGATTCATTTTTCTCAGCAATACATGAGGGAACATTTATTGGTGGGAAATCTTCCTTTGGTTTCTGGGTATTGCTGCTGCTGGATTTACTTCGACTGTGATCTGGAGTAGGCTGAATAGGCAAAGATCTGGCCACCTTGGATTTCACCAGGCAGCCACAAACAAGGCGAAAGAAAGCCCGACGCATTTCCTTACTGGCCAGGGTGTAGATGATGGGGTTCATTGCGGAATTGATGACTGCCAGAGCAATAAACCAGTGGGCTTTGTACAAGATGGAGCACTCCTTGACTCTGCAGGCCACGTCGATGAGGAACAGGATGAACAGTGGAGACCAGCATGCAATGAAGACACTAACAACGATCACAACAGTCCTAAGGAGTGCCATGGACCGCTCTGAGTTATTGTGGTTGGTGACATTACGACTGCTGGACTTAACCAGTATGTAGATACGGGCATAAAGGATGACAATGGCGACCAAAATGGCTATGAAGATACTAATGCAAAACACAACATACTTCTTGGAGTACAGAGGCAAAATCGTTGAGCAATCTGGTAAGTTGTTTATACAGTTCCAGCCAAGGATGGGGAGGGCACCCAAGGAAATTGAAATAAGCCAGCATGTACCAATGAGAAGGAACACTCTGTATTTTTTATTTGCGTCGTAAGGCCTCATTTTAATCATGGTCAAATGCCGCTCAATAGCTATCGCCAGCAAGCTGAAAGTGGAGGCTCCCAAGGCAACAAACATGCTACCTTCCCTAATGAACCAGATTGTGTAGGACAAGCTCAGAGTTTTCTTCCCAGACATAAGAATGTTTACTTTGTAAACAATCCCGGCTAAAAGATCACAGAGAGCTAGATTGCCAATAAAAAAGTACATGCGGTTGTGAAATTTATTGTTTTTCCATATGGCAATCAGCACCATCAAGTTTTCCAGGACTATGAAACTACATAGGATCAGAAATGAAATAGTGGGCACGTCTATTTTATCAGTTGCCTTTTCCCTTAAAATAAGTTTTCCTGTGTAATTATAATGCAGTGCAATCAGAGAGTCCACCTCCTCATTTCCTTGAGGGCTGACAAGAGCATCAGGTGGCATGGTAACTGCTGCCATCATTTGTTTCCTGATGGATGCTGGACTTTTTTTCTTCAGTATCACGAGAATATAGTTCCAATAATTTTCCACAAGAGGGAGATCAAGCCACGTTCCTCCCAATGCTCCTCTGGGCAGGCGTTGTGTATCCCCAGCTCCAGCAAGCCTCGCATATTAATTCGGGAGAGTGCCTCTCAAACCAGGCTCTGAAAATAAAATCAACAAACGCAACATAAATATCACTGTCTTCCCATGTCACCCAGTGCTTAAGCTGCAACATATACCCATGAGCCAGGGGCGAGGGACTGATGGGGCAGCAAGGCTGAGCACTGCTGCCTGCCTCTCACAGGAGCTGTAGGTCAGCTGAGACACAGCCTCCAAGCAGAAAGACAAGGGCAATACAGCGAACTGCTCAAAGGTGTTTCCTCCCTAAACATTTCCATGCTGAAAAACACACAGAAGAGCCATAAGAAGGATTCGCAAACAGACCCAGCAAGCCCCAGTGTGTAGAGCAAGCAGCTCACTTCCTCTCTAAAAGACCTAAGTGTGCAGTGCACTACCAAAACACCACCCAACCATCACTGCCTCCACAGCAGCAGGGCAAACTATGCCTTCTAAGCTTGTTTGCCATGCAGACCCAAGGTAGGAAAGACCCTGAGAAAGTTGGTGTCAAGTCCTGATGACAGTGTGCATGTTGCCAGTGCCTAAAATTGCTTCCCCCAGTTAATGGTATAATTTTATGCCATTTACAACTGAGAAGATGCATTGAAAGCCAGTCATCATAAAGACAATCATACTTCCCATTCAAATTAGCTGGATTTCTGCTACTTTTTTAAAGATAAACATTGCAAGTCATATTTTTTATAAGTATTCTTTTTCTTTTTGGTTAATTTTTTTTCTTTTGCATAGGTATACAGGACATATATTTAATCTTCTTTCTTTTAGAAAATAAAAAACAGTAACACCAAATTTGTCTTTCTCAGGAATTCTGATTTTCTTTAAGTGACAACTTAGATTTACTGCAACATCTTCCCATGGACTTTGAGGTTCTATTTTCCAATCTGTCTTTTTTTTCCAATAAATATCAGAAGAGATCTTCACAGTAAAAATATCAGAAGATGTCAGAAGCACGTACTGTGTTACAGAAAATGTTGCAGTTCAGTTGCTGCATATTCTAATGACAACCAATGCTCATGCCCCAAATGTATGCACTCAGGATGAGCAAATGGCCAATTTTTCACTTTTCGAAGACAGCAAGGATGGGGATGAGGACAGAACTTGTTTCATGTGAACCAAATTTGTAACTTTTTTGGGGGGGGGGAAAGGTAAGAAAAAGATTGTCCTGGATGGGAGGACACTTCTCATGGACCCAAAATTAAATAACTTTGCTTAGGGAACTTTTTAAGAGCTAGAGTTCCTGACGACAACGTATTTTTACTCAAGGGTCATGGACATTAAAGACACTTTCAAAGGACAGGTATCAAGGGAAGGAGAGATGGAACAAGGAAAAAGAACAAGGAACAAGATGATCTTTAAGGTCTCTTTCAACCCAATCCATTCTCTGATTTTATGATTCTATATACAAGTTTCCTAAGATCAGAAAAATGTGTGAGCCACTGCTGACCCAACAGACTGTTTTGAGCACTTGAGAAGTCAGGGATGCATTTTCAAGTGTCTCCTGAGGATGAGAGAAGAAGCAAATCACATCCCAGAGAAAAGCAAAGGAGTTTAAAGGGCGGTACACACCCTATTTTCCCACCCTTCCTTTTCCTTGATTCCCTCCTTAGAAGTAATCTGAGAAAAGCCTACAGTGAACTGGCATGAATTCTTTAGTACATTCAGGATGTTCTAGAATTACTTTCTGAGAAAATAATTTGGTGTTTGTCCACTGTTATTTCCCATTCTAGCTCATAGGTCCAAACTACTACAGCTGAAGAGGTCCACTGGGAAAGACATCCACAAAACACAGCTCCTGCTTGGCATCCTTGGTCCTTTTTCACTCTGAAGATGACAGCAACCACCTCATTCCCAGGAGCTGAACTGGGCCCTTGAGCTGTTCAATTCTTGTCTGAAGCATGGTAACAGTGAAGCTCTCAACAGAAAAGCTTCACCTCAGCTAAGGTTCAGTGTAATTGTAATTCAGTTACAATCTGCGCACTGTTATCACATTAACTGTCACAGTCTTTCATTGTACTGGCTTATAACAAAATCCCACTGTGTCCATATGAATTGCAAGTGCTTTCCACTGTAAAATAAACAATTACATTTGACTAGAAAAGTATTTGTTAATAATAGTTCAACCAGCAATACTCACCAGACTGGCTAGTGACTGCCTGAGAGAATAATATTCCTATCATTTAAGAGCACCACATGCAACAAAATACATGTTTCTTTAAGTCATTTTCAAGTGAGTTATCACACTTGTCTATCAAAGGGCAAATACATTTCTTTCTGTGAAGAAAATTATATGCCAGACACAGGAGTTTATCAGCCACAACTCAGCAGATATAAACTGTCATGACTCTACTAAAGGCAATGGTGCTATACCAGTTCCCCTAGCTGAAAGCAAGGATGATGCACTCAATCAGCAGAAATCATACACCCTCTGCCATTGTTAGTAATTACTTCTCTTAAAATTGTTGTAGCAAACTTAGTATCACAAAAGTAATTCTTTGCCTCTGACAAGCTAGTAAGAAGACAATGAAAGTTGCAATATTGTTATTTACCAGGACTCTCACTGACTATCACACACAAGACATTTGAAAGTTAATATAAATAATCAATTAGAATTTATTTCCAGGTAACATCAATCAGCCATAGTCTTCTTTTGTTTACCTTCTGCTTTGTAGCCAGTAATTCAGAAAGCACATTCATTCTATAACAATTAGAAAAATTAATGTTGGTTATGCATTACAATAACAAGAAAGTGACAAGCCAGGTTCAGGATCACATGTGTCACTGCTTTGTGACAGCTCAACGATTTACTCCTCAAAACAAGTTTGCCCCAGTCACATACCAGCCGCAAAGTATGGACCTCAGTTCAAAATATTTAAAAAACAACCTGAAGAACCTGTCTGTGGCATGTTGCTTGCCCAGCACTGCCATGGTTAGGTACCTCAGCATCCCAGACTCTTGAAACCACTGGAAATGAGTTTTATTTCCTCTAGAGCAAAGCAGAGGATCCTTATTGCTGCACCACCAAGTACCACTAGAAGGATAAACTTCTTTACAATGCAGGGGCAATCTGGCTGTATTTCCACATGGATGTGCTGGCTAAAACAGTGATTCCTAAATTACCAAATTAAGGCAGTAGTACAATGTCAAGAACCACAGTCATGCTCAGGACAATTCAGTTGCCTACTCCAGCTATTTGGCTGACCTTTGTTGTCCCAGCTCCAAGGATGGAGAGAGCAGCTGGGGTCAGCTGTGAGAACCAAGATATCCCCCATTCTGTGCAATCTCCTCGCCCACTGGCATGCTTTGGGGTTTCTCCAGTGGTTAATGTGGTCTTCTGCAGAGGTCAAGGATCCTGGCAGGGTCAAACACCCTTTCAAATTAGAGCAGGGGCTCTTTACTGTGGAACACATCTCTTGGGTCCACCAGTGTCTGTATGGTCCCTCTGCCACACATGCCATGAAAGAAGCCATGCTGTGTGGAAGGCCGGAACCCCTTGACCTGCCCTATGGCAAGGCACAGCTCTTCAGTCTTCTCCAACCAAACCACAAAGTGGTACAGGTAGAAACTCAGGGTCATAGCTCTCACTGGCTCCCCTGGCCTGCAGCTTTTCTCTGGGAATACCTAATTCCTAGCACCAGGACGCAACAGGGAACCTGTGATAATGAAGATGCCAAAACCCTTCAGCAACCATCTCCCTCCTGTACATTTCCACTGTTTCCAGTGGGCTCTCTGGTTACAAGTCCAGCCGGGAGCTGAAGGCTTTTACCATCTCATGAGTCACAGGGCACTTTATAGCTAAAAGAAATAAGAAATTTCTGTATTCAAAAAGTGAGCCAAACTGCTCTCAATTTTCCTGAAGTCAAAGCAACAACTGAGAATAAAGTGAGCACAGGACTTGACCTTCTGCTACCTACTTTCGCCTGCAGAAGAACACGATACCACACATTCAGTACACTCGTAATTTGGTTGGAATCATATTTTCCTGTTTTCCAAATAGCCACAAACAGACTTGATCAAAGAAACCTGACGCCCCTTCACCACCACCACCACACACGCCGCAGTTCTCCTTTCTCTTCCATGTACAACAATACACTTTGGCCAAAAGAGAGAATTTTAAAAATGGCAAAGGGAAAGACAAGAACGCAAATCTGAAGCCAAACTTTTTTATACTTTATGTATCTGTTAAATCTTTCCAAATGAAAAGTAAACACATGCAATTTTTCAGGCACACCCTCGTAGTCTCAGTAACAAAAAGGGCTTTTGAGAACAGCAGCACATTTCAGTACACATTTCCACTGAAGTTAAGCTGTGCTAGATGCAAATAAAGTTTGCAATGAACATCTGCTGCAGAAAAATGTCTTGGACAACTCAAATAGACTTATAAAAGATTTTTTTCCTTAAGTGAATGTGCTGGCAGTTTACAGCCTCAGAAAAACAAATAGTCACTTTCCTTGGCTTCTGACATTCAGACATCGGTTTGAATTTTGTAATACCGAGTAGCACACACGTACACCTCACAGGGGAGCTCCCGGATGGTTTAAATCGTGGTCGTTAAAGGGAAGGCATTTTGACTTCTTTCCCCGTCTCCCAGCGCTCCCGACCCATTCCCCCCACTCCAAACTTCAGTAATTGTTCTCAAATTTCCATTAGCTCTGCGGCCTGAGCCTTCTGGGGTGACAAACATCTTGTTTAAGTTACCCGACGTGTCCGCGGCGTGACGGTCTCACATAGGGAACATCGTTCTATCCACGGGGTGTGAGCACCCCGAAACCCGGGTTTCCCACGCGGCTGGCCACCGCTCTGTGCCAGCCACCACTCCTTTACGCCGCACCCCGAGCGGTGGCTCCCGCTCCGACAGCCGCACGGGCACCGCACCTCGGCCGCGCCGGCCGAAGCGGGACGCGCCGACGGCCGGGCGGGCAGCACTGGGCGCATCCCGGGCACGGGAGAGGGGCACGGGCGGGCAGGGCACGGGAGCTCAGGTACCTGCTGCGTCCGCGCCGCGTCCCACGGCGCTCCGGGGCCGCCGCATCCGATCTCGCCGCCTGCGCGGCGCCGCTCGGGCTCCGGGGCTGCGCTGGGCAGGACCGGGCCGGGCCGGGCGGGGCTGGGATGGGATGGGATGGCCCCGGCCCTGCCCCGCCGCCGCCGCCAATCCCCGCGGCTCCGCGCTCCCCGCCGCTGCCCGCAGCGTCCTCACCCGACACCCCCGACCGACCTCCCGACCGCCCCTCCGGGTTTTTCGCGGTCCCCGCGTCCGCTTGCCCTCGGTTCCTGCCTCCAGCCCGCTGCTCCCGCGCCGCCGTCGCCGCCGAACAGGCTCCGCTCCCCGCTCGTGCGGCCCCTGCTTGCCCCCGTCCCGTCCCGTCCTGTCCCGTCCCACCACGCCTCACCCCGCCCCTTGGCCGCTCACCGTGCCCCATGCCCGGGGGAGCAGTCCTGCAGGGCTGGGTGCTCCCACCAGGGCACGGCCGCGGGGCTTTCAGCGGGTTTAATGCTTAAACAGCGTTTCGGGCAGCCGGCGTGAAAGTGTGAGGCGGCAGAGCCCACCGCCGAGCATTTATAACGTCCAGAAGAATGCGAGGTGGAGGGTTACTCGGGTCGAGCGATTAGAATGTTCAAGTGAGATTGTACATATGGTACCTCGGCTCCTCTGTTTCACTCTGTCCAGTAACGCGACCTTCTGAGAGCTTGAGACAAGAGGCACAGGGTAAAACATTCAGAAATTCTCGGTAAAAGTACTTCTGCTTTGACCCAGAACTGGCGATTACAGCATGCTCCTGGAAAGGTACCTCTTGACAGAGTTACTGACTGAATAATAGCAACCCAAGGACAGCGATAGGCACATGGATTGTGCTTGTGACAGGAGCAGCACTTTGAAAAAGAAGTTGGAACCTGGATCCCACAAGTGTCTTATTTAAATGTACTTGTAAGATGCTTGTGGGTACAGCAAATCTTTCTGTCAGAAGTGCAGATAAGTTGGCAAACAGGAGCACTACAGCAACCTTGCTAAGCATGGGCAGACATGTAGGGTTACCTATCGTCTCACAGCAATCAGTTTTTCTTGGGAGCCTCCTGTCTGGACATGAGCATCATCACACTTGGAGTCATGCCATGGGCTCTGCTATTGGGCTGGCTGAACTGCTGTTCTGCGGAGAAGAAAAGTCCTTGAAGAAAGCAGAACTAGGATTTTTATGGCCAGAAGTTTAAACTATGTAACAGAGCAAATGGTTGTTTCTGTGACTGCTTTTTGTCTTCTGAAGAGGAGTAATAAAACTTCCCTGGTTTAGGACTTTGGTACGAAATAAAGACTACACAGAGCAAAATTGTGGTGAAATTGCTTCAAAGCTGATGGGTCAAATGGATACGGCCTCACTTAGCTATGAATAGGACTATACTGCAATCTGTAGTGGTCTTAGCCTTCTCTCCTATCCTCCCATTTTGTGTGCTGTGCAAAAGCTGCTGTCTTCTGTGGAACAGAAGAGGAGTGGAAAACTCCTTCCCATGTCACATAAAGGTATACACCACTTTTTCTCAGACCTGTGAATTACTGCTCTCCCATTGCTCAGAAAAGCCTTGTTCTACAGGTTCCCTGAAAACCACCCTAGGAAGCTCTGCTGGTGTTTAGCAAGTGGCGTGGCAGCAAGATCCATTCAGGTACAGTGGTAGTAAGTAGCCCCTATCCTGGCTCTGTGTTTTGCTGTTATTCCTTGTTATTTTCCTCTCTCTCCGTTTTTCCTTTACTACCTTTTGGTTACTTGGAGGGGGAGCCAGAAGAAATAGCCACTCTCACCAAGCTGTCATGGATGAGGGGACAAGGTACTGCCACCACAAAGATTTTTTGGCAATAGTTCCAGGAGGTAGAAAACTGTGTTTAAATTTATTTCAGCTTAAATTTCTTTCAGTTGGGCTTACCACCACCAGCAACCCACAGGAGCAGCTAACAACAAGGCTCTACAGTACAAGGGAAGTGGTGTATCCCTGGGGAGGATCAGATCTCTGGCCGAGACTTCTGATGGTGTGTGATGTGGTGGTGATTGAAACCACCTTGGCTGCAAAGCACTGTGAGCAATGATGTGCCACCAGTGAGCACAGCGATCTCATGCCCCAGCTTTCCTCTCCATCATGGGAAACTGGCTTCACACACAGCTGTGCTGCAGGGGTGTCTGGTTCATCAGGAGGCAGTGGATTCTTGCAGATGCCTCTTGACCCCTGTGGTTGCAGTGGCTGCTGATGTCACTGAAGGAGGTAGGTGGCTGGATACTGAAGGGCAAGCTGGGGAAGCCACCTAGGAATGAAGGGTAGTAGAGAGTCCCTGTTCAGAGACTGCAGGGGATTTTCCTGGTGTGGCATCTCAGGCCAAATCAACTATTGGCAAAAACCTTTGGAGAGCTCAGTCTGGCAATAGTTGATACAACCCACTGGTTCAATTCCAAATGTCATGCAACAGCCAATGAGGCACCCATGGAGAGCTTTCCATGAATATCTCAGCCTAAAAACAAATTACGTTTTTGTAGGGCAGAGAGATTAAGGATTAAGAAAGACATAGAAAGAGAAGGCCAGGAGCAGTGATGAATTTTCATAGCAACAGGAGGTTAACAGTTCAGTTTTCTGGGGATGAGAAGTCCTTTCTGCCTGGGAAATTCCTTAGTGATTGGGCAAACAGGATGAATAATGGGAAAGCACTATTTGCTGTTGCTATTGGGGGTATTTGACAGCAAAACTAAAGCTGAGAACAAGATGTTTCCAAGACCTGGAGGTCCTGAGCGACCTGCTGATAAAAAGCAGTGTTTATTTCTGTGCTGCTAAGTGAAACATAGCAGAACAACTCCAGAAATAGATTCACAAATTTGTGTGAAGTGTTAATACTGAGAAGAGAGGTCTTTGTGGATAGTCCTTAAAAAGCATTCATTAACTGTCAAAGTGAAACTGAAGTCTAGAAATGAGTAAGAAAGAAAAGAACAAATTGTAAAACATGGTTGAGCTCTTCTGTGAACACCATGAGTACCACGAGTGTCTGTGGTTACTTCATCTCCTGTTTTGTAAAATACAAAAAGACAGAAAAGGCAATGGAATAGTTAGAAACATTAAAAATTCAAGTTGGCTAGGGCTAAGCAGTGGTCAAAGAAAAAGATGGAAAAAATACAAGATGGAATACTTTAAAACACAAGGACTCAAATTTTTAACAATGTACTGTTGAGTTGTGAAAACCAATGAACATGAGAGAAAAAGTGTTTAAACAAACTAGGTGAAATCACTTGGAGTAAAGGGCTGCCAATGGCTGTTAAATAGAATAAGAAGGCAATGCAGAGCACAATGGCAAGAGTCATAAGCAGGGGCAGCATTTACCCTGCACAATTCCAGTTTCAAAGTTGCCATGGCCTGAATCCTGTCAGGGCTCTTTTCTTCTGTGTTGCAATTAAGAGTGGTCTTGACTAAGGGGCAGGCCACGACACATTTAAAAGTGTGTCTGTTGCCCACTTTAGCAGGTATTGAAAAAAGGAGATGTTTCTGTAGAGGGGCATGGCAGAGGAAGAGTCAGCAGAGGGATGCAGAGACAGAAGGCTCAGTGAATGCCATGGACTCAGCAAATGTCTTAGTGAAGTTATCTGAATGGTTCTGGGCCTCACAGCACCCTGCAACAGCCAGTGGATTTGCTTTTCTGTCATGGGTTTTACGTGGAGAATAACTGGTCAAAGAAAGGGTGTTTTTTTCCAAATGCAGCATTTGGTCCAATAAATGCAGTGCGTGATGGGTGCAATTGATATGGAAAGCTTTTCAGTGCATGTTTTAAAGTCAGAAAAGTGGTTAAAGTCACTTCTATTTACAGATAGATAAAATACATAAATATGCAATAAAAGGTAAAGGTTCCCTCAGATGGAAGATATTGTGATTTCTCTACAGACAAAACAGATAATGTTTCAAGATTAATATTGTTCTTCTCATGTAGCAGTTACAATTAAGTCCTTGAAGAAACTCTTTTCTCTGTGAACTGTTTAGGGCATGATAAAATCTTTGTAATATCTGTTGGTCAAGATCATGCAATGTTTTATTTATGCATTAGCTATAATTTCTTCATACTGACATTCATCCAATGCTTTTCAGATCTGTCATTGATTTACTTGCCTGGAGTTCTTGAAGTAATGCTTCATCATTTGGAAAATCAGTAACTTATTTTGACTGTTTTGGTATGAAAGCTAAACAGCAGCAAGGCAATTTTAAAATTACAATTCAAAGCAGTATGATATTTACCTCATTCTGTGATAGCATATTTTAGCTCTCTACTTTTCTACTGCTGCTGAACTATTATCTTTATATTGACAGATATATTATGCATTACTCCATCTAGAAGATGAAGTGGTGCAACATATTTTTTTTGTAACACCATTTTTGTTCTTATTTCTGTGACTCCAACTCAGTGTTAGGCCAATATTAAATGTAGTACTGTTTAAATTAGAGATCATTGAATGATAAGTAAGTTTAATTAGTATTTCAATTGAATATAAAAACCAAAACCAAAATGGGAGAACATTTATTTGGACTTCTTTTAAGTCATAATCTGAGGTATCTGAAATACATTTGGATACTACATCAAAGACTACATCTATCAGTAATTATAAAATAGAGGCAGAGAATATTTTGGAAACTTCCAAAACTATGGCTTTTCTCACCTCCTTGTGCACTTGTATACCATGGCACACGGGCAAGTAAATATATGCTCATAGGACATATTTCAGTTTCAAGTTTATGTTAACCATTGGGATCACGTGCTTAGCTAGATGAACTCTGTCTGCCTCTGCAACTGACACCTTCCTCTAGAGATAAAGGGGCAGATGCTCAGGGCATGGCCAGATATTTATTGTTATTGTTAATGCTAAGACTGACTCAGCTCAATGTCCAGCACTGTGCAGATTGCACATGTTAAAGGAAAGATAGCTGTTATCATAGCATTTCCAGCCAGACATGATGTAAAAAGTGAAATGCAGAAAGAGAAGGGGAAGTGAATTCAGTCAAACAGCTTCTTGGGTTTCCCCGTCTGCATTCTGCAGCTCAACACTCCAGACATAAAGACTGTACGCCTACATCACTGTCTGAAGGCTCGTCCCTCCTTTCTTTTCTGCACATTATTCCCATCCTCCCCCAGTAGTTCCAGTCCATCCTTCCCCAGTAGTTGCTTTCTGCTCCTGTGTGCTGAGCCTCAGGGTACCAGAGAGAGATGTCCAGGGTGACCTGGGCCAGCTCATGAGAATGCCACTGCTGCAGCATCATCCATCCCACACGGGTCCTGCAGAGCTCCTGCTGCCTGGGCTGCCTCCATGAGACCCAGTCCTGGTGATGGGCATTCCTGCACCCCTGTGAAGGACAGGCAGAATGTGGCTAAGGCAAGGTGCCCTCTGCCAACTCAATGGGCATGGCTGTGTACACACTGTCCCTGGAGGAGTGCTATGCCTCCGTAACACAGTGCCACATGATGGGAATGTGCACATGCCCTTTGGAGCACACTGACCCTTTTAAAAAATCTTTTAGTGAAACCAAAAGAATGAACTAAAAGAATGGGAAAACTCAGCTCTTAACAAAAGTGGCAAAAGTGTGAAGAGAAAAATAATAAATTGTAGGTCATCTGATTGAACTTCTGAACTAGCCAAGGACTACAGTATGACTAAAAAACAAAATAAATTTGATGGTTTTGAATAGAATTTACAGTAAAGAACCAAATTTTAGTTAATAGAAAAGTTAAGCAAGCAGAAGCTAAGCATATGTTATCAAAAGAAGATGGAGATAGAACCTTAGGATAGTTTGGGTTGGAAGGGACCTTAAATATTGCCCAGTTCCACCTCCACTGCCATAGATAGGCACATCTTCCTGGAGACAGGTTATTCAAAGCTGCATGTACCCTGGCCTTGAATGCTTCTGGACATGGGGCATCCACAGCTTCTCTGGGCAACTTGTGCCAGTCCCTCACCTCCAAGTAAAGAATTTCTTCCTGATATGTACTGTAAATCTACTGTCTTTCAGTTTAAAACCATCCCTCCTTGTCCTATCACTTCATGCCCTTGTAGAAAGTCCCTCTCCAGCTTCCTTAGGCCACACTTAGGTTACACTGATGTCTTCTCCAGGCTGAGCAATCCCAAATCTTGCAGCCTGTCCTTGTAGGAGAAGGCCTAATCCAGGCTTCAGATCATTGCTGTGGCCCTCCTCTGGATTATCTCCAACAGGTCCACCTCTTTCTTTTGCTGGGGATCCCAGAGCTGGATGCAGGGTTCCAGGTGGGGTCTCACCAGAGCAGAGCAGAGGGGCAGAATCCCCTCCCTCCCCTGCTGCCCACGCTGCTTTGGATGCAGCCCAGGACACGTTTGGCTTTCTGGGCTGCAAACATGCAGTGCTGAGGAATACTGAACTTCTCTCTCACCAAAACACTCAAGTCCTTCTTGGAAGAATGCAACTGTCTAGGAGTCTTGAAGGCCTGGGACAGGCAAAAAATAAAAAAAGTCAGAAAAAAAAATTTATAATAGCTGGGTTCTTGAGATGTCTTGCTGAAAATGGACCTCTTTTGGGACAGAAAAAAGCACAAAGCAAGAAGGTTTTTCCCTGGGTTTGTACTGATACAATGCTTTTGAAATGCTGGAGGATTGTACTTTCTTTCACTGTGATGGTTGATGTGCTGCATTTAACTGTTGTAATAATGGGACATGATTCTCTTGCCCTGCTGAGGTAAGTTGAAACTATTGCTGCCCTGTTATCTTATCAACCATTTTGCTGTAAGCTGTTGCCAATCTCTGTAAAGACAGTCTGTAGCTTGGTCTTATTTCTTTAAACCACCAGCCGCTGTGTTGCACTCTGGGCTGCAAAGCGCTGTGGATACAAGTGGGTTTAACATCAGCCTTGCTGTCCCCGTTGAAAGGCATGCCATACCCCAGGCAGGTGTGGTAGGCTGTGGTTGTAAGATCTTTACTGTCTGGGAGCCCAGGGAGGGGCCACCTCACATGGCCAGGCCCTCACCTCTGGGTTTGAGAAAGGGGCAACGCAGGGGCTGGTTATGAGGTGATGGCCATGCTTGGTACAGCAGGAGAACAGCAGGAGATGAGGCCACAGATATGCCCTGTGCCCCCATGCCCCTGACAGTGAATCACCTGTGCTGAGCCCAGGAGGGGTCCTGAGTCAGAATTCTGAGGTGTGCCATGATTTAAAATGGTTCAGCTGTGACCATATCAGGTTTATTTAGTTCATGAGTTACATTCCCTTTAAATGTCTCCAAATTCTCTCAAAGCCTCTTCTGGAAAATACAGTTTAAGTTGTGTTTGAAGCTCATTAGCAGTGTGCAGGGACTGTATGGCCAGTTACATCTTGGCGACCACCAGGTTGGACAAGTCGCTGCTGACAAGACGTATCAGGAGCCGAGACTCACAGTGGGACATATGGAAGTAAACTGTGGAAATCTAAGACATAATCCCTTAACAGTGCAAATAAATACATACCTAGACTAGACCTAAGTTATCCAGGTAACAGAGAGATGAAAAGAGGCCTTTAAGTGTCTCTGTGTCTGCAGAATATTGTAGCATATCTGTCTGCAGGCAGCAGAGGCTAAGGCTAAGGCTGCTTACACCACCCCTAAAACCTGCTTGGGAAGACCAGAAACTCCTAGGAAACACATGTTCCCTCATCAGCCAGTTCACCTATTCCACAGTGGCTGTGTGACACAGCCACAGAGGGAAAACACTTCAAACAGAAGACACTATTTGTATTAGTAGCATATGAGGCTAAACTGAGTGTAAAGGCATTTCATTCTAGGCACTGAAATTCTAGCTGTCTCTGCCATGAGAAATTTTTATTCTGAGAATGATTATGAGGAAAGAAAAGAGAAGTGGAGGTGGGTAGGCAAAGAATTAACATTTTAAAAGAGATAATAGATCTGATTGGAAAGCCATCGAGAAATTCTGAGACATTACCAGGGCTAAGAGGGGCTAAGATTGCTCAGAAATGTTAAAAATCTGGCATATGTATTGACTTTATAATAATGACTCAAAGTTATTAGAAAAGTAGAAAACAAGCACTACTCAGAAAAGAACCCTAGACCAGTCACAGCAGCCCCTTAATGTTCTTATGTCCTGCTCTCTTCGACATCTGTTTCCCTTTACACAGGAGATAAATTCCTCCCATACCACATAGCATTCCTTAAGAAGTGTTATTACTTGCTGAAACAAGAAGTTCCCCAGCAGCACTGCGTGCCACTGCTGTCAATCAGACTTTAAGAGCTTTTTAGGAGCTAATGGATGGTGTGTTTGTTGCTGTTTCATGGAACATGGTGGCTGAAGTGTCACAGTAAGGGTCTGTGTAAATAATGTCCAGATGGCAATATGGCCTGCAGGCAAGAGTGAGGATTGTGGTGCTGAGCGGAGTAGGATTGCTGGTGGAGGAAGGCCTGGAGATGAGTGAGCCTGCCAGGTGCTTTCACACGTACCCTCATGATGCCGTCCATACCTGCACTTAAAAGAGTGGCAAGCTGTTTTAAAGTTTGAAATGTGTTTTTCACTGTTCCTCTTGAGAGTGTCTGTGTTGTGCGAGGCAGTGCTGTGTGGTGACACTCACACTGTCACCCAGACACTGGCAGCCTTCCTGCTCCTCTGGCATGGGACACTCCTCTGTCACTGGCTCTGCTAAGTAATGCATGTTCTTGGTGACAGTGACACCCTACTGCCTCTGTAGGTAGTACCATACCAACTACCTAATCCTGTCTGTGGGATTCTCAGAGTTGTAGCTCAGGCTCATGCCCTTACTGCATGCTATACACTTAAGTTACTTTTACTTTTATTAACTTCTTTTACACTGAGCCATTTTCTGGATGGCAATGTACAAGTAAGATGAAATATTGGCCTTTTTATGCCAACACAACACAAAGGTCCCCAGATTAAAGGTCCTGCTATTTCTTAAGGCTCCGTATTTGTCCGTGTCTTCTCATTTGTGTTCTTTCTTACACTTTGCCTCTTTATATGCCTTACCATTTTCAGAATGCCAGGTTCTCCAGCTACTGAATCTTGTTTTTACAATTCAAATTCCCATACTAAGTCTTCCTATATTCCTACATATTTCTGTAACTAATTTTTTCGCTTAGGCTTGAAACCTCCGACACCAATATTCAAACTCTCTGTGCCTTCTTCCTGCTTCTTTCATATGTAATTTCTGCTCATTACTACTCTTTAAAAAAAGTCTTCTAAGGGCAGCAATATTTAAAACATCAGTGGTACCAAAAATTAGCTTCTTATTGGTTTAGTGCTACAGCTCATATACTCCCATGTGTCTGCTGAATCAGGAACAACCTGCTTACGTGTGATGGTTTCTATCAAACCTTGTCTCCAGAGCCTTTGGCAGAACTGAAAGTAAATAGATGTGGAACTAGATGCAGTTCATGGGTCACCTGGTATTTGAGGTGGTGGATCTATTGCTTGAGGAGAAGCATTGCTCATAATAATTTTTCCCACCTCCAGAGAAGAGTAGGAATGTGTGTCTGCAGGGCATGTTATTTTCTGGGATGTTTTTGGAATAGTGTTATTTATGCTCCACCCATTGGCAAGCCTGGGAAGAAAAGGCATAATCAAAGCCTTATTTAGCTTAAGTACAGATCTCTCTGGTTCTGGAACACAAATCCTTCATTTGCATCTGTGCTGATGGTCATGTAGTGTGTATGGACACAGAATGGCATCCAGTGGCATCCTTCCAGTTGTTACTGGGTAACTGTGCATGCACTGCGGAGGACAGTGAAAAGGGGAGGTAAACACCCTCACTGCACCAGGACCATCATCGCTGTATGTTGCTGTAATACCTCAGTGTGAAAGAGACAAGTATATGCCTCAGCATCCATGGCTTTTGGCCGCATGCAATTTCAGATCTCTGCCTTGTTCAGATGCCTTCTCCACGCGCCCCACTGGGATAGGCACCATAGGAAGTGGAATGGCACAGGAAACAGAATGAGCCCAAGGTAGGGGACTGCTTGCACGTTTATACTCAGCCCCAAGCAGCTGAAAGTCTCAGGAACTCAGGTTAGTCGGGGAAGTCCAGAAAGCAGAATTCACAGCCCAACATGAAATTAAATTAAAAATCTGTCATATTTCTCTGTATTTTCTTCAATGCTCTTTCCGTTTTCCCTGGAGTTGTGTAAAGGCCTGTAAAGCTTGCTGATGCTTTCATTTTCTACAAAGAATAGTCTCCTAAAGAAAACTGAGTAAGTTGTGCATAGGAGAAAATTTTACATAGTGAGTTTAATAAGTGAGTTTACATTTCTTTCTGCACGCAGTTTGATGTTTGCAGTATTTATTTTTTTAAAGAGCACTTAAAGATTTTAAAGATATACACTTATAAGAATCTCTTACTATTTCATTGACAAAAATCAGTTTCTGCATCAAATTACTACTACTGTATCACTTTTCTGTGAATCTTTATGTTTTAGTATTAATTTTTAATAGCTAAGAAATAAGCTATCATTACAAAAAAAAAAAAAAAAAAGGAGGGGTTTGATGTTACAGTACTCCAGGCTCTGTGGGAGCTGGACCAGCACAAATTTGTCGTCAAAGACCAGTGTGTCTGGGAGTGGATGTTAACACACAGAGTTGTAATTGGGCTGTGCACACATCAAAAATTTGTTCTGCTAAGAGCATATCAGGAGATCTGTGGCTTGATATCTTACCTAACAGCAACATGGTCTTTTGGTCTACAGGGGCACAGACTCTCTGTATCAGACACAAAGAGAGAGATCAGTAAATGAATGACTGTATTCTGTTCTCATTTAAAGCACCTTGCCACTGTTAATTCTGATGGAAACTCCATGTGCCCATGCTCGCTTACCCTGTGCATAGGGGATGGTGGCTGTGGGGCTAATCCCTGTGTCTGTATCAATCACCTTTTCTTTGTAAATGCTGGTTTTTATCCATTCCTTTTCTTATAGGTCATTGTCTCATGCTGCCTCAGGACAGAGCTGTCTTTGTGCAGGAAGACAAAGATGTACACACGATAGTGGCTGTGGAGTAAAATAATTTGCAGGCCTCCTATTTATTTTCAGACTTTGGAGATTTGTATAAGAAATTAATTCTGTGGGGTTTGCACTTTTAAGTCAATGTACAACTTTCACTTAATTTCCTCAGTCACCTTATGAAACAGCAAATGAGATGTTCTTATTCTCAACTGGTCCAGAAATGATACATTCCAGCTCTGAATTACTGGTCAAAACTTCAGCCTGATGACACTGAAACTGATAGACATTTTCCTGAAACTGCTAGACTGTTGACTGGGGCCCACATTATCTGACTTCAGCACCTAACACTTTGAAACCTACTTATGCAGAAATTATATTTTGTCAGTGGCATTATCTGGGTGTCCTGTGAATCAGGATTTTGAGGGGCAGGAAAAGGAAAAGATGTAGGAAAGACTGAAAAAGGTCTGACACTCTTTGTCATACCCTCCTTTGTCACATACCAGATTTCCAAGGACTCTGGACAATTAGAAGTACCATGTGTTTTGTCCTAAGAAATCTCATCCATAAGGTATGTATGCAACAATTTATAGATGAACTTTGGAAACAAAATTTGTATTATTTTGAGTACTGTTTGGTGATTTCAAGATCTGCTTTGTATTTATATGTTTACAAGTGTTGATTTTTTAGTCTCAGTGAAAATAGCTATGTTACTGACTCTCTTTGTGTACATCTCATACTTTTTGCATTCTTCACTTGGTTTCCTTTCACTGTGTTTAGTCAGTGGGTTGCCTTCAGATAAACCTAATCAGCTGTTGTGTCAGTAGAAAGCAGCTTGTGTGTCCCCTTAGAGTAGTTTCTTAAGATCTCCATAAGCAGGAGTTTTCTATGTGAACAATATGTAATTATTCTTTTAGGGTTCCAGACAGACCCGGATCTTTCTATAAATTTGTTCACTTTAAATGTGGGGGATTTATGTGGAGTTTTTTGCTGGTTTTTTTTCCTCAGCCATTTAAAGAGAAGAAATTAAAAAAATATGTTGCTTGGAATTGAATATGCTTGCTTTGGAATTGAATCTGACAGGCCTTGTGCCCTTGCTCTAAGAAGATTTTGAGCATATTCTTGCAGTGTTCAAGAGATATGCATAAGAATGTGGACTATTATAACAGATTCCAGAGGTGTATGAGGTGAGACAGCTACCTACCACAATAAGCTCTGAAGACTCCCATGTCTTCATCCTGGAGAATTTCTGTGTTCTGTATTTGCTGTCCTGCACTAACTAATGGTCATGCTGACAGTGGCTGATATTTTTCCAGGCTTGTTTGGTGAGTTCTCTGTTGAACCTTGGTTATTGTCCTATCAGTTAAGGTCCTGTAATATATGGCCAGCTTAAAATAGTGTGGCTTAAAATAGTTTGTTTGATATGAATTCTTCCTGTTTCAAGATTGGAGAATTGGGCATGATTCCCTAGTACAGAAGGAAAAGAAATGACACAGTGTCTTAATAGTTGTTCTGGAATGTGTCATGATTCCAGGTACAACCATGTGG
Source organism: Eopsaltria australis (assembly GCA_034509425.1). NCBI lineage: Eukaryota > Metazoa > Chordata > Aves > Passeriformes > Petroicidae > Eopsaltria > Eopsaltria australis. Next base: position 73,207 of record JAVTVJ010001485.1, on the reverse strand, counting down.
CCTCTTGTTAGAGACAAGAGATTTGAGAAGCTTTCCTCACAAATGCTATGCTGTGGGTCACATGAGGCTGCAAACATAAAGCATCTGCCTGTACTTTATACAAGACTCTGTTCCTTCTCTTCCCCAAGAGAGCTGGAGAAATACCTCACTAATTTTATTTCATCAAATAGTGTAGTACATCAATACCCTCTTCAAGTGTTTTCTTGCAGCAGTCAAGACCTCCCCACTCAGAAAATGAGGACCAGAGTATTTGTGTAGATTAGATCTGTTTCAGAGAGGGGGAAGGGATGTGCTGACCCACTCAGCTGACTATTTTTAGCTGTCATGAATAATCACAGGATACAGGGGGAAGCATATCTCAAGAGATCACCCACAAAAGGAGTGAATTAATAGCAGAAGTGCTATAAATATACAGGGGGCAGATGACTCGAGTGAGAGTGGCTACTTTAATGGATGAACAGTGGAGAATTGCAGGAGGGAGATGTGTTTGTGGCAAAGCAACAGGAGTTTTCATGAGCACATTGTCTCAGAGATAAACTCAGAAGGACTTATTGGTAGAAAATGTCTCTTGAAGGCTGTTGGGGTTTTTGCCCCCTTTTCTATAGCATATATTCTTAACTCTTGTGTTTTGCTTTTTCTTGACTTTTGCGTAGCTTACCCTTTCCGCTGTCATTCATTAGTCTTTTGTGTCTTTCAGTCATTCATTAGTCTTTTGTGTCTTTCATTAAGAAAGCAGCACAAAGGCAAATGGATTCTTTAGGCTCCTACGGTACTAGTCTGATATGAGTGGCCTGATAGCTTGAAACCAAAGAGAAAGTTCTTCCAGGCTTTTCCCAGAGTGGTTGCACATTCTGAAGAAAAGCTTCTATGTTTGACTGAAAAGAAATAGCATCTGGGGCAGAATGAAGCCAAAGACCTGTCACAGTGAGCAGGAACAGGTCGATTTCTGGGTGTCAAAGGCCATGTTATTGGGTGATGTGCAGAACTTCTAGCACTGCCACAACAGACACCTTCACAGGAGCCCAGCTTCCTGAGAAGTACATTGTTTGGAAATTCACCATCTCTGGTTAAAATTAGTTATGAACTGGTTTGGTGTGAGCAGTCAGCACCATGGTTCTGTGGGACTAGGCGTATGTGTTGCTCCTTTTCTGTGTAACAGGACTGTTTTTTCACTCCAAGGCCTTAAGAGATTTTTACAGTGGGAATTTCTGAGTAGTGCATCCCAGCATATTGATACAAAACATATGGGTAGTCTTTGCTGGGAAACATATCTTTATGTACTGAAAAGATTATTGTCTCTTCCTACTTTCAAGTCTGTTTGATTGCCTTGAAAGATGTTGTAATGTTTATGTTACGTTTGTGTTTATGTCCTAGTGTTGGGACTTCCTAAACGGTCTGTGACACCCGGAACTTTGAATGGTCTGAACTGCTTTTTTGGTTGCAAGCAGGAGACTTGTGCTCAGAAACACTTATGTTATTGAAATTCTTTCATTCCTTCTAGGGCAGTGGACTTGTATTTTATTTCTGCAGCTTATAAATCACTTTACTGAGCTCTCAGGTGAGGGAAAGGAGCTAGTAATTCCCACCGGAGTAATGCAGAAATAAATATGATTTTGGAAGATAGACAGATATTGGGTTCTGTGCTGTTCAGAAATATCTGCCTACTGAGAGTGTTGCTTGCCATAGTTTTTAAAACATATTTTTATGCAGAACACCTCAGACTTACCAGGCAATGAAGTCTTAATATGCCTTAACTATAAAGTTTGTTTAAATTACTGCTCATCTACAGTGAATCAGAGGTGGTTCCTGTTTAATTGTTAATCTGAGAACAAAATTAGCTGATGTTTTACAAACTAATGCTTTATTCACTCAAAGTATTTTGTAAATTGTGCTGAACAGTGGAAAGGTGCCAAGGTGTTTGTATTTATGACATATTTTATTTTCTCTTTGTGACTTCCTACATAAAGGTTAGGTTCCTATTGTGTCTAAAATAAAAGCACAGGCAGTTCCACTGAGCCTTTTTAGTTTTATTTTAAAAATTACTGATGTGTTAGTATGCAAGTTGGCTGAGGTGGTATGGCAGAAGTTTTCATTACAACGTGATGCAAAAAATTGATTTTCCTCAGCTCTTGTACTGCAGCTTTTGAACAAACAACATCAAACTGCCACAATCAAGGCTAAACATCTAATGCATCTTTGACAATTACAAGAAACGCTGTAAAAATAACTAGGATTAAGCGCAGCACAATTGGTGGCCTGGCACAGTGCCCTTGCAGGGAGCACTGCACACTGCTGTGGAAGAGGGAGGATTCTGCTTCTTGGGTTCAGTGTGTCCTGTTGGGATTGTGGAGGGGAAATGCTGAAGGGTAACCCCAAGATTTTTGGGTGGAATGACATACCAGCAATGTTGCTGGGGCGCCTTTCTTGGCCGCCTGGAGAGGGTATAGTCAGGAGTGGCTCTGAAGGGGCTGCCAGCCCAGCCCTCCGTGCCTCATTGAGCTGGGAGAGCCAGAGGCATCTTCAGACACAGTCCAACAGGTATCAAATCTGACAGCATCACCCCACTTAAAGGGTGTGATAGGTAAAAAGCAATCAGCCAAGCAAATCTGTGTTTAGGCTCACTTTCAGGTTCTCTGCTTTGTACTAATCTCCAACTCTGACTACAACTGGCACAGACCAAAGGCAGCCTGTGAGAGAAGCCTGTGTGGACATGCAATATTACCATGTTGCTCATTGCTGTGATCCTTGGCACAGGAAGAAGTCTTCTCTGAAAAAGAATGTATGTTCATTTTTCTTTATCAGGAGCTGTTTGATCACCAATTTTAAACAGCTTAAAGCATAAAAGGAGATAAAAATGAGCAGTCATGAGGCTGTGAGGAAAAAGTACAACAGATTTTGTCAGTTTCTTTAACATGGAAGTTTTCAGATTGTGAAATACCTTTGTGATATTTTTGAGAAATAAGTTTTGCCCTTGCAGTGGGTGTGCAGAGTGTGATTACTTTGGAGCCAGACTTTAAAAAGACATTCTGAGGTGCCAGCTGATAATAAATTCCAGGCAGAATGCAATTAAAACTGAGTGTCTTGATTCCTGGTAAGCTGCCTGAAATGAATATTCAAGGAATTTGATTTCAGCATGAACCACAGTTGTTACAGGTTCACCCATTGTCCTGTAGTCAACTCCAGACGCAGGCAAGTTGGAGTAGCTCTCAAAAGGTCTTCAAGTGACTGGAGATAGTGGAAGGAGTATTGAGGAGTACAAATTCCTAGTGTTCCATAAATACTGTATGGAGTGTGCTTCATGGCTACCAAGCAAATATTTAACAGGAAACCCCAATAGCTCTGTTCATGGAGTCCTGGCAAGAAGAATTTCCTTTCATATTCTTCTAGGCTGACCTGGCTCACACATAAATGAAGCCCCCAGGAGGTTTCCTTCCTTCTGTTTTGGGATTTCCACTGGGAAAAACTGCAATTAATATGATCTAAAGCAGCTACACATGTAACTGAAGCCTTCCAGCCCTGGGAGTGCAGTGGAGCTGTGATATCCGGGCACATCTCTGGGATATGTTTGCACTAGCATGAGGCCATGCCATTCCAAAATCACTCCTGTCTCATTGTCCTGTTTTCAGCTAGGATGGAGTTAATTTCTGCTCAGCAGCTGTTACACTGCTGTGTTTTGTATTCAGAACAGGAACAGTGTTGATAACGCACTGATGTTTTGGGTTTTGCCAAGTCGTGTTTATCCTGAGTTGGGGACTTTTTTCTTCTCTCGTGCTCTGCCAGTGAGGCGGATTGCAAAGAAAGCTTTGAGGGAGCACAGCTGGGACAGGTGACCTGAACTGACCAAAGGGATATTCCACAGCACAGAACATCATTCCAATATATGAACCAAGGGGACTTATGGAGAAGGGGGGGGCGGGGGTCTGTCTGGGTTCAGGGCAGGGTGACTGGCATTGGTCATCAGGTGCTGAGCAATTGCATTTTTGCACCACTTGTTTCCTTTTTGTTGCTACTATTATTATTATTTACCATTGTTATTGTATTTTACGTGATTTTTCATCATTAAACTGTTCTTATCTCAGCCTGTAAGTTTTACTTTGATTCTCCTTTCCTTCCACCAGGGTGGGGGATGAGTAGAAAGGGGGTTTGAGTGAGTGGCTGCATGGTGCTTTCTTTTTCATTTGGGATAAAACCACAACAATCCTTTTTGATGTCCAATATTGAACACAAAGAATTGAGAAAACAACAGATCTGACCAGAGCATGTTAAAAGAAAGTTGTTATAAACATTCATTGTATTGGTTTAGCAGCTATTAGTTACAATGCAGGCATATTTTCTTTCATATTTGTTTAGTCTCTCTCATACTGGGAATACCTTACTTGCAGATTGTGTTCTCTGTGGTATTTCATGGGATGGGCTTATTATGTGTCAATGTCTCTCCTCAGGACACCAATCTTGTGTCTGTATTCAGTATTGCAGGCACCTCTATATTTTGGGAGTTATCTACTCGGAATTATTAATAATCACATCTTTGTTTTTTTTCTTCTCAGAGGAACAAACTGCGATGGAGATACCCTCCTATCTTTTTTCCCTCCTTTTTTCTTTCCTTGTCCTCCAGGCTGATTACAGTAGTTGAGAATTTTAAAGATTTTGAATATCCTTTAACTACCCTTGAAACCAAGCTGGTCCTTTTGTTGGGAGTCAGCATGTTATTGCATGTGGTTCAGGTCCTGTTTAAAGGCAGACAAATAATTCAGAATAATACCCAGAGATCTGCACAAAGGTTGGATTGTTCAGAGTGACAGGGTGTATAGGATTGTTTGAGCAAGTACCTGGGGCAGCAGACACCTTCAGTATATTTGCACCTTACCCTTGCACAAATGCAGAATCCAGAAAAACTAGTAAAATATTTCTTTAAATAGTGTGCTGGCGCTCCAGAGAGGACCCAAATGACTGCAAAGTGTTGGGGCCTGGCCAGGCCTATTGAGCCATGGTCAGCACTGCTCAGTGGCCTCAGGAGGGTCTCTGAATGTGACAATGAGATGACAACAGGCTCTGCAGCTGCTCCCACCCCCGTGACAGACACTGTGGCTGCTCCAATGCCAGCGACAGGCACTGCCACGGAAACCACTGAAACAGAATCAACACGGGCCAGGTCAGGGGCCCCTGCAGAGAGGCAGAAAAGTACATGAAAGTCACCTGGTAAAAAAGCTTTAGCAAAAACAGTCAAGGAGGACATGGAGAGCAAAGAGAATGAAGAAGCAGAGCCATCACAAGGGTGATTTTCAGGGCCATCATCAAGGCTATCACTGGAACCAGAAGAGGAGACAGAAGAGACAACCACAACTCAATCCCTGTAGCTCTGGGTGAGCTACAGGAGACAAGAAAAGATTTCAGCCATCATCCATGTGAGCATTTTACTGCCTGGCTGCTCCAGTGCTGGGACAATGGAGACAATAATGTGGAGTTAGAGGGTAAGGAAGCCAGGCATCTGGGATCACTTGCAAAGGAACCAGGCATTGACCAAAAAAAAGGGAAAAAAGACACAAGTCCTTAGTCTCTGGAGGAGATTAATATCAAATGTGAGGGAAAGGTCTTCCTGTAAAGATAATATTTCATGTAACTCAGGCAAGTGGACTACGATAGAGAAAGGTATTCAATACCTGCGGGAAATGAAATATGAGAGAGAAAGGAAATATTTTGACCCAGACAATGTGCAGCTCCCCACAGATCCAGACAACCTCTTATATCAATGACCTTTGTGGAGGAAATTTATGCAGAGTGCACCGACAGTACATGCTGACCCCTTGGCAACAATTTTATGGAAAGGTGATGCGCCACCAACAGTGGGTGATGTGATTTGGCAGCTCTGGGGATATGAAGAGAATATTTATTCCTCCATCATTGCAGCTGTGGGGAAACCGATAGATAAACTGACAGATAAACTGGCTCGTGAGTTCCAGCAATTCAGAGAGAATATGTCCTACTCCCCACCTGTACAGGCCCATATTTCAACAACTGACAGCAGGTGTCCTTTTGCTCAAGAGAGAGGATATAGAAGGTACACACCGTGGGGTATCCTGTGGCTTTATCTGTGGGACCACAGAGAGGATATGAAGGAGTGGGATCAACAATCTACCTTGAATTTATAAGCACAGGTGCGGAAATTGCAGGGAAAAACTGCCACAAATGGATTTTTTATCCAGGAAAGTTGCTGCTCTGGTCTCCAGTGGACAGTTTTCCAGGAAGAAGGGAAGCTTTTGAGACTTAGAAAGACTGAGGCATATCGCTCGTGCAGAACGAAAACCAAACCAAACCTAATAGCCAATCAACCAAGCAACCAACCAAAACCCCCAAACACAATAATTAAATTGTTAACACAGGACGTCTGTTATCCTCCTACTTATTTTGTAGAAAGTACAAGGAGGTTGTATGAAAATACAATGAATAGGTAATAAAACAGCAATTGTCCTGTTGCATAACCACTGTTCATGGTCACTTGACATGGAGGTAGTTTATTACTTGATAGAGTGGAGCTATCTAGCACATTCCAGCAGTGTTTTGCAAAAGTAAAACCATAGAAGCTTTCTACCATATCTAATCTAGTTCCTACTTCTAGTTGTAGTATTTTGGCTAACTGGTTGGGCACCGCATCCTGCCACTTCTGATTCTCCTTGAGCAATCATGTGTTAGTCAAAAGCTTATGGGGAATAGCACAGACGGACGCAACCTAATGATTAGATTTTGATTGCTGATTTTGAGAAGAATTAAATCCTGTACTTCTGGCCATGATTTCACAGAAATGCCAAACAGGTTAGGCCAGAATGTCTGACTAGAGAAACAAGTCTCATCTTTCGTCACGCTGCTGTTTCTAAGAGCAAGACTGAAGTAAAAGATTTTGGCTACTTGCAATACACATCATTTGGATGTGTATTGCAAGTAGCCAAATTTTCATCTCAAGACTCTTTGACCACATGCAGTTTGCAACCATACATCAGGGCTGTGAAGGTTCATCTGGTATGAAACAAGGTCCTAGCATTTTAGTCTTGTAGAGGAATAAATATAGTTCTGTAAACTATGTCTGCATCCTTTTGCAGACTCTTAGGAACTACCAAGTACATAAATATAAATCCAGTAATTCACGTAATTCTTAGCCCTGTTGTGGCAGGAAAGACCCTGATAACTCATTGCTGAATTTGTGCCCTGCCACAGTAGGCACCTAGCTGAGTTGATTGTTCTGGGCAGGCAGCCTCTTGGAGGGACACATGCACATGTACACATGTATGCACACACTCCTGTCCCAAGAGCTGGTCAACAAGCTTCTCTGTAGGGCTTCTCTCTAGATCGATCATAAGAGGACAATCTTGGTTGAAGATGCATCTGTGTTAGGTAGCTCAGTTAACTGTAAAAAAATAATACTATTTATTTTATCCCTTGGTCTAAAAACTGCAAAATACCTTTTTCTGAGGTATTGAAAATCCTAACCTAAATTACATGAAATACAAACTCTAGTTGAGGTGCTGGGCAATGGCTTTCTCTCCTGCTTCTCACTAATGACCACTTCATCTGGCAGTAGAGCAGGAGATTTTTAGAAGCAGGTTGGTTGCAAAGGAAATACAGGTTGCCAGGACACAGCTACCCTTCTGAGATTTGCAAAGATATAGTTATATGTACCTCCATCCTTTTGGCATATAGACTCATTCAGTTTCCAAAGACAAAGTTAGAGTTGTGTCAAGATGGAGAGTATATACATATATAATTTCAGGTAAAGTATATTATGGAAATGTTGCAGTTCAAACAATAATGCTTTGTATAGACAGGAAGTTTTCAGCTTATATAAAGTTTAATAGAAATCCAAACAACCTTAATCCTTTTTTTAAGTATACTTAACAGTGTCCGTGAAATAATGCTTAGTTACTGATTTTAATGGCTTTTCCCTTTTTTTTTTTAATGCAGTGAGTCATATTCTGCAATAAATATAAGGCATAACTCTTAGTCATTAGCAAATAATTTTTTTCTTGAGTGATTCAACATCCCCAGAACAACTGTGACTACATAAACCACTGCTCCGAAACTGGTCCCTCTGGAGTGATCTTCCTTCATTGGTGGAGTTCTTTTTTTCTAGAGAGAACAGAATAGATGAATGCTAGGATTATTTACAAGCAGTCTAATCTCCCTAACAGCTCTCACAAACCATTCATCTGGTTCAGAATATGAAGGATACTCAATTATTCAATGAAAAGGTTAAGCTTGTGGTAATTATGCATAGTCAGTAATGAAATGTACTTCCCCTGGGTATTTTTTTAAAAGGATGCAGGCTGACAGATGTTTACCACATCCTTTCTGGCAATGTTTTTTGAGGTTTTAGTTTGCGACACTGTTTATTCTTATTTTCAAAATGCAGTTCATTGTCTTTAATGCTTTACTGAAGTTGTAACTGGGTGACAGTGAAGCAAGTCAGCCACAAAAATCTGTGTGCATCCAAGCCAATGCAGTGCTATTCATATCATTTCTGTGTAAGTGTAAATATCTTGCTGCATAAGAAGGGTCAGGGAAGAGCCCACCTAACTGCTGGCTCCACAATTTCATCCCTCCTTAATTTATCCATCTATTTTCTTTCAATATAACACTTCTCTTGCTAATTATTTTGTACATAGCCATAAATTATGGCACATATGTAGGAGCTTGTAACTGTATTGCTGGTGACATATTTGGCTATGGTGCTTGGATGTGAGCTGGCTTTTGTCTTTAGTAATTGCTGAAGGTTTGTTCTGTTAATAAAATCTTACTTATCTAAAATAATAAATAGCTTGGCTAAAGACATCCTCTACCTTTAACTAAAACTATTTCTACCAACATCTTGCCTTGAGTATCAATGCTTTTGGTGAATAAATGCTAACACATCATGCTATGTCAGTATGAAGAGGCCACACAGAGGTTTCACTGCAGGACTGAGCTTCACACACAGCACCCATGGCATTGAAGTCTCTGCTGGGGAGAAGAATAATGTCTCAGTGCCCTCATTGCCAGGAGCAGGGGACACAAAGAAAACTAACTCAGAGTGTCAGAGCACTGCTGTGGGCTCTCTGCCAAAAGCAACAGTGATTTGCAAAGCTTGATCCTTTGAGCAGTGCTGTTTCAATCATTTGCATACAGAGGCCACACCTGTGGTCTTTTCTCCAGGCTGCAGGGCTGTATCGAGCAGCTCCCAGTTCATGTTTGGGTGGCTGAGGGCATTAACACCACCATGCAAATCGAATGAGTGAAAAAAAAAGGTGGCAAATAGTTATATTTAATGCAAATGTTTTCCAGAAACAGTGCCCAGAGATCTGCTTTGTGCTTCACAGTTTCCCTCTGTATCGGAAGGCCATCATTTGGGCAGGAGGGTGGCTTTCCCCAGATGTGTCCAAGGTTTTCGAATAAACCTCATGGATAAAGAAAGGGTTTTAGCCAGAAGCAAAAGGTTAAAATTAATACCTTTATTGAAATATGGATCATTCAGGGATAGGAAGGACAGATTTAAAGAAGAATACACCAATTGTTTTCATAACAGTTAAATGTTCCCTGTATCTGATTCATGTCTTTAAAGGCACAGAGAAGAAGAGTGTGCAAAAATAACTTCTAAGTTTGGGTAAGTGCTTCGTAGGGAGAGAGTTGAAGTCTCCTGAAGCTGATATGAGCTATAGATATATATAATCATGCTTTTATTGTTTCTTACTGATCTTTAACACTTTTTAAACTGTTGTCTTTATTTTGACTGTGTATTTGTCACTTCAATTGTGTTTATGCTGGTTTCCAAGCGACAGGGCTTCCTGTCTGCTTTCCAGTGCTCTGATATTTTTTTATTTGCCCATAAAAAGAAATACAGCATTCCTCCATTAGCTGCACAGAAGCTGTCAATGGACAGATGCATGTGCTGCAAGTATTTTAGGGTAACTAGTGTTATCCAGAAGTACCATGACCTACAACAAGACACTGGGCAGTGTGGCTAAAGCCTAAGGGCTCCACAGTTCTGAAAATAAAACCCTACTCTCTCTGTCCACTCTCCTGAGCTTTCATGGACTGAGAGCAAATCTGCAATATTGTGTCTGATTGCCAGTGTACACAGGGCCAATCAGAGTCTGGAGTCAGTGGGAATGGATGGTGAGGCCTCTTAGTGTTCACAGAAAACCATACAAGGAAGAAAAGAAAAACATGTATGTATGGTGAATTCAAGGCAATCCCTGGACTGTGGGTTTGGAAAGTTGCGTGGTTTAAGAGACTTTATTATAGAGTGCCTTCGTTTAAGTAACACCACTTGTGCTGCCTTAATATTTGCAAGTATTTGCTTTGAGGACTGGTCACGAAGGTCCTTGGTGTCATTTGTTGCAGACTAGCAAACCAATTTGTTTTAGTGCTCATTAAAACAAAGAGAAAAGAGTTCAATTAGAGCATCACATCAAACTGCTGATGTTTTTTGTTGTTTCCTGTGGAATCTTTTCAGTGGGAAAATGTCTTTCTCACGGTATTTTAAGAATATTTGTTGTGGAGGGATGAACTTACTATGTGTGATTTGTTTTCTATTCTGCCATTGTATCCCTATAATCACTTAATGTTTATGTTGCAGTAATGCCCGTACCCTCCACGCAAACTGAGGAGATCATTGCAATAGGAAAAAGGCAGGGACTCAACCTTTGGCTTGAAAGACTGGTGAACCAGTTTTTGTTTACTTTTTCCATCTTATAAAAAAAGTAGGTTTTTGGGAGCTCAGATGACAAATGCAGCAGGGTGGACTGTTTGTGCCTCAAAGGTGCATTTTGCCTCGCCCATGGGACAGTCAAGGAAGGCCAGAATACACATATAACTAGAACTTCCTAAAGATCTACAGCCAATATTAATGCCCAGATATTGTAATAAGTATGTAACGAGAACATACCTAGAAGGAGACATAAACCGAGAGAGGTATTTAAATGCATGTTATTGTTTGGGGTTTTTTTTTTCCATGAAAACTATGAAATAAGAAATTGGACTCTCTTTTACAATAAGGTCAAAGGAATTATGCTGTTGCAGAACAGCAGGATGTGGTTCACAGGCAAAGGAAGAAATCTCTGGAAATGGAGTACTACATGAGAAAGAGAAAGATCAGCTATGTATCTGAAATTCACCATGATCTTACTCTCTCTTTAATTGATGATACGCCTTGCCATCTCGGTTCTGGGAAAGCATACAGATGTTTACACATCACCTGTGCTGCTACATGAGAGGTTAAGACATCCTTGCAGCTGCAGCAGTGGAAAGCACCATCATAATGCATTGAATTAAAGATGAGAGGAAGAGGACCCTCACCTAAACAAGAAGTTGATAGCTTTCTTTAGCTTGCAGCACATTGGAAAGCAGCAGAACTCCTTTCAATAGATATTGCAAACTGGCAGTGGAAGACTTATTTAAATAGGCAAGAAAAAGATCTGAGTGTAAAAAAAAAAGGCTAATCCAGTTTATTGAAAGATTGGAGTGTTGCATCATCACATATCACAATGTATAAAAATAGAGAACAACATGCTAGAGAACAAAGTAGTGCTCAGCTGCCTCTGTTTGCAGTTCGTGCACATTTCACAGATATAATAATCCTGTGTCGTGACTCAGATGCCATATTTGAAAGGGTGAGGATCAAATTTGAGGTATCACTAATAAAAGACTAGCTCAAACTCTCACCTAGAGGTTTAAGAAAATTGAACTAAACTACTTGCTGCCTAGGTAATTAATTTTCCCCATTTACAAAGGCCCCACTCAGTTACTTTGGTGGTGTCTTTTTTCTCCAACTATTTCATTTCTTCCTTAATACTCCCTGTAGCGCCAAACCACTTTCTCTCTTAAGTCCTCTGAAGACTTCTAAATGTATTTTATTTTTGTTTGGTTGATTTTCTTTTTCTCTTCAGGCCTCAAGGCAAGGAGCTTTTTTCCAGACAGGGAACCACTAATGCAGGGCACATGTGCACATCTGCTGGTGGCTCTGTAAACTTCCCACTGTTCCTGATGTACCTCCATGATTTTCCTTTGTTAGAAGTGCATCCTGACCCAGCTCAGCAGCTTCTGAAAAATAAACAAGCTTTGGATCTGGCTCTTGGTTCCTTTCAGCTGCGTCTTTCTCTCTGCCAGATGTGGACAGAGGTCCTCTCCTACAGGGTGAGCTGGTGGGGAGAGGAGGAGGGCGTGAGAGAATGAGTTCTTTTCTCTCCTAGCCCCACACAGGTCTTTTTTTGGCTGCCTATTTACAGAGACATACAGAGTCTGAAATATTTTAAAAGTTTGAAAAACTTTTGAACATTTCCTCTTGTTTTGATTATTCAACTTATGTGCGCCGTGTTAGTTCAGAATGCAAAGTCATGTGAGCCAGGATTTTCAGGCAAAGATAAGGAGACTTCAGACAAATCATCTGTGCACAGCCCGGAGTAGCAGAAACTACCATCCAGTCACTTTGCCTCAGATTAAATCTTTACAAAACAAACTTTGCAAACATGCATGCAACCGCAGCCTTACTACCAGTTTGGCTACAAATCTCTTCTATTCCCGGGAGCATTAGCAGAGGAAGTTTCCCTGGGACCAACAGATGAGGCAGCACGGCAAAGTAAGTGCAAGGAAAGCAGAGGTGGTAGGGGTGGAAATACCGGGGTATGTCCCAACTTTTAAAGAAAACAGAAAACGAGGACCTCTGGGATTGCTGTTTTTCACAGAGCCTGGGAGAGCTGGACTTTGTTTGAAAACATGGGAAATTTTTAAAAGGGACTTGTTTGGTTGGAGCGGCTAAACCTGAAGCCCGATTATGCTAGACCACAAATGGCTGGGATGCTGATTATTTTATGGTGCCCGAGGCAAATCAGTTGCTGTATCTAATTTCAGTGTAGTGGTGCCACAACAATTCAAGGGCTATGCAATTTTTCCTTGTATTCTGATTTCGTCAGTGGAGCAGCAATAGTGAATATAGTGACTATATAGGTATTTTGTTAAGTTTCAGCTTTTTTAGCAATAGCTTAGCTATAGAACTGACACACACAAAAAAAACCCAAGCAGTGGAGTCATGAGTAAAAAGCGTGTGATTTATTTATGTCACTGAAACTATCAAGAGAATTGGGATGGGGAGGTTAAAAAGTCCAGGCTGGTGTTTCTTAGAAAGCCAGAGACACAGGAACATTGAGCCCTATTTTAAGATAAAGGGGTAAAGGCAGCCCGGAGGAGAAAGGTTCTTTTCAATTTGTTGACATGTTAGATGATGCTGTGCTGCAGGGAGGTAACTGTAACATAGTGACTTCTTCATGGATGTTTACTTTTACTTCAAGCCAATGAGGCTGTTACAGTCCCAGTCTCCATTAAATGTGAGCTTGGGGGCATTTCAATGCTACCAGCCTCTGCAATTGTACTGAAGTTTCCCCTGATAATACTGCTTTTTTTTTGGTAAAAGTTTTAGCCCCTTCAGTCAGGTTGTTAGAAGGTCTTTACAGATCTAGCTTTAAAAACACTCACAGTTTTAACCCATATGATTACTTGGAATCCAATCAAAGTGCATGTGAAATGTTCAAGAATGGCAGGAAAATAAAAGCAGTACAACATCCATCAAATGCTTTTCAAACCCCACAGTTTTGAAGCTGATCTCTGGGTTATTCTGGGCATGACTCATGATTTCTGTATGTCTGGGGTTAGCTGTAGCACATCTTGATTTACTGCTTTCTCTAATCTGTGTATCTACACTAGGCTACATCTAGGCCATCTGGCTAACATCACAGTGGGAAGAGCACCCACGACTATATAATTTTGTGGGCCTGTGCTGTGCTCCTCAGTGTGCTCTCTAGACTCTATGAGCTCAACATTTTGCATGGACATCCAGAGCACCTCACAAGGGCCAAAATGAAAATAAGGACTAGGATATTTCTCACTAATGAATCCTCTTGCTATGAGCATCTGGAATAGAATGGATTTGTGTGCACTTGGTTGCACTTGTGTAGTCCAGGAGTCATTTTTTCAAAATAATGCATGGCATCAGGGAGACCCTCATTTCCTCACCCCTTCTCTGTGCTGACCCAGGCTCAACATCTTCCTTGGGGAAAGAGCTCTGCCTCTCCGGTGGCTTTCTCCTCCCCTCCACAGGAGTTCATGTGGCAGGTAAACTTGGCTGACATTTAGGTAGCCAATATGTCTGTAAAAACACGGTCACTCCTGGGACAGCTGCACCAGGAAGGTTGCTGGAGATGGGAATCAGGCACTAACTGCATCCTGCCTGCACATTGTTGTGGTGCTAGTCTGTTCTTCTCTTATAGAGAGCAAAGCACTTCAGTTTTCCCTGGGTAAAAAGTCACTACTTGAACATTAGCTACAGTCTCCTGGAAGGTTGTGTCTGGAAAACAAAAGATGTTCCTTCATAAACACTGACATCTGCTGATCCCAGGAGTCAGGTCCATTGTAAGAGCAGATACACAGTCCCAAGAGCAGAGGGATGAGCATCCCACAGCACCTGGGTGCCAGGAGCACACCACACTGAGCTGAGGATGGGGTCTTCCATTGAAATGCCTGATGTTCCAAGAGGAAGTGAGGGGAAAATAAAGCTGCATGCTCTGTCCCATGTTTCCTGCAGCAGCCTGCCTTGGCTGCTGCTCATACTGGCTGCGAACACATGCAGTGGGCATGGCATGGGGCTGTGTAACAATGATAAAAGCAGAGATAACTCCTGGATCTTCAGGTGTCACCAGACTCATGTACAGGAGCCACAGCAGGGCAAAATGTATATTTGGTTTTCTGGGACTGGAGAAGAAAGTGGCTGAGGATTGCAAACTGTTTTTTCAGTGGGAGTCAAGCTACAATATAGAAGTATCAATAAAGAATTGAAAGGCTAGGTTCAACTCTAGCTAATTATTAAACAAAAAAGTTTCTCTTGATGATTGAATACCTTCACAGATAGTCATGTTCTTTGGGGATACTTTGGTAGGCGTTCCTGAAATAAAGGCATAATTTCACAAGACAGGCAATGGAAAGAGGCAGAGACATCTGATGGCCTCTAGTGTGTACTGACATCAAGAAGAGATATGAAGAGCTGTTACCTCTTTGGACCTATGCTGGGTGAGGAGAGAGTGGGTTCCCTTGTGCCTACAGCAGCAGCCCCTGGGTGGGTTCAACAACAGTGGCAGAGCCCCAGTGTCTCCAGCACCCAGTATTTTCTGCTCCAAGCAGGTTATTGACTGACTCAGTCTAAAACGGGCATTAACAAGATGTGTTTCATTTACCTTCTAGAAGGCCCTCAGCATTCAATGTCATTTTTCTGTCCTTCATAAACAATTACTCTTTAATTTCTGACCCTGAGTACAGATTATGACTCAGTTGGTTTGTTCCTCTAATGTTCCTTGTGATTCCTGCTGAGGAATGTTTTTGCTTGAGAGGCACGTAATTTTGTATTGCAAAGCCCAGTTGTCCCAAGCAGACACACAGCAAAAGAACAGCCACCTGGCATCAGTGGAAACATCAAGAATGAAAGTAAGATGTGTCTTGGGATTTGTGAGGGCTGGAGAGAGGCCATTTGTGGACAGCGGGACTGTGTGAACTTGAACATCATCCCACGTCCTTTTATTTTTTTCTTTCTTTGGTTGATTTTGAGGAAATGTGGGCTGAGGCTTTGAAATACAACAGAAGATGCACTTTGGTCAGAAGTAGAAGGGTCTTGAGAATAGCTGAGTATGTTGAATATATTATGAAGTGTTAAGTTTCTTTTTGTGTACTGTATTTCAGGGAGCTATAATAATAATAAAATATGTAATTTCAACAAAAACAAAAGGTGAGTAAAAATCTGTTCATAAATTAGGATGGTCTGGGCAGAAAGGAAAGGACAAGGCATTTTGAAGAAGAGAGAAGTAGTGAAAAATGTACAAGGTTTCAAAGACAGAGAAAATTTTTCAAGGCTGTTGGAAAAGCACCAGTTTGGCACTTACACTAAATAACAAAGGGCTTTTGGGTCATATTTCTCTGAAGGAGGCAGAAAGCCATCCACTGGAAAGCTGTTCCTGGATGTTGGGTCCCCTGTGTGTCCTGGAAAACATGACTTTGTTTATTCATGTAAATAGAGGGATCTTTTAGTGCCCGAAAAATCCCGTGTCCTTTCACCAATTATTCTTTTTAATTCCAATAAGTTCCAAGCCTCCAAATACTGAGCTAGTCAGGAAAGCCAAGAAAAGTAACATTAATGTCTCACAGTTATTGTACTGCAGTTAAGACGGAAAAGATCCCAAGAGTTGTTGAATGTATGGCAGTAGGGAAGAAAAGCATGTGTAGGTAAGTGATGCCTTGGACACCTCCTCTCCCTCTCTGCATATGTGGATGCAGATGCCATGTGCCAATTTGGGTGCAGATCCTGCCTCGAGCCATGGCCTGAGCCCAGGGAGCTGCCACTTGTGCTGAGACAAGGCAAGGCTAACTAACACAGGCATGCTATGCAATGAGGATATTTTGGCTGAGGGGTACTGAAAGTGGAGGCAGACACCGGTTACACCAGTTTGCTGTTTCTCCCTGTTCTCCTGGGAAATTTGAAAAGCAGCTCCCAGCAACCTTACTGCTCGACTTGCACCATTTCCCAAGGCAGGGTTTATCTGTGCATGCCTGGCTGGCTGCTGGCAATGGTTTTCCTCAATCATTGGTGACTTGGATAATTCCAGCCTTGGGTCAGGCAAATGGATTCGTAACTATGTTCAAACAGTAATGTTACATATCTTTTTCCAAACCCTACTATCTCCCTATTAGCCTCAACAGTCTAACACTTTAAGACATACCTTGGTTTTAATAATTCCATTTTAAATTCAGTCTCACTTTATCATCTGGTACCATTCTTGATGACAGCCCTTCTCTAATTTAGGTAAGTAAAATTTTGTAAAAAGTGTCTCTACTCCCATGTAATGAACAGTGCATTAATTGGCCCCTCTGGATACATTTTTTTCTGCTTCTAAAACTCTTTTCTACTTCCTTCATATCCACATACTTCCATATTACTCTATTTCATTTGCTATTTCCATTATTCATTTTAAATTTCTCTGCCATGCAGTTTCATTTGGGAGATTTTCTTGTGCAAGACTGGCTGGGATGCAGGTAGAAAATTCCTGTGCAGGTACCATTAATACATACTTTAAAATGTTGTCCATCTGAGGCATGAAATACTGCATTTAGTTTTCATAACAGCTAAGAAGGGAGAAAACACCATGAGGCAGAAAAAATGGTAGATGCATTAACACATGGTGGAGATAAGATGGTTGACACCCTACATAAAGTGTTTGATGTTGCTGATTCTTAGTACTTGAGCCTGTGCATTGGTCTCTGTGGGAAGGATGGGGAAAGCTGGAATAAATACAGTCCCATTACTTTAAAACAATTGCAAACTATTTTCAGAAAAGCATAGCAAAAAATGTCAACTTTGTGGAAGTCTGTGCTATGTTATATTTTTTGTGAAAGCCATCACAAGGAGGAGTTTTTGCAACAGGATGATGATGATGGCAAGTACTGGTATCAGTTTAAAAGAAACAAAACCAAACTGAATGATCCACTTTTTAAAGATGTTAAATGTTTTGTGCTGCAAAATCCATGTGAGGTTTTTGCCTGCTGGAAGCCTTTGTGAGAATTTCTCATTCTTGGATCTTTGACTGAGAGTTTAATGCAGAAAATTGCTTCCTCCTGTGGTACACACCAATAAAAACACAGTAAGGATTTTATGAAGGAAAATGAATATTGTTAGCAACAGAGGGCTTGACTCTGCAGTTCTCTTTGCTTTATGCAGTTGTCCACACTGCTGCAAAAATGATGTACCGTTGTTCTTACTGGCATTGATGTATGCAGGCTCAGCACTGGAGAACTTAGCATGCAGTGATCCAGAATAATATGACAGGAGTATGCAGGTATTTGCTGGTTTGTAAACAAGGCTGATAGTTTAGTCTTCACATGGTGTCTAGACAGCAGCAATTAGTAGTAATTAGTAAGTACATCTGCTGTCTGCTTAGTCCATTGCAGCTCACGGGCTGTGGAAGTGAGGGATCAAGGAGTTTTACTTCAACAGCAATACTCCGTAAAATAGTCTTGCATTAGATTCCCATATGTTGAGTGCCTGCTTTGCTCTGATGCTCTGGTTTAGGGTTTTTGAGGTTCTTGTTTCCCTGCTCAGGAGCCAGTCTGGTAAATAAAATTGATGGACTAATAGTAAACACTTAGCATTGTAGGAATAATAGTAAACAAAAAAAAGTTTTGAACTGGATTCCTGTCATGTAAATAAAATGCTGCTTCTAGGTAAGACCCAATTCAGCAGGTCAGAGCTTCACAATACACACTCCAAGGTGTGTGTATATTCATGGCTCTGCTAGGTACTTGAATCTGGCTTTTACTCGGCTTGACTCAGTAGAAGGCAGCTTTTGTCATGCCTTCTTGCCACCATCTGGGTGCTAACTGGCCCTGCCTTGTCTCAAGGCAGAAGGGAGGTGGCAATATTGCAGTATGCTCTGTCAGAAACAGAGCAATTGAACAATGGACTCTCTGCTCTGGCAATCGTAGGTTCCCTGACACCTGAGAACAGCCCTATGTGTGACTATCCAAGTGGAAAACCACTGCTAAACAGCTGAGGTAAATGCTGTAGTCTACTGTTCATGTGAAGAGAGGAGTGTAAACAGAAATTATTGTTGGTTGGATTGGTTGGTTTTTCCCCCTATTTGCTTTCAGATGCCTGAATGACACCCACAGGGGCACTGCTGCTAGTGGCTCACACGCTTCTGATAGCATCTACTTGTAACATGGTTACTGACAACCATCCCGATTAGCCGCCAAGATTAAATCAACCTTAGTCACAAAGCCTGTCGGCTGTGCCACATGTGATGAGCAGCATCACAACTGTAGAAGAGAGGTGGCCAAGACCCTTAGAAACCTCCAGGATTTTTATTTGACACACCTA
Organism: Eopsaltria australis; assembly: GCA_034509425.1. Taxonomy (NCBI): domain Eukaryota; kingdom Metazoa; phylum Chordata; class Aves; order Passeriformes; family Petroicidae; genus Eopsaltria; species Eopsaltria australis. Next base: position 54,276 of record JAVTVJ010001485.1, on the reverse strand, counting down.
TCTCTTCATTTCTCTCCCCTAAGGCAAGAGCTTGTGCTTCTGGGAGCTCCTTAAATATCTGCCTGTTGTCAGCCCTTGCAAGTAATGATTCTTTTTGTGTATAAGAGACAGAAGATCTGAGTGTCTTTAAAAGCAAATAATTTTACACTCAGTAATTGTATTCATTCACAAAAAACCAGGAACTCTCTATTCAGGGAAAGCATCCTGTCTTCTAGGCTACAGAATGTTATTTCTCAGACTTTCCTAATAAATCCTCTGTGAGGAGGAGAAGAGTATGGCTGTCCTATGATTTCCCTAACACTGATCCCTTGGATCTGCTGTAGGATGAGGAGCTGTAGCAACCATATCACTGACTTTGTCTCTCTGTGTTCCTACCACATGGCAGCTGTTTGAAGATGAGCATTTACTGGAATTTTAGCAAAAACTTCTGCTAGCTCTGTCTTCTCTCTGACAAATTACTGTGGCCTAAGAAATTTTTTGCAGGGTTTAGGAAAATGATTGCTCTTGAACCAAGGACTGAGTGTGCCCTTGCAGGAAACTTCATCCTATTAGCAGATTGCTCTGGAAAACCCAGAGAGCTGTAGTGCTAAGTATAAGACCGCTTTTTGAAAGCAGACAGGAACAAGAAAAGAAAACTAGGTGAGATTTTGCCAAACAATAAAGGTCTGGTTTATTGCTGATGTTTGGATCACTCAGTCTAATTGGCCTCAGGGAGTATGGTTTCTGAAACAGCTGCATTCCATAATGTAAATCAATATTTTAACATCTCAGTTAAAGGGCCTCTATTGCATTAAATCTGCAACAAATATCAGATCCAAATTGTTATACACATATGGGGATTCCCAAAGTGCCCAGAATGGATTTTCTATTCCTCAGATAAACATCAAGCCAAGTCTGTGACTGTTTTGTTGCTCTTATAAGGTGAAAGAGTCCAGAGAGCTAACCCACATTAGATTGATGAATCCCATTAAAAAAAAAAAAAAAAAAAGTTTTTTCTTGTATACAAACTGCAGTTTCCTAGCTGATTTCATGGCTAGGCTAATTCAGATTGTAGAGCAGTAAAGCAGTCTCAAACTGAGACATGGGTCATGTGAAGCCATCAAAGTCTCCCACTCTGACAGAGATTAAAACCCACTCATCCTGATCTTTATTGTAATATTAATATCTAAGGAAGTTTTTGCATCCCAGAGTATGACCAGAAAGTGAAAACCTCTGAAGGATAAATAAATATATTTTCTCAATCAAAGAGGCCGAGACAGTCTTCACAAGCATGTTTTCTGCGCTTTATCCTTTTCCTGTGGTTTATATACACAGGGATCAGAAGTAGAAAAAGTACTCTGTGGTGAAGCTGAGTTTACTTTCATTTACTTGCTGAACATGAGAAAAGCTCATGTTTTTAACACTGACAGACCTATATGAGATGGATTTCCAGTATAAAATCAGACAAGCCAATTTTACCCAAGACTTGAAAGTTCAGATGCAAAAAACCAGTTACGTAAACTTTGGAATCATCAATGCCATTTAAAGAAGTAAACACTAGAGAGAAGTACTTGATCTAAATGAATTATTGTAATTTCCTTTTTTTTCCCAGATACTTCTTGGAAAATTTCTGTAAAACCCTGAAGTAAATTCTGCGCAATTACTTGTTCGAGTGGTAAACATAAACAGACTTCACAATTAAAAGGGAAAGGGCATTCTTCAATATATGTCCAGTAATTGAGTAGCACTGGAGACACAAGCATCCACAGGGTAGAAAATACATGGAGTAGGAGCATTATTTTGAGGTGTGTGAAATGTCCTTTGTCATTAGTTTAATATTCATCACTATCTTTGTGGCTAATGAGTGATGATGACTCCCAATATCTCATTAAATTTAACCTTATTAGAGAATTTTTCTTCAAACACAATTTTGGCAGGTTCCCCATTTTCTTACCATCCTATTCTCCTTATTTTTAAAGATATTCTTGGGTCTCCTTTATGGGCAGATGTGGATGATATTCTTCGTTCTGTGTACTTGTGTTCTACTGTTTTCTTCCAAATAGAATTGACCCCACATCCTTATCACTTGGTGTACTTCAGTCTGATACTCTTCTCTCCCATCACTTCCAGTATCTCTTTATTTTCTGTCCCATGTTCTAAAATCTTGACACAATGCAAAATAAGTGACTGGTCCAAATGGTTGCTTTGTGGCTTCCAACTTTGTAAAGCGTAACCATGGGCTGAGGCTTGCAGCTCATCAGATGCAAGTATGGCTGGAAGGGGTATTTCATTCCCTCAGTGGACATTGCATGGCCAGAGCCACCCCATGTCCTGAGTGGCTGTAATAGGTCACAGCTGCTTTTGCAAGGATTTTTGACTTCTTATATCTGATTTAAAAAATCTTTGGCTGTCAATGAGAAAACTTAGGGTTTTTTTTCTGTGCTCCTTTCATCATTTAGCTCATTTTCATCATTTATGAGGCTATTTCTCGTTGGACTCGGGGAGTTCTGGATCTTATCATTCCATAAAAGAGCAGTAACTGATTTTACAGTATGTACAAGTTAGCACTTCAGTGTGCAGACACTGAAGTTTGTAGTCTCTATTAATCATGTTTCCCATGAGCATCACTTTTGCTGCAAGGCTGGAAAGGGAGATGTATAGCAGCATTTATTTCTTGATAAGGTCCTACTTAATGGCCTGTGAAAGATTCACGTAGTGAAGGTTGGTATTTGATTTTTACCAGCCAGCATCACTGTTCATATTGCTCCAGAAGAAGCAAGGACTATGGTTTTCTGTTCTATTTTTGGAAAGTTGGGACAAAAATCGCTATGTGCATAGATGTTCCAAGGCCACCCCTTCCCTCAAATTTGATATACAGAGCAGAGAAACAGCAGCACAGGGTCTGGGGCTTGCTTAAAGGGGTGGTTCATGTTTTACAGTCCCAGGAAATTTTGGAAGAGATTCCTACAAATCTGGAATTGCTACAGTTCAGATTACCTAAAGAAGATTAATTCGTTAGCTGACATCAGGGATCACCACCTGCTGTAAGGAGGCTGTAAACTGTTGCAACTACACCATCCCTCTTGTCTGGTCTCTGATTGTGCACTGTTTTTTAAAACGTAGGTGCTGCAAAATCTGCAAAATCTGGGATCTAGTTTTCATGGATTCAGGATTGATTGCTACATTTATGAAAGAAAGAAAATAGAACTAAAAATTTAGTATCCCTCTGAAGGAAAGGGGAAAACCCCCAAACATTCCTATCCATGCATGGAAGCACTCTATTTTATGCCTTTTTTCTTTCTTGGTCACTCACCCATCCCAGCTTCTCCTCCAGCTCAAAGTGATGCATGAGAAATAGGACAAGGAATAATAAACTGCTGTTTCTGCACACTCTTACACCAAGTGTCTCATCAAATTATTTCTCCTGTGTGACCTGTGTCTTAGGGAAACCACAGCCCCCTGCTCTGCCTTTTTCTCAGGTCTACTACTATGTACATGGGAAACAGTGCCTCTTGACTAGTCCCCTGTCCATGTCATCTTTTCATTGCTCACCATTAAGCTGAAATTTAAAATCTAATTATTTTGATCTTCTTATGTTTTTTTTTTCCTCTAGGCTTTAGATGCTTGTTACTACTTTTACAGATTTTTGCCTTTAGCGTGACACATATTCAGGGACTAGCATTTCCCATTTCCATGTGAAGTCTACAGTTTCTATAGACTAGCTTTAACAAAAATATCCCACTTAAAGATGATGTGGAGAATATTATTTAGTGATTAAAGAATGGGATGCAGTTTCCCAGCTTTTCAGTTCAGCTGTCTTTCTTGAAGTGAAAGAAATTCACCTTGGTTCAATTTGGTGTTATTCAGTTGATGTTATTCAATTTACCACAGAACTCCTTTGTTTCTGTATTGCACACATTTCTACTTGACTTGTCCTGTTGCAAAAGCCTGCTCCAAAAGCACCACAGTTACGTTTATCTGACTGTAACTTATGTGACTCTTAATTCATGAATATTTGTGAAATATCTCCAAAACTCTCTGGATATCAGACTTGGTAGAAGCATCACATTTTGAAAGATTGACGTTGTAGTGAAGTTACTCAAGTGACTATTGTAATAAGCATGAGACTATGGAAGCAGAATCCCAATGAAATAGATTTTCAATCAGACCTGTGCTTTTCCTGTTGCATGGAAATGCTATGAAAATCCTGATAATGAATGCCTCTTTGCAAAAAAAACTCATATGTGAACACAATGGTAATTAAGACATATGAGAAAGGTCACAGAAAAGTGATTAAAAATCCAAGGTCAGCGCAAAGGGAAACAAATGCAAGGTTTAACCTAGGACTTCAGTAATGAGTAGGAGTGCATCCGTCTTAGTACAAAGTGCTGCTACTGTTTCCTTTTCTTTTTGTTGTCATGACTGCATTAGCTGCCTCTTTGTTGAAGTGTTTGTACTCCAAATATAAACACTGCAGTTCTCATCTAGTATTCATTTCTGTGAGTCAGGACCAAAGCTTTATGCCTCTTTATAACCCTTCAGTGGGTTCTGACTCAAGCCCAATGTGCTTAATATTTCTATATCTCCTCCTAATGTATACCTTTATGAGCACTGATAGTTATCTTATGCTCACTAAGAGTTTCCCTGAAAGCATATGTTCCTCTGCGAGTTTGAAATTACTAAGAGCAGAATGACTTAGCATCTGAGAAATTAAAATATATCCTTAATGCATCTGAGCAGGATCCTGGGTGGGTAAAATGTGCTGTGCGTGATGGATGGGTTTTTAATCTACCTTCTCTGTCTATTTTGCGGGCACCTTATCCTACAGGGATGCTGCTGAGCAAACTGGCCTTCATCCACCGAACCACTTAAGCTCATACTCATCTTGGGGCATGTGAATCTTTCCTCCGAGATATCTGAATAGCAAGGGAGCATTGCTCTTTGGAGCCACCAGTCCTGAAACGCTCAAGAGGAGAACACAGGATCAGTTCTGGAAAAACAATTATAAGTAATACTATGTCTTGTTACTTCAAGAGTTCAATACTGAAGAACTTATCTCACTAGCTCCTGCTGAAGCCAGCAGGATTTTAGGGAGCTGTTCCAGGGCTGCTCAGCACCCCAAATTGCTAGGAATGGGGAGGAATTAAATGTCCATTACTAAGTGGAAGCTGTTGGTGTCAGTCGAAATGGTCACAAATGAACCCTACACTCAAATCCACAGCTTCCAGAAAGGACCATCACCGCTCCTTGAGCCAGCTGCACTGGGGTCTGCCTTGGAGAAAAAGCCGCATCAATCAGCATCACTGTCTGCAGTGTACTTCATCCCAAAGCCCTCATCCAAGCAAAACTGCCATGGGTCTGAGGGCAGCTTTCCCACCAGGGAGTGGGAAGCTCAGGAACAAGCTCTTGGCAGGATGTAGGTGTAGCTGTAAGGAGGAAAAGGCCACTGTCAGACTCCTCATGTTTCTGCTCCGTGCCATTTCCTCCATGCTTGGTTCATAAATGTGCATTTTGTTATGCTGGATTAATGATGGTGTCCTGCTTTGACTGAGCAGCATCAAAAAGCTGCCATCTCCAGTGCCCCTATAACCATTCATGGCTCTGTCTTGTTCCCAGAGCACCTGTGCTGACAAGGACCATTTGTCAAAATTAGTTTGGGAAGCAGCTGCACCTAAGCCTTGCCTGTAAACAGCAGTTCTGGAGAATGGGCAGCAAATGAGGGGGAAGGAAGTGGAAACCCAGGAAGATGACCAGAGCCCACCTTTACCTGCAATGATTTAGCCTTCAAGTGCTTGGCCATATTCTGGAAGGCTGTGGAACAAAAGCAGTTCTGTTTTTACCTGGAGCTCTGAAAAACTGGAAAAAATAAAGGTGTGTCTTGGAAAATAGCTTTTAAAATGCTGAGGAAAACTGCTTTAAATAAAAAACTTGTACTTGTGGGGACTCTATCTGCAGGTGGGTCATAGTAGTCTGTAAAATTGTAGTGAGTCAAACAATGAGAATTTGTAATATTGACTACCAAATAGACAGTAACACTCTCTTATGAACAGCTGTTTTACTCAGCTGAAAACTATTGTTTTAAAGGGGGTCATTTTTCTTTTACTGATCTGTGAGGAAAATGTACTTCATGCCAGTGTAGTCTAAAACTTGTTGATGCTAGCCATCAGAAAGATAATTTCTCGTCCAGGCTCTCTCAAGGTCCTCCTGGGATTATTACTTGCAGTTTTTATTCCATGATTATCTCAATCAATTTTATTGATCTTTCTCCCTGATCCAAGAGATCATTTTCTGCTCCAGTCTGACCAGATATTACTATTGGCAACCTTTTGGTGCATTTGAAGTTCAGTATTCTGTTGTCTTTTTCATTAAATTCATCTTACTACCTATGACAACAGAAAAAGTGTCATCTTAGTTGATGAGCTTAGTTGTAGTCCCAACACAGAAGTAGGATGAATTATACCAAGTAATGCTTCTTTGATCATCTCTGAAAAATACTCAGTGCCATTTTTTTTTTCTTATAAGGGGTGTAAGGTAGGTGGGAACACCCCCATCCTGTGCTGGCCTGTGTGGTGGGGTCAAGAACGAGGATGGGAGAGGTCCTGACATCTCCCTTGCTACGGTGCTGGGAATGAATTTGTTCTCAGGGTTGCAGCTTGACAGGAAGAGACAGGGAAAATCTGGTATCCTGACAAAACTTCAGGAAAAAATAACATCCTTATTTTTTGTCACAGTGCCAAGATGGCCCCTGTGCTCTGGGACTATCAAGCCAAGCTGGACATCTGGTGTGGGGATTCATCGGATGGAATGAGGATGACTGCATCAGCGTTAGTCACCCCGGGCTTGCTTCAGAGTCCACAGGGAGAAATGGGTACTTCCAAGGGCGTGCTTTGCCTTATTCTAAAGTTATCCAAACCCATGTTACATGAATTATGCTCCAGATATCCCCAGGTTTCTCTGCTGAACTAGCTACCTCATTCCATTTTCCTGACACCAAAAAGAAATTTAACGTCTTTTATAAACCTCTACTGTAACTATTCAGGTTTACTTCTTGCCTTCCCCAATGGTCATAAGAGAGCAGTAGGTCACCAGATTCTCAACAACAAAGCTTTATGTTCCAGAAACTGTAATCGTGTCCCTGTGTCTTCTACATTAAATAAATGGTTTTTTCTCCTCAACATTTCCTTGCAGGACATCTTTCTTCATTTCTTATCACTTCCACTGTTTTGACTGGACTTTCTCCAGCTTGCCTTCAACATTTAATTCTATCATGATTCAATAACTCAAGCTGAGTTGTATCTCCTGTTGTTCACACCATAGCCTCTAATTCAGTTATCTCCTTTTATTCTCATACTATAAACACTGTGTCTTTATGAATATTGAGTCCCATAATAGATTTTGAGATATACATATCTCTGGTCTTTCCTCATGAATCTATATTCATACCAAACTTTGAACATGAAGACAAACTGAAAAACTGAGTTATTCCTTCCAGTGCTTGGCACAGTTGCAGTGCTGACACTGCCAGCCCAGCAAAGAGGAGGAAAAATAAGATTAGCAGCAGTGACTTTGACTCCAAATGCCTTCCAGGGAACTGGCTGCACTTGGGTTTGAATTTACATCTCAGCAGAAGACAGATTTACATTTCAACCATTAGATCTCTGTGAGAAACTTCTACTCCCTGTGCATCTGTGATTTTTCTAGTTCTTAGTTAATGAATACACATAGATTTAATACTAGTGGTAATGAGGACACACGGAGCTGTAGGATAATGAGAAGCAGGAAGCAGTTTCACACAGTTTCCATGAATGAAAAATATATGTGGGTGTTCACAGTACTCGGAGCAGAAAACTATGGAGTTCAGTAAAAATAAATGTTGCTGGATTATCCCTCCTAAAAAAAAAAAAACTTTCTGAGAACAAATACCAGCCAGAAAATCCCTCAAAAAATCCAGCCATGGGACAATGTTATTTTGCTTTTCTGTTCTGCATAACCATGCTGTTGATTTTAATCAACAGTCTAACCAAGGCTCTGAATATGCTTTAGATATACACAAAGACAGAAGGATGACCCATGTGCTCCTCATTACTTCCCCACATTTCTGTGCAAGGCTGCAAAGGGTAGAAAAGCATTTATTAATTTCTGTAAAACCTTCCTGAACTGTGAGTACTTCTTCACTTTATTTTAAAAATAGGGTCTATTTTTTAAAATTGAACAGGGGTAGGTTTTTTTGGTGGTCTAATTTTAACATTTTCTCATAAGTGCTGTTCACCAATCCAAAACCAGTTTTGTTTTTAGCTGTCTGAATAAGTTCACTCTGTGGACCTGTGCAGCATATGGCACCAAAATTCAATGTATGAAAAAAGTTAGCTTTTAATTTTTGTGTCTGTGGCCTGTAAGGAATACATGTGCTATGAGAAACATAACCAGCAAGAACTTGTATGGGCAAGGCTGAAACATCAAAAGAGGCAGTCAGATGGTGCCCAGACCTTCCTGGGCTTGTCTCAGCTCCCGCTATTTAATGCAAATAAGGTAATTTCACATATGCAGATAGTGGTGTGATCCTACCTCACATCTTAGTCTTCCTTCAGGGAGTTAAAAGCAGCCAAATATTTTGAGGAACCTGGTACCCTGAAGGCAACCACTAACTGTTATGGTGCAGCACTTACAGAGTAGTCACTCACATGTGCGGGCCTGGGCTAAATCATCTTTTTTGTCTTTGTAAGGAATAGAGTACAGCCAGCGAAAGGGAATTAGGAGAGGTGTGATACCTGAGAAACAAGCTCTCTCCTGCTGACTGGGGAAAGAGAAAGGACATCTATAAAGAGAAGATCCCAAGCAAAAAAAAAGTGAAATTGAAACAAGTTAAACTGAAATGCTTGCAGCAACAAAGCCCTGTTCCCTTTTCCACTCCCCAGCAACAACAGCAAATAAACAAAATCAGTTGGAAGCAGAGACACACAGAACAGATGCTTTACTCTAGATTTCTCCTTGCAAGTGTGGTGTTCAAAGGATAGTGCCTGGTCTTTATGTTCTCGGTGACCCTTTTTACATCACTTTTTCCACTTAGTCTGTTTTTTGTCTATTGCTCTCAAGACCCAAGCCATATCTTTTCTTCCCAAGTCAGTGATTCCTATTCTCTTTTATTCCCTAAGTCCTTGCTTTACTCCTTCCTGGTGTTGACATGTACTGTGATCTCTTCACACAGCTGACACTTAATAGGGAGTCAGGTTTCCCTATGATGCCCAAGCAGAAATTTTCAGGGTGTCAGATGGAACCAATATAGTTAAAGAATAACAGAAAAGTTTGAGGATTATTTATATTTTTATGGCCTTTAGCCATGTCTCCATATGTTTCAACATCTGTTGTTTAGCAGACATTAAATGCTGCTTGAGCAGTGAGATAAGTTCATGGGTTATATTTGTACTTTAACCAAAGGGTGATGTGCTTTTATATGTATTTTAGAATTCATGGGTGCACTTAGTCAATAACAAATCATGTTGGACCATCTGCTATTTAAAAGCTCCACAACTTCTTATGGTGAGGTTTTTATCAGTCTTATCATGTCATTTGGAAAAAAAATTCATCTGCCTAAAGAGACAGCTTCTTCAATAAAGATTCTTGAAGCTTTCCTTAAGTGCTGGTTTGAAGCAAGGGACATATGGTTACCATCATAATGGCAATCAATGATTGCTGACTGGTAGGACAGTGGTGAGATGAGCTACCAAAATTTACTTGAAAGAGCCTGGCTTACCAGGGCTTTTTTTTCCACCCAGTAAAGGTGAAACTATTCAATCATTTCCACACTATTGAATTACAAGGTCTCAGATCCAGGCACCTATTGTGAAGTACACTATGTAAGCATAATTTCAGAACAAAGTTTTTCTAGGATTTATAGATACATAACATAATGTTGTTAGATGCCCAAATGAGCACTGAATTTTACCAACCTTTGTAACAGCTGGTGTTGCTAGCTACTAGTCTACTTATGTGCTGCAATGATTTGGCCTTAAATAGTACAACTTATTGATGGCTGACACAAAATCTTCAGGAAAACACTCATTTCCATGAGGTTTGTAAAAGTTGTGCAACAGAATTTATTCTGACACAGTTTTAACATCCCTTTTAAAAAGTCTGCAAACTGTAAAATATCTGTGTTTCCGTATCTTCTCTGTGATTTCTCTTAAGAAGTGGAAATATTCCTCCTGTGAAAAAGGTGAAATAAGGTTCTTTTTCACCTTAAAGAAATGTAACTTCTCTAACAGAAGCTACAGAAAAGATAGGGAAAGGAATTTCCCTGTTCTCTGAATATTTTTTTTCCTTTTTCAGAGTATAATTTTCCACATTGTATGCATACTTGCACACCTCTCAGAAAGTATACTGTAGGTACGCTTCAACTGCAGGAGTAGTGTCTAAGAAGAGCATTTTCCACTTTTTCTTCTTGAAGATCTTATGCTTTTTTTTCAACTGTAAACCTTTAGGAAAAGGTAGCTCTTGTTCCCTGCTTGTTCTCTATGAATCTATGCAAGAAGCAGGAATAAGGCCAGTGGTTAGACCTGATTACTTACATGCACTTGGATCCACAATCTGAGTAGCCTGTGCTGCTCTGGGCAGCTGGGATTCTTTCTGTGCTTGTCCATGCATAACCTATAATCACAGCCTAACTTTAAAAGACATCTGATTGCATCAACCAAAATTAAATGTTCTTTCCAGAAGCCAAGTTGACTGCATTTTTTTCTTTGCTTTTCTATAATATATAACAAAATATGTATAAATGAAATTTCAGACACAGGGTTTAATATGACTTTGCAAAATTAATAGATTTTTTTCACAGCAATCACCCCCTACTTTTTTTTTTTGTCTGAGAAAGAAAAGATTTACAGATTTTTCAAAGCAAGACAGAAGCTAGAAACTGTGTGTGAGGTATTTGGTAAAAATAGTTCCTGTAGTTTCCCAAGATTATGGAGAGAAAACTCCAGCAAATCAAAGAGGCAAGCATAAGCAGAAAAGCAGTGCAGCCCTCAAAGAGAGAGATTCTGGGATGAAAAACTGGCACAGTGAATTCTGAAGCACTGAGAACTTTTAGTTACAATTGCTGTAGATTTATTAGAAAACTAAAGGTGTGCATGTGTGAGAAGAACTGCAAGACACTGGCTACTGAGTCCCCTGAGAGAGGGATAGCCTACCCAGAGCACTTGAGCAGCAGTCTGATTTTCCTTACAGTAGAGTTGATTTCCCTTCCTCCTGTAGGGGCTCCTAATGATGGGAGATGCTTGGTGCAATACTTCCTAATGAAAGCAGGCAGCTTTACAAGGGTGGCTGTTAGCTATGGTGGGTTACACTGGCTGGTGGCTGCAGAAGAGCAGCCTCAGCACTTCCAAAGCTGTGCCTCTCCAGACTTCACTCACAGGGCCAGAGGGGCCAGGGATGGCCAAGGCAGCCAGAACAGCTCTGCATTGCTCTTCTCTGGCACCATTCACAGATATTGTATCAGGAGAGGTTTACCCCCACAGCTCATCAGAGAAGCGCCTCCAGAGACTTCTGGCATATTTTTGGGTGTAGGGAGGGGTCTTATCACTCTAAATAACTGCGTATGCCTCATGTTCACAGCTGACTTCATGGTTTTGTAGAAAAGCATACTTATATCACAAGTCCTGCACATCACCTGTTAATTAGAATGGCTAGAAGGATTTTCATATTTTTCTGAAATTAAAGAGAATGCAATAAATAATAATTTGCAACATAACTTTTGTGTTTTCAAAAACAGTAAAGGTGGATGAATGGGCAACTACTAAATAATTTTTCAACTTGATAGGAGTTGGAATAGCAATCTACCCTATCATAGGACTTACCTTCCTATTTTTTCCAGTTGGATTTTTTCTAAATAAATCACATTGCTATGCTTCAAGTGTTTTGATGCAAGATGACATCCCTCTAGCTAAGCAATCTTTTAACCCAAGACCAGGTGTTGCTTATGTTTTTCTTGTACTTGTGGCATTTTTGCTACCTTCATTGATGACTGAATCATACACTTTTGGGGATCTTTGCAAGATTTAAAGCTGAAGCTAATGAGTATGTCTCTGATGTCAAGCAGAATTTGAAAGGCACTGTAAACTGCCAGAGGGGATATTTGACATCCAGTGATTCGTAGATTGCATTTTGAACAGTAATTAAGAATGTAGATTCTGTAATGCTAACTATTAAGAAGAAATACAAGATTCAAACATATAAATGTAGTATAAAATTTTAAAACTGCTGCTAATTATTTATCAGAATCCCTGCATAAACATACATTAATGCTACATTACATAAACTTAAATATAAATTTTGACTGATCCTAGCAGTCCAAGAATTGACCTGATTCTTAAAAGACTTTTTCAATCATTGGAAATACATTTTTAAATGTTTAGAAGAAAGGTAGCTTAGTTATTAATTGGGAGTATTGCAATCTGACAACTGGACTTGATCTTCTCTAATGTGTGTATAGACTGTGCACCTTCTTCAAAACATTTGAACAGATAATTTCCAGGTCTCAGATTATCAGTGTAAGTACAAGACTCTGAAAATCATAGGAAAACCATGGACTTGGGTTCCTGTCTTCTGTTTCATGAAATGGTGGTTGTTTTGTTTTAAGCAAGCTTGTTATAAGGTATAATTATATTTTAGGTGAGATATAATTATCTTACATTTAGAGATAAAGAGTCTCAGTGTCCCAATTTCCAATAAAAAGATTTACTTTTTTTCAGCCATCATTTGTCAGTTCTCAAAAGGACTGAAAGCACATTGTCTAAATATTTTTGAAATTATTAATGTCCTACAATTTGAGATTCAGTTTTGCTTTTACAGCTCTGTTCATTCAGTATCTCACCACTGTGAGTCTGTTAATTAAAAATCAACATTTAACTAATTTTGTACTTTACTTCCTTATTAAGTCTTTGGAGGAATGAGCTTGAAGTGAAATGAGAATTCTGTATTCTGCCAAATTACCTTTACAAGTGCCAGAACCTGAAGGCATTCTGAAGTGCTTTAGATAACAGAAGGAAGGAGGGGGCTCGGCAGGGAAGGGCAATGTGAGAAGGTTTTCAGTGAAAAGGTCTAGGAAAAGGAATAAGCACTAAGAAATTGATATGGTGGCTTAAGAAGGAGTAGAGAAAGCATCTGGAAGTCTGGAGAATGTCAGAGGACAGTTGGGGTGAAGACCAGGAAGAGCTGGGCTAAGGACCAGTCATGTCACAGATGTTTCAGGCTTATTTCAGCTAAGTTGAGCTGGAGAAAGACTCCACACTTTGACAACAGCCTTGTACAATGACACTGCTTGGTTAAAGCTTCTCAGGACAACAGGTCTCACCAGTATTCCAGGGATATTTCAGCACAAAAATACACATCCAGTGCAAACCACTAGAGCCTACCTAATGTTGGTTGGTATTGTGCCTGTAGGTTATGAAGGCTACTCACTTCTCATTACCTTGATTTTCCAGAAACTGTGTGTATCCAAGGCCATTTAGACCCAATAAAGGCCTTCATTTTCTGTGGGAAATGCATCACCACTGGAACAAAGATCAATATAACAAAAGTACAGTATTTGAAGTGTGTAGATTCATTGAGGCAATATTTAATTTTTAGTCAGTAAGTACTGCAAGGTATATATATTGTATGAGAAATAACAATTTTCCCAAAAGGCAGCAGACTGGAGAGCTCACTGTTATGATGAAGAGAATTGCCTATGAGGCAGAGGATCTTTTGTCCTCTAATAACCACACAGCTTATTTCTGTGTTGGTGAGAACTGAAACATACAATTTATTGTATGACTTGAGCTGAAAACTTTGTCAAGGCTTAGGTATCAGCCGATATGCATGACTTGTGATTTAGGAATGCATGTTTTACTAACACCTTATGAAAGACAGGAAGAAATGACAATATTTAGAACTTGATATTAAAGTATGTCGAACAACTTTCAGAAGGAAACTAAACAAATGTACTTCACTGTGACCATAATTAAGTGAGAAGGAATACTTTCCTGTTTTGAATAACTTCTTCCCATGAACGCAGGATGTGCTGAGAACTGAAGCACAAACTCTTTGGTAACAGAGTCCAGCAAATACTGGAACCTGTTTTTAATTGTTTCCCTGGTTAACTATGGCATGTATGCAGCTTTGATTGATTTGCGTTTACCAAATCAGCCCAGAGTATTTAAATGTAAAATATAAATCACCTGGTTTTCTGAGTTAGCTTGCAAATCTTGACAATTTACAGCCATTTCCATATGCTTTCCAGCTGCTGCATTTATATCAATGAAAACAAGGCTAGAGTTTGGGACAGTAAAAGACCCATCTTGATTTCCACAGGTTTTGAGTGATTCTCTTTGGGACCATGGATCTGTGTTAGGAGAAGACAGAGATCCACCAGCCACATAAATGTGTCATTTATCACTGACAACCTCACACCAAGAAATTTTATGATTCTCTTAGTCAAGCTAAGTCAAGGACAGTAGGGTTTTACTGCTTTGTATTCTTCATACCAGAACAATTTTAAAGATTCATTAATATAATTCAGTTTGGTGTTTCTGTGGTAGGGAGACAGACTTGCATGAGCTGGGACTTGTGATACTCCTCCATATTGATAGATCCACCCCCACTCCATTGACGAGAATTTTTCCATAGTTTTCAGCTACCAGCCAGTATGTTGAAAATATCTACTTCTGCCAAACATAAGCTACCATATAAGGCTACCAGTGAACAAAATTTGCATTATTTTGGGGGAAAAGCATAAGAGAAATGAAGCAGGAAGATTTGGGAGGTTTTTGTAGACTTTATAATATGATCTGTCCAGTGTGATGGGAGAACTTCCAGCAGAGGTTTTACTCAAAGCACACGTCATCATGGGCTCTTCTTAGTTCTGCTGTAAATTAAATATAAGGGATTCCTACTTTTGCGTTCTAGACTGTTCTTCAATATTTTCCCCATTAACACCCATGCCTTTCACGTTTCTTCTTTCTTTGAATTGGTTGGTCCACTTTTATAATTAACTAGAGAGTATCAATCACAAGTGACTCCCAAGTACTCCCTTTTTTCCTAATTCATAGCCCTCTATTTGGTATCTCTGTCTGATGTGATACACAGATATCAGATTGTATTTAGCATGGCTTGCATAAAATGGATATTTTCCTGAGGCTTTGCTTCCTTCCACAGATTCTAAGCTTTGATAGTAAGAAAATATCCATATTGCTGGACCTGTAGGTCATTTTATCTCCCTGATCACTCATATCTAAACTGTTATTATCCCTATTTAATTTTTAAAGGTCTGATCTTGCCTTTTAGACAGCAGACCTGCAAGTCTTAACCAGAGCTCTGTCATACCACGTTCTTTCATCCCTTACTTCTAATTTGTTTCCTCCATACGTGCAGCAACAAAATTATCTTTGCGGCAAACATTACCTTCTTTTTTTATTTCTGCCTATTTCTGCCTTCATTTGTATCAGTGCCTCGAACGTAGAGAGAGGTTGCTCCAGGAGGCAATGAGGACTTAGCTGCTGCAATTCTATATTTTGTCCTCTTAAAATAAGAAAAGAGAGAAAGGACAGGGAAAAGAGTAGTGTGAACAGCTCACAAAATGTCCCTTAGAACTCGTCATTGATGGCTCATAGGGCAAATCACTGTCCCTGGCTGCATTCTTGGGGGAACTGAGGCACAGTTTCAGCTCCTATCTGTTTCTTTCTTGGCAAGTTGCTCAGGTGGTCTCACATTCACTTGTGCCACTGGTCTTGTGTTACCACTGATGCTTGTGATAGGAGAGACAAAGCTCATTTGTAGAAGTTTAGAAATCACCTATGATAGAAACAGTTCAAAGAAGAGACAGAAGGATTTAATTAAAATTGTGACTGACTAATCAGACTGTACTTGAACAGACCCATATTCTTCTCAGAGACTGGCAGTTTTCTGGATTTACAGCCTTTCAGAGGAATGTTCCATGAAACAGAGCTGGAAGATTCCGTGGTTTGCTGCTTGCACCTCCCTGTCCCCAGAGAGCAGGAGAGATTTCACAAGCGTAATGGTAATGTAGGGGGCCATGTGTCATTACACGGTCAGCAGTCCTGTCCGGAAACTAACCAGAGACAGGCCACAGAAAAGAGCCAGCCTGTGTGAAGAGAACACTGTGCTGAGCACATATTGCATTACTCTGAAATTGAAAAATTACTTCTTCTGAAAGTATAACTTGTGGAAGGCCTGATTGCCACATACAAAGCCTTAATGGGAATGCAATCTGGTTGCAGGCTGTTGGAGAATACAGAATATACAGCTCATTGTTTCACAGATTTCAAAACACTGACATAAATAAACTAAATTAATTTCTCCAAGAGATGAGTGTGGCCTTCAAGAGCACCTCTAGACATTATCCTAACTGCTTGAGCAAAGCAGGCGCTTACTGCTAATGTGAAAGCTGCCTTGTACATAAAGAAAACAGCTCAACTCCAAAGTGTAACTGATAGAACTTTAAAAAACTTCTGCTGTTTTGTAATAATACTTCTCTGGATTTAAACATGTGAAACCCATACTGAATCAGGTCTTATAATTAAGAAACAAATTAAGCAAAATTGATGCCATTTATGCCATTATTGTTTATATTTTTATTTTCTTTCGGTCTTAAATCTAGCCTGTAGTCCTCTTTCAAAACTGTCTGATTTGAATTTGTCTCTTATTATGTTTGTATTATAACAGCAAGCAAGCTAGAAGACAACAGTCTGATTTATTTTTAATGAGATTCATCAAACATGAATGAGATTTAAGTAGAACATACCTGATTATAGGTGTGAAAGGAATGAAGTACCATAGGTGGGCTGCATGCATTTCACAGCACATTCAGCACTAGTTTACTGAGTTTAAGAACACATATGAGACCGGTGTTAAAAGCACTAAAAAGTACTTATGAGGTACTGTATCTCCACATACAGGGAGTGAGCAACCTCCATCATCTGGAAAGTGAAGGATATGTTGCCCCTCTGTAACAGATTCAATTGCTAAGGTATAGTGAGTAGATTCTAGTGGGGTCAACTAAGTGATGTCTTTTGGTGAACTGCTGCTGTGAACCTTGAAAATGTGTATTGCAGCATTAGGCTCAGTACTGTGAGCCACAGGAGAAGGGCACTGCCACCAACAAGCTTCAGAGCAATATGCACTACTCATTGGTAGGTTTATATGAGGCTGTCTTCTTGTTAGAGGCTTTGAGGGATCCAATAAATCTGTACTAAATTTCAGGAAAAACTGACGTATCCTGATGATGTATAACTGATGTTACTGAAGGTAGCACGAAATATTTTCAAAGGCAACGATTTGTTGTCAGAAGGGAAAGTTCTTAACAATTGCAGCATTCATAACATGTCTATAAATAGAAAAATGTATATTTTTATTCACTTCCCTCTGTCAGACCCCACCAAAGATAGCAGTTGGCCAAAGCACCCTTTCAAATCATTCTACTGCCTCTTCTGTCTTACTAATATGTGAGTGTGTGGAGGTGATCAGAGAGTCTCTGATAAAGGTTTTTCACTTCAGAAACCTTTATTACTCAAAAAATAAAGCAAGGATGTTCAGACTTTCCAAAAGTAGCGCTTCATTTTGGATACCTCAGTGCCTACATGTTTCATTGGTATCTGTGATACTTTGAGAATCTTTACCACCAAATTATAGCTCATTCTGGAATACCTGGCTGCAATGCTTGATAGCTCACTTACTGCCTGTATACTGCCCTGTGACAAAGCCTTGATTACCTATTGCTTACCTTTTGCTGTTTTGCTGTAGGGAGTATAGAACATGCAACACATTCTCCTGAGTTTTAGGTTTTTGTTTGATCTACAGCATTTGAAGTACTTGCCAAAATATGAGAAAAGAAACCAGCATTTTATGCTTAAAGAAATCCCACATTAATCTCATATTTAAAGGTGAAGTGAAGTATGGAAAAAGGCTTCTGTACCCTTCCAACTCTTCTGTGACACACTCAATTTATATGGAGCCAATTAGATACTCTGCATGGCAAATGTTCTGTTCTAGCCAATAGAGCTGTGCTGCTCAAAGAAGTCTGTGTTAATGGCTTTTGCAGAAGTTGGAACACACTATGGGAATGTTATCCTAGTCAATGAGGGGTTCAAGACTTCCTCAAAAAATATTAATGGAAATTGTTGTCCGGAGATTTCCCAAAAGATCTGAAGACTTTTCCCCTCCTCTACTAAAACAGTTGCTGAAAAACTGCAGACCTTGCAGTGTTCAGAATCAAGAAAATACTCAGCAGAAGCTGTTTCTGTCCCAAAGTGAGAAGTTCATGGCTTTTATTTTTGGCAGCCCCCATCCTGTGTTGGTGGAGTTCACACAGCCTTCCTGAAAGGGTGATCGGAGGTGGAGGGGGTGCCGTGGGGGACGATGCACACCAGCCCTGCGAGAGAGCTCAACTTGCCCTGCTCCTCAGCACTTCCCACCAGCCCACACGGGCAGCACTGCTGGGCTGAATCTCTGAAGAAATGGTCATTTGTTCCATGGCAAACCCTCCTGTCAGTCAAAATTTAAGCGCAGTTTCTGGTGAAATAATGACAACGCCTGATATTGCACCCCAAGCACCTGTTTCATGCCTCCCCTCAGCACAGGAGGTTCTGCCAGACCTTTGCAGTGTAGCAATTTGAGTGCAAATCTTTAGGCATAGGTATGGGTTGGATTTGAACACATAGCTAAGGGCTGGCTAGTGACAGAATGTTCCTGGGAAGGAGACCAACAGTCTTGATTTGGGGACAGCAATGATGCAGAACAGGTCCTCATCCCTTATACCAGTCAGTTCAGCAGTCTCAGTTTTCTTGTGCTCTTCACAAGAGTTTGTTTTCTGATTCCTCATAGTGATGACAGCAATCCAAATGATTGCAGCATACCAGCAGACACCTAGATCCTTTCTTATTTCCTGTGAGGCTGGGCGTGCCTTCCTGTGAGACCTTGCACTGTGTTGCAAAGACATACCACATGAGCTCAAGGTTTCTACATCATGTAGGATAGACACACAGAGCAATAAACTGGAGAACAACCTTAATATCCAGTGTCCCAAGTGGTTACCTGGTTTGTCACATCATAGTATGGTAACCTTTAGCTATTTTGGCAGCTTCTTCTTTTCTGAAAATTACTTTAAATTCTCTCTAATTATATTTTGACGTGAGAGGGTGGAACCACTGCCAGGAACCTTCATATTTAAGAGCTTAGATTTCTTCCTCTACAATGACATAAAAAGCCTTACACTCTAGCAAGGCTGTAACAGGCATATTTTGCCTTGCATATCTACACAGAGACACACATCTCTCTTTTTTTTTTTTTGAATGGATATCTAAGTAAGTCTGGGATGGTATAAATGTGATCAGGAATTTTCTCTTTCAGTTTTTTTTTATTTCTTTCACATCTATATGACATCTCTAGGAAGATCTTGGACTGCTGATCAAACTAATACTCCTAACACTTCCTTGTGACATGATATCTGTTTTTCTAGCTCTTTTCCCCTCAAATTATATTCTAACAGCTATTATTCTTTTTGCATTTCTATATCGTCTGCATGTAGAAACACAAAAGATACCCTGCAGTGTTTTCTCTGCTTGAAATTATCTAGCACTGATTTGGAGCAGTAACTTGCTCCACTTTAGTCCAATGGAGTACTGCTTGATATTCAATTTATTCAGCACAGAAGAAATTAAAGGTTTTCATTGCAGCCCTGAAGCCAAAGATAAGCTGTACAACACATCTCCCAGCAATTCACATATGTACAAGGACACACATATGCAGGGAGTAAATTCCTGTGGTGGTACTTCTGACCTATATGTGGGCTTGAAAAGCTCCATGATGCTTCTGAAAATTTGACCTAAATTTTCTTTCAAGATAAAAAAAGTAATACTATCAAAACACTGACTGTCTACTTTAAGGAAAAAAGTCAAAATGGCAACAGTCATGGCATTTCCCAGAATTGTGATTTTCTTGATGATAATACTTCTATGATGGTAACCCCTCCATCTGAGTGTGTAAAAATCCTGAAGCTTTTACTTCATATTTTGAAATGGGACTTCCTGCATAATCTGGGGTTTTTTGCCTTCAGTATTTGCAGCTACCTTTCTAGGAGGACTATATTTTGTAGAAACTAAATAATTTTATATTAAATCAAGTGACTAAAAGTTAGAGCAAACTTCTGTTGAAGACAGAGAATTAAATGGGTAACTGAAATGATCTGGTCTTTTTCTTCCAGCACTGCACCAGCTACTGAGGAAGTTCAAGTACACATTATAATTCCCAGTTTAAGTAGAGAGGATGAGTTCAGAACTGTATCATTTAGCAAGAGGAAAATGGCCAGTCATATACTACAGTCTGGTATATGTTGTCTCTAAAGCTGCTTACAAATCATACATTTCCAAATAGTTATCTGCTGTCTGCTAGTGGCTCATGTGGTCTGAATGGAAAAAAAAATTGCTTGCATATGCATTTTATCAGATCTTTTTGATCTTCCAACAGGCATGGACACCAACAACAAAAAATTGTGAACTTTTCAGATTGCAATGGGAGAAATAGAGACTGTATGTGTAAATATAGTATGATACACTTTTTATTTGCTGACATGGTTCTCCAGGCCCAATTTTCCAGTGTATTATATTTAGAAGAATAAACGTTCTTTCATTTTGACACATGAAGTTTAGTTACAATAGAAAACAGTCTCCAAAATATGTAGAAATAGATTGAGCTCTAGCTTTTCCTTCAATATTTTTGTTATGTTTCTTACTGATTCAAAAACCACAGAGAGATTCACCTCACTGTTATAAAGATGCACTTTTTTACATTACTTTCTACTTTCTTTCAAAATAGAGGAAGAGTTTGAAGTCACTGAAACACTTCTGCTGCACTTGCACAATGAAGCAAGCACCATAGCCAATAAAGCCTTCAGGCTTTACCTGTGATGTTTTCAGGCTAATGCAGATTCGGAACCTTGAGACCCATGAGAGAAAGGTGGAGGGTGGATGTGAGGGAACCACGTCTGTCACTGCCCAAGGAAGTGATGCTTTATGTCCTCCCACATGTGAAGGGAGGGAGAGGACATGCCAGTCACTGTGAAACCTCCTGACAAGATTGAATCCTGCTGAGGTACTTTCAGGTTATGTTCCAACAGATCAGTATTTTCCTAAAGCCCTCACAATTAGCTATGAAAAAACCATAGTAAGTACCTAATCTCTACACAGTGGTGTCGGGAAAAGAAATGCGGTCTTAAGTTGTTTCAGTCACTTGTGGAGAAACAGGTTCATCAACAGCAGAGTCAGCCTGTGGAACAAGATCAGCACAGGACCCAGATGCTGAAGGTCAAAGTCGAGAAAATGTCATATAGGTCATGGTAGAGTCTTCCTTCCATAACCCTGTTTTTCTTCTCATTTTTCTTCATTTTTTCCAGACTGTTTCTTAGCTGTGGTCATAAACTGATGGGGCGCCTATGACTGGGGATATGTTGAGTCAGAAAGACCAACTCCCTTATCTTGGGCTGAGGTCAGAGGATCTGTATGTCTCAAACCATACTTGCAGTATGCATTAAGGTATGACATACAGTATAACATACCAAATAAATATGTTGTCCTCGGGTCCCTTGTTCGTGCTTCTATGGACAGGGAGTAGCACAGCAGCACAGCTATGTGCAGCAGTCAGGAATTCACTTCTCCGGAAATGCCTCATGCCTTTTCTTTTACACTTTCTCATGCAGAGCAGGAATTTCTTTCATGTCCCTTTTATGTCCTTGTCCTTTAACCACAACACTATTCAACCAAGACATCTGGCACACTGTTTACCCTGGGGAACTTTGCAGTGTTATCTTTTAATGTGGTTTTTTTTTTCAGTAGAAACACTGGCTGATTACATGTGTGTTGTTGCCACGTCTTAAAACTACTTGTTAGTGACTATTGCTTCATTAATATTTCTAGTGCCATTGAATGCAATATTATGACATCACCCTTGCCTCTTCTCATGTGCTGGTTTAATTAAGGCATTTGTTTGCTTTACGGTTATTGCTTCCTGTACCAGGAAACCAAACACACTCTAAAGAGGTTAACAATGAATTCAGAGTTGTCCATATGCAGCTTGAGGGAATAATTTTAAAAAGTCTATTAAAGGGGTAGGGATAGTTTCCTATGTATTTCTTCTATTTCCCTGGAAGGTAGTAACTCGATTGTCTGTCTTTATCTGCTGCATATGCTGATACTTGTTTACACTGGCTGTTTGCCTAAATAGCTCAATTTCCTACCTTTCCAACCCAAGAATAAACCTAATGATACTCTGTAGTGTGCCCCACTGCAGCCAAAGGAATATCTCAATTACTGAACTCAGCTGGAGAAATTCCAGCAAAAAATCAAATCCTCTTTGAACTCTCAGAGTGTAGTTACAGAGCCACAATAGTACAGGAAATCTTCTTGCATGCAGATCCCACTGAAAACACCTGGCATCCAGCAGTTGGAGTGGTTTTGGAACGATGAACCTTTTTGCATATCCTTGCCTAGGGAAGCCATTGCCCAGCTCTGAGGGCTGCCAGTGATTGTGCCTGTAGCTGATCACCAGAGAGTTTAGGACAAGTTTTAAGATCACACAGCTTCCAGTTCTCATACAGCCACTCACAGAGTAAACATGCACATAAGAAAGCCAGAAAGCAGGGGTCTGCCCTTGCCTTGGCCTTCTCTGAGGTCTTAATGACTGCAGGGGATCATTGTAAACTGCATTTTGTCTCTCCATAACTGTCCACTTGGAGGTCACACTCAGCAGATGAGAGCAAAGAGCAGGACACAGGCTTTTCCAGCTCCATTAGAGCAGGCATTGGCACAGAAAACACATTAGGACAAAAGGGTCAGTGCTCTCCTCCCTCACGAGAAAATAACAGTGGGAGACACAGCCCAGTGACCCTCACAGGAGCTTCAGTGGAAAGCTTCTGTTTCAAGGGATAACTCACATCACAGATATCAGGGACTGTGCACCCATACCGGGACATTTGGCTGCTGTTACTGGCTGGTCCAGGAACCCCGTATGTCAGACCTGGACATATCACTGGGGTTTATTTTCACAAGGATGAGCTGATCGGATATGAAGGGTTGAACACTGCTCATAAATTAAATGCAGCCTTCAGCCAAGATCCTAATAAGCCACAGCTGGCTGCTGGTCTGAAGGGCTAGTATGTGCACTAATTACATCATGATGAAGCATCCTCGCTGACATGTCACCACACTGCTATTAGTACACAGAGCACAACTAGGAAAAAATGAATCTGCTAACTCCCTAATTCATCACAATAAAGTAAATAACAGAAGCACAAATTACTCTCACAACACACAGAAATGTCCCTGAGCTCCAACCTTATAATCGTCTGATGAACTGAGGCAGCTAGGACTGAGGAGACCAAAGAACCCACTGCTAGGGAAAGGGGCACAGGGCATCAATTGTCTCTCCCATATGCAAAGGCAACAAATAGAGAAAAATGGTCCCCAGTGATCTTGACTCTGGCAGCTGTGGCTATGTCTCCAAGCCAAACCTAAACTTCCATCCTCTCCCAGCCTGTGGCCTCTGAAGAGATGGTTTCACTGTTCCTTTTATTTTTTCACAGACTTGTATAAGGTCTGGACTGAGAGAAAAGAAAAGGTAATGGTCCAGAAAAGCTGCCTCTACAAAATGTAGTAACAGTAGCTGTTAATACTGGAGCACCATCTACTGTCTAATAAATATCTATTAACACATGTGTTTAAGCACCTTTCTTGCATTCACACCAAAACCTCTCTCTGATCACCTTCCTCTGAGCTGACTTTTCTGCCTGCCTCCTAGGTCTTGCCTCTGTCATGAAGGATGGCCATCTTCTTAGATCAGGCACATGTGTGTGTGCCTCTGACAGACGACTTGGAGAAAGCAAAGTAGAGGAGAGCTGCATTTGTTTGATCAGCAGGGAATGAAGATGGACAAGACAGAAGTAAGGCAACCTGGCATCAGACACAATAGGTGTCTGATCAGACACGGCAGCCCCACATATACCAGGACAACTGATCTCTCACGAAGACAGATCAACATAAAACCAAACATTTTCCAAAATTCTCTATGAGAAAATGCAGCATTATTTCTCCTCATCTCCCTGCAGGGCAATGGGGAGGCAAGACGTGGAACAAAAGAAAATCTTCAGACCAGTATTTCAGACTTTCCACAAGTTTAAGGAAATATTGTAACACCAATTAGGCCAGTTACATCCATTAAAACTATTGTACTAATTACAGCAATACTTCACAATTCAAGACTTTTGGCAGTGACAGTGGTAGAAGTTTATGAATGTAAAATAAAAGTTTGATCTAAAGTGCCATGACCTATGGTCCTAAATGTCATCCTGTAATGCTCATCTTTCACCTTCTGATTACAGGAAAATTACAGGGGATAAAATGAGGCTATTGAGGGAGACAAAAGAGATGAGCAAAAGAAATTGTGGCTAACAGAGGTTAAAAACAACAAGCGAAACCATAATAAAAGTAATGAAAAGTGAAAAAAAGTATGACTTTTGACTACATATGACTACATAACACAGAGAAAAGTGTCAAGAGAAATCTATCGCTGCAAGAGTGGGGTGAAAGACCGGTTTGTGAGAAAAAAAGTATGGGAGAAGATAAAAAAGGGGAGAGAAAAAGTAAATAATGAATGTACAAAATGTGTTGAAAGAAGAAATGCAAAAGAAGAACCTAATTTGTGTGATATATCAAACAAACTGCAAGTATTTAAAAATGAAGTATTCTGCTACTCCATTAGGTCAGAAGTGTATGTGTCCAAATTCAGGTAGGACAGAAATCTAAGGTTTACTGTCTCAAATATACATTTCACTGCCTACTTTAGCCACCTTCAGATAAAAGTTTTAAAAACTAGGTTCTTGGGCCCTCTTGAAGTTGTTTTTCTTGAAGTTGCATCTGCATGTATGACTGAAAGGACTGAGGTTTTCATTCTGGGTTATTACAGAGTGGACTCTCCAGGAGAACTCTAAAACATTTTTTGTAATATCTACCTTCAGCAGAAGCATTTCTGTCGAGAATTCTGGATGCTCAAAAAACAGGCAGATTCTTTTCCCAACACTTTTTGAGAAACAAAGTTCCTGGCCCATCTCTCTGCCCAGAAGAGAAGCTCTGTGCACACTTGGTGGGACAGTAACTCCTCTGTTTCACATTTAAAAAGTTTAAGCTGTTCTTACAATTTCTATTTTGTTCTATAAAACAGTTGGTTACTGTTGAAACAAGTGAGTGTTTTATAATTGCCTTCTGTGGATTTGACCCTTGGAGTGTATTTGGAGAACAAGATGATCCAAACTTGCTGTAGAAGAGAGTTGCACCAAACAGCCTGTCTCCAAGATTTTCTAAACAAAAAAATTGTTTACAATTTTATTGGAAAAAGAAGGCAAATTGCTGCTCCTCCAGTTTTTTCCTCCTGCATTTCCAAAGACTTTCCTCTTAAATGCCATCAATAGCCTACTGGAACCTGTGCTTTTTTGGTTGCTGGTCCAGAAACATCACAGGAATTTGTTGGGCTGTCTCTGAAAGTGCTGACAGAAGACAGGGATGGGAGGGGTAGAGAGTGGCTGCAGGAAGTTGGTGTCTAGGACAAAAAGCCTGATCCCTCTGTATCAGATGAAGGCAGAAGAGTAATGCAGCAATTTGGCATTAATTCAATGTGGCTGAGAGCTCCTGCTGGGAAACCCTCTGAGATCAGAGCTATGTGATATTTGACATAGTTTTTTTCTAAATGTATTTTACCATGCTGTAAATGTAATCTATTTGGTTTGGAAATATAACTACAATGCATAATCTTCCAAATAAATGCAATGGGTTTTCTGTCTTTAGAAACTTGATTTCTATTAAAAAGAGACATTTTTAAAGTTGTGAGTTTGTCTTGGTTCTATCTTACTCTGTCTTGAAAATACTGATGCTGAGCCTCTTCAGAGACTACTTTTTTTGTGTAAAGTGACACCAGAAAATAATCTTACCAGACAAAGGATGTAGAGGTTTAGACAAGATCTATTTGGGGGCTTAACTGATTGTCGGCAGCAACACAAAATGCAAAACCTCTTGTCAAAGAAAGGTTATCTGAAGGTGGCTGGGTTTAAAGAACAGCATATCTCTCTCTTCTTCAGCCACCCTCACACACCACTCTGGCATGTACTGTTGTAGATAAATGTTGGCTTCTTCAGATAACACATCTATCATCATGCAAATCAGAGGAATCAGTGACACCTTAGTTATCAATAATTCTGTTATTCGGGGCAAAACACATGCAGTTTCAGCTGCTTTGGGTAAAGAAATGGCATCAAAACCATGGCTTTGATCAAAAAAATGTTTGGGGATGATGGAATGCATGAACAAGATCATCTTTTGCTAGTATATCACACACTTGAATATGATCAACTGCTATTTGGTTGACATAATTGCTCATAATGACACCAAAAAATTTGGAAATTATACAGTTTTCCAACTAATAAACCAGGAATTTTAATTAAAAAATTTAGATAACCAAATGTTTGGCTAGCTACAAATCTCCCTGTCTACACTTCTGAAAACTGATTTTGACTTTTAGTCCAATCAGATGATATGAGATAACCATGTGAAATTGATGGCAGCAACATTTTGTTAAGCTTGGCTTCACTGTGCATAGGGATATGATATTTCAAAAGCAGTTGCTTAACTTTGTAATCTCATGCTCTTGGGACACTTATAGTTATAATTATGGAGCCTAATTAAGTGACAAGGGCTGGCTTTCTAGGTGGCATAAGATCTTTATTCATCAACATTAGTACTTTTCATCATAGAATCATATCAGAGACTAGTTAAGGTTGGAAGAAAGAGAGGTAGTTCCACACCTTCCACCATGGCTGGGGACACCTTCCACTAAACCAGGTTGCTCAAAACCACATCCAACCTGGCCTGGATGCGGCATCCACAACTGCTCCAGGAAAACTGCTCCAGTGCCTCACCAGCTGCACAGTAAAGAACTTCTTTCTATTATCTAATTTAACCTACTGTCTTTCATTTTGAGGCAATTACAACTTCTCCTATAACTCCATGCCTGTGTAAAAAGTTGCCCTCTGGATTTCCTGTAGACCCCCTTCAGGTACTGGAATGATGCTGCCAGGTCTTCATGGAGACTTCTCTTTTCCAAGCTGAGCAACCCCAGTTGTCTCAGCCTGTCTTCATTGCAGAATTTTGTTCCCATCACCAACAGAGATGTTAAAGGGCACTGGTCCCAGGACTGATCCCTGAGGAACATCACTGGTCTCCACTTTGACATCGAGCTGCTGAGCTCAGCTCTTTGAATGCATTCATTCAGACAACTTCTTATCCACCAAGTGCCAATCAAACCCATAACTTTCCAGTTTAGAGACCAGGATATTGTGCAGGACTCTGACAAAAGATGGCAGCCCAGGTAGATGATGTTAATTGCCCTTCTCTCATCTACCAGCGCTGTAATCCTGTTGTAAAAGGCTGCCAAATTTGCCAGACATGATTTTCCCTCAGTGAAGCCATGATGGCTGTCACCTGGTGCTTGGATTCCCACCTCCTGTATGGATAAACCTATGTACTTGCAGAGTGAAGTACTCAATGTGAAGACGGGAGTTCCATGTCTTTGACAAACAACTGGATATCAAACCACTGAAATCCCAAAATACTTAGTACATATTCAGCAGTGCTTGCTCAGAATGTGCACTTGAGGGAGGACTTGATATGGTGGGCAAACAGATTGCCATGAAGTGATCAAATATTCCCTCCCTCCCCAGAGGTGTCTGTGGGCAAGCAGCTGTGGGGTAGAGCCTCACTACAAAAGCATGTGGCTATTTTCTCATCTCCAAGGTCGATGTGGGTGGAGTGATGGGAAGAGCTGGTATTGTGGATCCTTTCCCTGTGTTCTCCCCACAGGAGCTAGTGGGGAGTGCAGAGACAGATGAGCATGTGGAGCTGATCTGTCTCACAGACTTACAGTGCAAGCAGAAGGCTAGGGACAGTAATTTTACTCCCACAGTGGCACTGCATGTACTAAGTTAAAGATCAGTGCAAGCTTCTCTTCAAAAATTTTCAGTGAGGTTGTCTTAGTACGTTCACCTCCTTCCCATTGTTCTCATGGACATCTGACAGCAGTCTGCCTCTGTTTCCATGACATAGGTCACAGTATGTGTCATGGGGAGAGAAGTATAGGACATAGTACAAAAATAGTCTTTTAGTTGCTCTTCAGGAAGATCATGTTTGTTGTGTGAGTTTCTCAGCTCTAATAGGAAATTGATGGGTTTTGTTGTGTGTTTGTTTTGTTTTGTTTTTTATAAGTGCATCTGCTTAGCATCTGAATTTCTAAATAACCTAAAATTAAATAAAGTACAGAGTTAACCCATGTGAGGCCATAAGTCTGTGAGTCCTTGGGAAGTGAATTTTGAATTTCTTCATTTGTTCAGTACTATAGCAATGACTATTTCCATGTGGCTTTTTATATATGATCTGAACACAGGAATGTGGAATTGAAAGCAGCATGATCTGCAGCTTTATACCTCTCTGTCAACTGTACTTCAAAATGGTTGTCTTTACAGAGACATCCTCAGCAGCTGAAGGGAGTATAAATGATCAGTAAGTAGAAATAACTGTAGGAAAAATTGCAAGTAACTATTTCTTGGGATACACATATTCTGGTGATTCAGCAACACAAACTCGAGGCATAAGTTTGCAAATAGCACTAATGCCGTTTCTGCAGTTTTGAAGATGTCACTTCTATGTCCGAGCTGTGTCCATGCAAAGCTGAGGATTCTCTGGGCTGTGTGTCCAGTTGCTGTGTGGCTGCTCTCTGACCCTCTGTGGGATGACAGACACCCAGCCACAAGTTCACATCCTGCAGAGAAGCCATAGAATCACAGTTGAGTTGGAAGAGACCCACCGGGATCATAGAGCCAAACCTCTGGCTCTGCACACAGCAATCCCCAACCCCTCCTTACCTGTGGAGGCTGGGGCTGGCGGCTGCACAGCTGCTTGTGGCCTCCCTGGTCAGAAGCTGGAATGTAGACAGTAATTTTTAAGCAAATATGTGGACCAAAAATTCATAAAACAATCTACTAAATGATATATTCCTAAACTGCAGGATTGTTTGGGTTTTTGACATATCAATAACATATTTTTCATTGTGGCTTTCTTAGGTACTTCTGCATTAGGAAACGCTGCTGGTGAACATGTCAGACTTCAGATTCTAGCTAATATAAACTAAAGCATCTTCACTTACAGTGTTCAGTTTCCATGACCATATGAACTAATAGAAAATTTGGCCCTAGAATTGTAGAAGAAATAGCTGACAATGCACTACAATGCATTTCAAAGGGTCTCTAGTATGACTTATATACTACAAGTATCTGAAAGTCCCAATTAACTCCTACCTACCCAATAAAGTGCTAAGACAATTTGAAAATACTAAGACAATTTGTTTCATGACTTTTACCTGACTGCAAGTTTTCACAGGGAATAATAACCACTGCCAAGCAGCAAATATCACCCTTGACTTCTTTCTAGGACTCAAGCCAGTGATGTACTTCATTACTTCGGCCACAGACTTCAAGACTTAAACCTTCATGACAGCTCTGGAAAATAAAATACCTGATACCTCAGAGTTTACTGAGTAAAAACATTCTCTCCGAAATGCAATATCAGATTGAGCAAAATTCTCCCTGAGAAGTGTCATTGAAGATGAGAACTTCGCATGCCCATCTATGAAACCTAATTCTGGACCACTTATAAGTAACTTCAAGTACCATCTCAATTGTAAAAAGTAATGAGAACAATATGCCTTAAAAAAAAAAAGAAAAAGGGGAAAATCTCAGTTTATGTGCAGACTTGGAAAAACCCCTAGAGGCATATTACTCAATTCTTATGTCCAAGATCTTAATACACCACAAAATGTTGTGAGGGGAAGAATTTCCTGTTACTTTCATCTGTGTGTACACATGCAGAATGTAGAAAAGTTCAGTTTAGTATTATATAGCAGCCCTCTTAATAAGCACAGCTATACTAAAATAAAACTACATTTTTATTCATGTGACTGTCTGTTTTCCAGGCAGGAAATTCTGACCCAGGGGTTCTTATTTTGAATTCTTTGTGTACATGCAAGTTCTGATTTTTATCTTGGAGATTGTAATAATGTTCAGCATAAAACTTACGTGTTTATCTTTGCACTCTGGTTTGTAAAGTACACTAAATTCTGCAGGAGTCCCTCAGGACCTGCTAGGAATGAGAAGCATTTTGTTTTTCCAGATGGTCATGTAAAGATTGTTCTTTATCGATGATTGATGATCTATAGATTCAATCACAGAAAGAGCTGTTCATAAGTTCATAATTTTTTTTTTGCTAAACTCTAATGATTTTATTCTACACCAGAAAATCTATCTTACATACAGGGATGGAAGTGCCTTGTGCTCACCTTGGGTTTTTTATGTGGGGACAAGCATCTTAATGAGCATCAGACAGAGGTTTCTAGACCAAGAGCAGTCTCTGAGTTGGTGCTTGAGCCTATGGGGTGCACTAGGGGCTTCTGGGTCCCCTCTCACCCTGTGAACTGGACTGTGCATACTCTGTTTGCCCTCTATACCCCAGAGAAACATTCAGCTGCCTTTTTTACTCACTGGGGTTTCCCCTACATTCCATTTTCCTTTTTCTTTCCTTTCTCCCTGTCTCCTAGGTCCTGCTTTGATATGACATTTCCCTGCAGTCGTCTAATCTCTGTGCCCTCTGAGTGCTGAGCAAATGAATATAAATGGCAGGCTGGCCCTCATGCAGGCTCACTTTGCTGTAAAAGAAGAAATATTAGGAAATAACTCTGCAGATGTTCCCACTACAGCCAGGAGACTTTGGGGCATACTCTTTAAGATCATTGCCTAGCCTGGCTAAATCTTTCACCTTTTCTTATATACACACACATCTTATTAGAGATATTTGTCTACAGAAAGTTGTCCAGACCCCTGTCCAACAGCTGGCACTCTGCAGCAGCAGTCACTAAAGGCCTCAAGCCTGGAAAATAATTTTTAAATATTTCCATGCAGAACTGTCAGTTTGTTTGAACTGTTCAGCTGATTCAGCACTGGAGCAATGGAAAGGCTGATTAATGGTTTGCTTATTTTACAGACTAACAGCCCACAAGCCAATTGCCCACTAATATTTCCCTGATGAGCCCAGGCTTATTTCTGTGTTGCAGTAGGTTGCTGAAAAATTAAACTCTTACGTTCCCAGACTGTTCATGATTTTGGTAGCAACTACATGAAATGGAGTGCCTATTAAAATATTTAAACCTAGCATATAGCCTTGTTTATTTACCATAGGTCATAAAGCTGACTGAAAAATTACCCAGAATTTAATTTCAGCATAAAAATGATTTTGAAATTAAATTCATGGGGAAAAAACTAAAAAAGAGATTGTTTCATTTAAGGACAAAAGAAATAGAAGTAAAACATGGAGGAAATGAAAGGAAAAAGCTATACATTGGCTGATTGACATAAGTTGTTCTTACTTTCCCAAATAAATAATTTTCTCCACCTTTCCTTTTTTTAATTCAGTAGTATTAAAATGATTTGTTTCTGCTTTCCAGATATTTAAAGTCTTTCACTGTACAAGTGCAGACTAACCTGTACTACAGAAGGTGGTTTTGAAGTTTATTCTAAGGAATGAGATCAAAATGTGGTAAAAACATTGAGGTTTTCCCTTTCCATCTCTTCCAGAGTTGAAAATG
This sequence comes from Eopsaltria australis, assembly GCA_034509425.1. Classification (NCBI taxonomy): domain Eukaryota; kingdom Metazoa; phylum Chordata; class Aves; order Passeriformes; family Petroicidae; genus Eopsaltria; species Eopsaltria australis. The sequence goes on along the minus strand of JAVTVJ010001485.1, from coordinate 22,527 downwards.
AAAATTTTACTTATATACTAGTCCAGTGTTTTCAGTGTTTGAAGAAAAAATTTACTTCCTCTGAATAAATGCAAAGAGAAATATGATACTGCAATTTCAAACTCAAATGGAAAAGAGAGAAGGATGGGCTGGGTTTCATTATTAATATTTTTGTTCTTTTTTCAGGTTCCCTTGTGTCTAAAGAACTAATGGCAATACCAAAGTTCCATTTTAAATGCATTTGTAGCTCAAAAGGGCTGGGAGGGTGTCAGGTTGGGGAAGTTTATTAGGTTTTTTTTTCAACATCAACCATTTAGACTATATATCAAGTGTATGCTTCTTGAAATTGTAATTTCAAAGGACAAGGATGAAAAAAAAAGCTGCAAATCTCTCTGAAAGCTTACAGGCTTAAATATTTGCCATATTTAAGCTTCTATCCTGATTATCCAAAAAATCACTGGTGAAATTCTTGGACCGCTCTCCCCACCATTACTTTACCCTCTTCATCCCTATTTGTTAAGGCTGCTGAATTCAAGTCCGTACATTCCAACACTCAGTACAAGCACAGCCCAACAACCTATTGACCCCATCAGTTCTTTCCATAAATTCAAGGGAACTGAAGTATTCAACACTTTGCAGAAGTGGGTTCATTGTTGCAACAGGGCCAGGATGAGTCCTACACTGAAGTCTAAGGAAATCTGAATTCACTCAGGTCTGTTGATCACCCCAGCCATGGAAGATTCATGAAATGCCATTTGCCTTTGAGAGAAATCTTTCATTCTTGTCCAAAATTGACACAGAACAGAGAGCTGAAAACTGCAGCAGGCAGTTTTTTTTCCTTGCAGAAAAATTGCAGAATCATAGAATTGTTTAGGTTGGAAAAGACTTTAAAGATCATTGGGTCCAGCCACTAACTGAGCACAGACATGTCCACTACAAAACTATATCCCTAAAAGCCACATCTAAAAATCTCTTAAATATCTCCAGAAATGGTGGCTCAACCACTTCACTGGTTGCACTTTTCCAGTGCTTGACAGTCCTTTTGGTGAAGGGTTTTCCTAATAGCCAATATAAATCTCCTTGATGAAACACAGAATTATAGAATCATGGAGTGATACAGGTTGGAAGGGACGTGTAGGAGATCATGTAGTTCCAATGTCCCTGCCATGCTCAGGAATACCATTCACTAGGTCAGGTTGCTCAGGGCTCCATCCAAGCTGTCTTTGAACACTTTCAGGGAAGGGCATTCACAGCATATCTGGGCAACCTGTTCCAGTGCTTCATCACCCTCTGAATAAAAATTTCTTCCTTTTTTCTAACCTAAATTTCCTCTTTCAGTTTAAAACTGTTGCCCTTTGTCCTGTTACTATCTACTCACAAAAAAAATCCCTTTCACTCCTTTTTGTAAGTCTCCTTAAGGCACTGGAAGGTAACAATGTGATCTCCCTGATGCCTTTTCTTCTGCAGGCTGAACAACACTAGCTCTCCCAGCCTGTCTTCATAAGAGAGATGTTCCATCCCTCTGATCATCTTTATGCCCCTCTCTGGACCCATTGTAGGAGGTCCATGTTTTTGTTGCGCTAAGGACTCCAGGGCTGAATGCAGCACTCAAGGTGCGGTCTCACAAGGACCGAGTAGAGGGGCAGAATCACCTCACATGCTCTGTTGGCCATGCTGCTTTGGATGTAACCCAGGACATGACTGGCCTGCTGGGCTGAGAGCTCACACTGTTGACTTGTGTAGCTTTTTAGTAACAAGAACCCCCAAATTCTCTCCAGCAGGCATGTTCTCAGTGACTTCTTCCAGTTCACATTCATGTCCAAGATTGCCCTGACTGAGGTGCAGTCTTTGACTTGGACTTGTTAAACTAAATGAGGTTCTTGTGGGCCCACTTCTCAAGATTGTCCAAGTCCCTCTGGATGGTATCCTCTCCTTCTGTTATGTTAACTTCATCACTCAGCTTCATGTCATCTCCAAACTTGCTGAGGGTGCAGTCGATCCCACTGTCTGTATCATTGAAAGAGATATCAAAGAGCACTAGTCCCAAGACAGAGCTCTGACTTCTGTGGACAAAGAGCCATTGATCACAACTCTTTGGCTGTGTCCGTTCTGCCAATTCCGTATTCACTGAGTAGTCCATCCATCAAATTCACGTCATGTGGGACCGTATCAAAAGTCTTGCAGAAATCTAGATAGATGACATCTGTTGGTCTTCTCCTGTCACTGTTGCTGTCACTCCATCCTAGAAGGACACCAGGCTGCTCCAGCATGATTTGCAGTTAGTAAGGCCATGCTGCCATGCTGGCTGCCTCGAGTCACCTCCTTATCCTTTATGTGCCACTGCAGGGCTTCTAGGAGGATCTGCTGCATGATATTCCCAGCTGCAGAGGTGAGGCTGCCTGATCTGCGGTTCCTCAGATCTTTCTTTTTCCTCTTTTTAAAAACAGGGGTCGTGTTTCCTTTTTTCCAGCCACGTGACTTTGCCTTGGCTTTTCAAATATGATGGAGGTTGTCTTGGCAGCAGCATCAATCAGTTTCCTCAGGACTCTGGAATGTATCTCATCAGGTTCCACAGACTTGAGTCTATTCAGCTTCATCCTGTGGTCCTGAACCATGCTCTTACAGTGGAAGGGACTTCATTGCTCCTACACCCACCCAAAGCATCAGGGATTCGAGAAACATAGGAAGCCTGATTGCCAGTGAATACTGAGGCAAAGAACTGAGTGCCTCAGTCTCCTCCATATCAGTTGCCACTTCCTTGAAGTAATTTCTTGTTGTCCTATGTCTTGTTACCTGGGGGAAGAGACCAGCTTCCACTGCCCTACAGCATCCTCTAGGATGGTTGTATAGAGTGATATGGGAACTGATATGCTGAAATCTGAAAGTGATAGGAGTGTGACATGTGAAGAGACTCTGCGCAGTGCCACTTGGCAGCTGTAGCACAGATAACCAAGGAATTATGTGGGTGAATTGCAACTGAATCACTAACCATAAAATGACACAAGTTCAAAACCAAAGAGTGCCAAGTGGATTGATTTCCAAAAGTTGCAAATTTCTAGGAACTCAGTTTCTGCAAAGTGTTGGAAAAACAGAAACTGGGGAAAATGGGGGCATTCCAGCCATTAAATCTCCTGGAATAGTTAGCCATCTGTTCCCAGAGAAACAGATGAGTCACTTATCGGTTGTCATCTGCTCTACAACCCCATCACTACCACAGCCCTCAAGAAATGAGCAAGTTAGTAATAAATCCTGTATTTTAAACAGGAAATGATTCTTCAGCTGGGGATGTCTAAAAAAGAAACAAGCTGCTGTCTTCCAAATGGCACGTAGTAAAATGACTGTGCTCCTCAGTCAGCCCTGGAGAAGTTTAATGGCTTGACTCTGCTGACTTATTGTCATTATGAGATCTACTGGGGCCTGGGGCAGGTTGTGAAGTCAATGTTATACAACTGGAATGGAGATGAGACTGTGTTTGGACACTGGGGTGTGAAGGGAAGTATCAGGGACACTGACCTGGCTGCTTCAGAGAATTTTATTGCCTTGCTGTAATTGCTGGCTGCAGCTTGCAGCCTCTCTGCTCCTGATGCACCAGGGGACAGCAGACCAGCCATGTAAGGCAAAGGCCGTGGCTATACTTAGGTCAACAGAAAGCAAAGCAACTTATGAAAAACTCCTTCTTCTGCCTTGTCTTCCCTTCAAAAAACATTGTGCCCTCCTGACATGCAGATTTACAGGAAAACAGAAAAGACATATGGACACTGTCAATGGGATCAACAGATTCTAACAATAGAAGACAAGGTAGGGGATAGAGACAATAATTTGATTATGTGATGAATAATAGTTCTGCAAATGATAGGGGTCTGCTGTCAATTATAAAAGTCAGAGCTGGATGGAAACCGAGCAATTTCCTTACTTGTAAATAGTGATGGCTAAAATAACCTTGAACCTAATCTCTGTCATACACAAACCCTGTGTGACACAATAAGTGTTTTGAGGTGGATTGAGCACCATCCTGTTAGGTCTGCAGAGATGGGTCTGTTCTCTGCTCGTGTTAAGTTCCCTCAGGGGATTACAATCATCAGTCATTCAGCAGCTTTACAAAATGGGAGACACATTCTGCTGATCTTGCTTAGGGGTGATTCTCTGTTAAGGACTTTTCACTCATCCTAGCACTTATATGCCACTGTTATGCCATGGAAATGTGGACCCTTCTGAATGTTTTCCTATGGTTTGATGCTGCTGAGTAAATTTGTAATGCCGATGATAAAATACTAGCAACAGAAAATCAGCTTGAATACTTTTAGGCATTGGTGAGATGTGAGTCTAATTTTTTTTTTTTTAATGCATAAAGCTCTCAATCAAAAAAGCTAAAACCCAACAACCAAAACAGCCAAACTAAGACCTGTTTTCGGAACTGACAAAATTCTTGTTTCGAAATGCATCTTTCACCAGTTAGAAAGGTGTTAGAACAAATTGCATAACAGCCATGTATATCAAAATTTTTAGTAAGAGACAGACCTTTTTTACAAAGAAGCTGATTAATAATGAGAACAAAACACTATGCAATGTGATAGAGTCTTAATCTCTGAAAATTTACAGTCAAAACTGAATTCGAAATACAAGATTTAATTGAATGCAAACTAAATGAAAAAATGGATGAAATACCACAGCTTGTGACAGGAATTCAGTGGTTCCTGATGGCCTGGAAATCTGTAATGGAGCACAATATTGCAAGATGCTAGTTTTCTTAAAATACCCTTAAACTACCAAGTCTGTTTCAGCTACCTTTGCTGTCAGTAGTACATGAGTGACTCAACACCTTCTGCAGACTACAGCATTTTATAATGGAGATTCTCCCTGAAAACTTGTCAACAGCAATATTTCTTTTTTTTTTTTTTTTTTTTTACTCCTTTTACTTCACATTTTTCTCTATTATCTTACTGCATTTGAACATGCTGTTAGACTGCTGCTAATTTTGCTGCTCTTTTGGTATTCAGCTATGTGTAAGGTTCTTAAGGCCAAAGTTTTTGCTCAAGTTTTTTATCTTCTTTTTAAATTGGCAGTATTACAAGTTTGGGCATGCTACTGCTAATCTTTCTTTACTGACAATAATACTTTGCCAATGACAGTAAAATTTTCTGGTTCAGTTCAGGAATCTTTAATCTGAACCCACTTATTCTGTCCATTGGACTAATTGCATAAAAAGATCCCCAGACAATTCCCTAGGTCTAAACCACATGTGTAGAGAGCAGAGCTGAGTCCTGAATGAAGAAACAAATCAATGGGGATTAGTTTTCATTCATTTTTCAATACTCTCTCTCTGTTTCAGTCTGGAAAAAAAAAACCAACAAAAACCAACCTTTATAACTCCCTGAGTAAACTCTGACTGGTTGCTCCTCAGAATGCTTTTATGTTGTTTTGTGGGAAAATAATCTGTGGTTTTGTGTTTGAATTGAAAGTTTATGATAAGTGTTCTCAAGCTGGGATTTTTAAACATACAAACACACAAACACACACACACACACACACACACTCTCTCTCTCTCTGCTTGCTGCTTCATCTCTTTAGTCTGACAGTTCTGGAACAACCAGGCTGTAGGTGATCAAAGCTTGTGACACAACACTTCATGGAGACAGGTGAGACAGATTAGAGACAACTGTTACAGTTCTGTGGAACTGCACAGGCAGCTGCATCTCTCTGACATTTCCTCTGCCTTTAATTTTAACAGCACTTTTCCCACGCAAGTTTGGAATTGCTTCAGTTTATGTCGATGACAGCTGAGCTATGCAAAATTTTTATTTTCAAATACATTACCTGCATTTGGATTTCATTAGAAGCATGACCTGGAGCCATTGCTTGTAAATTTTCCTAATTGCATAAATCACTCAAATGAGCTTCTACAATATAAGTTTCCCAATAGCACCATGAGAATCTCACAGTTCCTCATGAAGCCAGTTGAGACAAAACACAACAGCTTTTGAGGAATGCTAGCAAAGGAGAAAAAAGATACAAGTACAGGAAATAATGATGGGCTTAATGAAGACATAGCAAGAAGTTCTCATCATGTTTTCTTGTAATATCAATGTGGGCAGGGTAGTTACTTTATAAACATTATTGAACAAACTGAAAAATCATGAAAAAGGGCTTAACACTCACAAGGCAAATTAAATCCATGGATTTCACTTTAAAAAGTTGTACTGAAACAAAGAGCTTAGCAGGGTACAAAGCTTACATTAGACAGTCATAGCATGTCAGGAAAAACTAACCACAGTTTTTAAAGAGGCAGAAACTCTCCTGATTGAGGCGATTACCCAGCCTAGAACACCTGAAACTACAGAGTGCCTTAGCGTGGTAGCAACTTAAATATTAAGAGTAATGTTCTTCCTTGTAATTTCCATTTCCAAGTTTGAAGTGAAGTTCAAAAGCTAGTAAAAAATCTGTGTGTCCTTTGATACATGTGATCAGCTGCCAGCTCTGCCAGCTGCTGCTATGGATCCCTGCTGCACAATCTGTTCTCCTGGGGAACCAGATAACAGATGCTCTTCTTCAAGAAACAGAGCTGCTTCTGCTAGCCAGGATGGCATCCGTTATGTTGAGGTCTAGCATTCATTTGGGCAGCTGAATTCCTTAAAACTGTGATGCCTGAAGGATTTTTCTTCTTTTCTTCTGAATACTTCTTACACTGTTCCCTACATTCACAAGTATTAGCATGCATACTTGTGATGCTTTAGGTGATAGTTTAGCCCGGTTTCATGGTGTTTAGCAGGCCGGTGGACTAAACACCCCTGAAACTACGTAGAGTTAGAGACCAAACACCCTGTTTTAATGGGCCCTCAAGGTCTCCTAGTAGGACAGATTTTGTAAACTAGAAGTTAGCCCACCCAAGCCCCTTATTGGGCCCTCCTGGTAGATATGCTAATGTGTAGAGTCTTTCATTGTATACTCGACTGGGGGACAGGGCTTTTGCGATGCGTTCTACCTGGACAGCAGAAGCCATCGAATGGGATCCTATTAAAATACCAAGGGAAAGGACCCCCAACCCTCTAACTGTGTCTGAGCCTTTATTTCCTAAGGCCAGAAAAAGGCATCACTGAATTAAATGGATATCCACAAAAGGGTTAGCAGCAATTCATCAAACCCAACTCTACTGAAGGCAAGATAGATATGAAGGAAAAATATATCTTTTCCAAAGCCAAGGAGAGCACCTTCAAAGCCTGCTCTTACAACCATCTGTCTAAGACTTCCACCTCAAATACATGTGATCTCAGTCTTTTTCAGCACATACAATTTCTCTGCAATCAAATTTTGCCTCTCTGGCCTTACTGCAGCGACTGTCTGCAGGGAGGCTGATATTGGAAGGCAGGGGCTGTGTTGCCACTATATGACAGATTTCCATAGCTTTGCAGTGTGTCCACCTGATGTTCCTAAACTCATGGAAGTAGAAATGACTTTGAACAAGGCTAGTCTTGCACTTCCCGCTATTTTCTGTGTCAAACAGCTTGGCTGAGAGCAGCTGTTGTGTGAAAGAGCTGACAGTGGCTTGATCCACACAGCTGCCATTGACCACTGATAAACTCAGTGCAGAAGGAAGGCTGAATAACATGTGTAGAGCCACAAATATAGAAGTGAAAGCACAAGTGGGTTTCTCAGAAGTCTTTACAGTCTGCTAGATGTGAATAGATTTCCCTTCTGTCATGCAAGTGAAATTGGAACAATGTACAGATATTTTCAAACTGTGCTTCCCAGAAATCAGTTTGTGTTGTCTGGTGTGGGGTAACTAGAACAACTAGTCACTTTGCAGTTATCAAACACCCACTAGCATAACTTCCAGCAAATGTCTATAAAATATTACTAAGGATGCAAATTAATATAGAAATGGCAGCACAGCTGTGTTAATTTAGTATTCACATAGTCTCTAATAATCAGAGACAGGTTTTCCTCGCCATTAGTTCTATGACTGAAATGTGGTTATCTTTTAAACAGGTGTCTTTAACTAGAAAACAGCATATATGTATAAAGGAACAGAGGTAGATCCCCTTAGAGATAAAATGCAATATCCCTTAGGGGAAAAATTAAATGTCATCAAGCGGAGATTTTAATTGCCATAACTATAAACTATAACTATAAACAGATCCCAGATAGGGGTCACTTTCTACTGAATTATTTTGGAATTTAATTGTAAGAGACAATTAAAGAAAAACCCACTAGATACATTTATCAATATTTTGTGTAGGGGGTATTAATTTTCTTCTTAATCATATAATAGAATCATAGAATCATAGAGTCATAGAAGCACAGAATCAGATCCTAGAGTGGCTTGGGTGGGAAGGGACCGGAAAGTTCATCCAGTTCCAGCACCCTGGCTATGGGTAGAGACACCTCCCACTAGACCAGGTTTCCCAGAGCCCCATCCAGTCTGACTCTGAAAGTTCCAGGGAGGTGGCATCCACCACTGCTCTGGGCAAATACCACCTGGTAATTTAATCATCCTGTCATCTTAAATCTCATCCTCTAGGAAAACATCTTTAAGTATATAGATGTCTACTCTTCCCCTCATCTTCTGAATTTAGCTCTCTGCCCATTTTTTTGTATGGTCACAGAGTGGATATCAATAACACTAGGACTTGCACAGAAATGTTGATGTCCTTTAGGAACTGAAACAGGAAAATGACATCACCTCTTCCAAATTCATCACTATTGAAAATCTGGAACACATTTTCCAGAAAGTACATCTTTGACATGGGCAGTTTGAGTTTTCTGTAAGTTGAAGAAAAAAGCACCTTAGATATAGACAGTATTTTATTCTTGTTCTCCAGTCTAGTTTGCTGAATTAAACACTGTGATCTTTGCTGGTCTGGAGTAACTTGCAACTTTTCAGCACCTGGGTAATCTGCAGAGAAAAGAAGGGAGGCATTATACTGAATAAAAAAGTTGTTGTCAATAGATCAAAAACCTACAAATAAAGTTAACAAGTAGTCTGGATTTGGCTGAAGATATGATTTTCTGATATGAAAAACAAATGCAAAGGCATAGAAAGTTAACTTTTATCCTGCCTAACAAAGAATCTGGTTTTGTGCAAAGCCATTTTTGATTGCATAATGTCTATGCAATATACTAGAATGTGCAATTTTAAAGGTAGCCACAACTTAAACAGAAAACATGCTTACAGAGGTGAGGCTTAATGTGGTTAGGGAGTCCTTTTTTTTTAAATCATCACGATGGGATAAACCATCTATCAGATGGATCAGTGACATCACTCTATCAAGTATAATAGTTGATCTTACAAAAATCTATCTGCTCCCAGAGATTTTATTGCTCTCATATGATCAAACCATTGGTGTTGCAACAAGGTAGCAAGAAAAGGCAGTCTGAGGTTAAAACTCAAAGGGTCTTTGCTGTATCATAACAGGCGCTGCATCCGAAAGCAATGCTCATCTTCTTGATCCAGAAGACAGCTTGTCCTTATCTAACACATTTTTCCATAGTGTCCATGAACTGAATTTTAGTATGTAGATTATGGCCACATTATTCACACTCAACGGTCCAGCAGTTGTCAGGTATTAGCCAAAAGAGGATGATTTCCAATTGGACTCTCACTGGAGCCAGAAAGAAAATTTGTGGTTACAAGGTGACCTGAAGACTTGAAGGGACAGGAAAAGATCCTTGACTTTCACTGGTTCTGTTTTAGAGGTGAGCCTTAGTGCCTGGCCCCAGATGAAGATCTGACAGCAGAATTAGAGATTAATCTTTTCTGGGGAGGAAATCTAGGGGAGTTGGGTAGCTCTTAAGGTAAATATCTCTCAATGTCTCTGTGGTCCTGAGGTCTTCTGCTGATGCAGTATGCTTCAGGCTGCTTGCACTGGCATTTTATCTTTCCTGTTGTCAGATTTAAATCTCCAGATTAAGTATAGAAAGGACAGACATGGGAAGATTTGCTCTACATGCTACAGCAGCTCCTCATTAACAAGACAATGTTTTCCAGCCAATGTCTTCTGTATCCATTGTCTGTTTTACTTAGTTTTTGTAAGATAACAGTCTCCTGAGCAAGTCTGTCCCTCCTTGTTGTTGCAAAGTTCTCTCATTTCCAGAGAAGATGCCCTCTACAATGCACCAGTATGCCATGCTTCATCTTTTTCTAGGGAAAGTAAGCATTAAAACCCATAGTGGTTAAAGTTGTTTCTGTTGTTTTCTGTCAGACTCCTGAAATATCTTCTGAAGAAAATGAGTGGACTCATAAAGATATTTTATATTCCCTAACCATTCCATCACTGCAAATTAAAAAAATTCCTGTGGTCCTCAACTTATTCCTGCAGTAGTTCTCAGACTGACCAGTAAGCACACTCCTCTCTGCATGTTTTTAACCTAAATATTGTTGATTTTGACATGAACGCTACCTTGAAGTAATGGACAATTTATAATGCAGCAGTGTAGTAGATATATATATATTTAAGATTTTTTGGAAAAACTGACATTCTCTTCCTTAAACATGACCACCAGCAGTCTTAACATCATTGAGAGAGAAACTCTCAGTATTCAAATAAGCCATAAATATATAATGTATTTGGTATATCTGTAAGTGGCCTGGAAATACTGAGCAACGGAGTACCTAATTTGATGAGACTGTGCTCATATTTCCCCACAACGTAGCAGTTCCTTTAGGGGCTCTCTCACTTGCACAGGCCCTGCCTTTGATGTAGTTTGAAGCCTGGCTGTCTGTTCTCCTCCCAGGTTCTCTGTTTCCCTCAGGCTGCAGAAGGTGCAGCATGCCAGTCTTCACCCAGCTCTTCTACTACTGTTCCTGTGGAAACTTGAAGGCTTTGCCTCTGGCACTGTGCTACAGAAGAAGTCATGCAGGGTATTTGACTGCTTCGTTCTACCTTCCCGACACTCAGAGAGTTTGCAGAAGGAACTTACTGCCTCACACAGGTAATAAATAAGGTGCATTTTGACACAGTGAGGTGGAAAGTTAGGGTCCATAGAGGGGATGTCACAGGATAGGGGAACCATTGGTGGGAACATGCAGCTGGAGCCAGAGGGAGGACTGAATCCTGTGGTGATGATCACGGCAAGCCAAGTGAGGTCTGCTCCAAACTCCTCACTTGCATGCCTCAGGAGGCATCTAAACCACAGCAAAGCAGGAAGCTACGTGCAGCACTTGTAACATAGAAAGAGGAAATGCTTAAAAACATTTAGAAGCACAGTTAAACAAATTAATGGAAATAAAATTCTGCAGTAAAATTTATGATGTCTGAATGTTTCCATAACAGATTAGGTCAGTTTGCAGACCAAAGACTGAGGTTTACAGTTTCAAGTTATATTGGGGCTTGACAATAAACCTACATTCTTTTTCCAGTTTATATCCTTGTCAGAAACAACATGAGCTCAGTGATCCAAAAGGATGGCACATGCTGGTGGCAACTCAAGAGACAGAAGAAGAGACACATCTTGACTGATTTAGTTGCAGGCAACAATTTCTGTTAGAAAATTTTACAGATGTGTTATGGGAAAGTGTGGTGAGGAGAAGACAGGAGGAGGAGCAAACAGAAGGTGCTTCTACTCATCTGTTTATGCAGATGATAATTGACAGGCCAGTAGGGTCCCACAACTTCATGGCTCGGGGGAGTGTTTAACTAGTGGAAAAAATGGAAGAATTGGGTTCATTGATGTAGTATTCTGGACAGAATACCAAACATGCTGCATACACCTCAATTGTACAAGATTTTTACTTTCATTTTTTATATCCCCCCATCCTTTTGCATTGGCACTTGGGTACTTGTGCATGCTGAAAAACAGCTGCAAAATCAAGGCCTTACTTTTGCAGTGGAGTTAAAATCAATTAGCCTCTACTCTTGTTGATTTACAACATACTGCAAAGGGGCTATGTTTTGAAATTCAATAGAAAAGTACTGATTGTCTTTTACTTCCTGAGTATAGGATCCCTTTTTGATATTTCATAGGAAAGAAAGTTTTAAGAGTGGGGATATTCATTCACTGAAACAGTCTTGCCCAGGGATGTGGTGGAGTCCCCATCACTGTAGGTTTCCAAGATGTGGCTGGACAGAGTGCTGGGTAATCTCACCCAGGCTGTATTTCCCACAAAATGTTGGATCAGGCAATCATTTGATGTCCCTTCCAGCCCGTGAGTCTGTGGTTCTTTGATTTCTCTTTGCCCATCTACAGAGGCCTGTGAAGAGCTCAGGCCTCTGGGAAACTGTGTCTGTTGTAACTGCTACTTTTTAAAAGGACAGGACACTTTGTTTCAGTTTTCTATTTTGTGTTTGTTTACTTGATTCTTTGCACTGTTCTAAGCATCCTATGCTACATGCTGGAGAGAAAACAAGCAGTGAGCCTTTTCCTAAATTAATAAAAGGGATTTGTTTTAGGTCCGAAGCCATTTTGTAACATGCAGTTGAGCTGAAGATCAATACAGTTGACTTCCTTTTCTAGCATAGTTTATAAGAAGTACTGACCATTCCCATTCCTTCTGACATACAGCCTCAGTACTCCTTGCAACATGCCTGGGAGGCCTTGTGGATGCAGCCATTGTGAGGCCATGTCTGCAAAACATCATCTGCACATCATTTCCCCCTCAGAGCAGGAAATTCAATACTGAAAAAAATACTGTTCATTTTTCTGGTGAGGGAAATGGGAACTAGAAAAAGAATTATATGACACTTTGAAAAAAAATGTAATTGAACTCAGTTAGACATTTTTTGAATCTTTGCCATCTGCAAATTGGGAAAAGCAATGCAGGCCTCTGCCAAGTTTGAGACAAGCTATTGTATGGAAAGAGATCTCACACTGCTAAATCTGAAAGACAAAGAAACAGAAATCCATCTCTCTCCAGTTTAGACCCTGGTTCTCGTGGCTATTACCACTTTGGCTGGTGACCTGGTGGCATCTTTTGCAAAAGGTACATAAATCCAGTTGGAGCAGCCCAACAAAACAGCTCCTGGGATGTCTGTATTCCCATTGGGTACCCCGTGAAGAAAAGTGTGTCAAGGCTTCTCTCCCCGTGTTCTTTAGCAGTTCAGAAGTGTCTGTTAGCAACTGTTGTATTCTCAGAGGCTCCTTCAAGCACCAGCCCATCTAAAGCTCATTTATTTTGTTCATTAAATGCTGAGAAAGCTTCTGTAATGATTGAAAGCCTGTCATTAAAAGAAGGAGGTAAGCTGTCTGCTGACCTCACACCCGTAATGGGTTTTCAGTCCTTTGTTTGTCACATTATGGAAGTTCAGTCTTCTTACTGGGTCCTCGCATGAGTAACCTTGTTTTGTTGTTTTGTTCACTGTTGAGTACCATTTACCATGTGTTTAGGTGAGTTGATTCAGCTATTACCTATGCTATATTTGACCAAAATAAAAATTACCTTTTGGACATAAAAAACCTAAATAAATTTTTAAAACCCTTGAGATCCTAATGTATTGTTAAAGACCAGCAAAATGACAAAAACTGCAGCAGCCATCTTTTCCAGAATGGGTTCTGTTTTCACTGATTCCACCATCACTCTAGATAAATGTGTTTAATACAAAACACAGTGCTGTGTTGTTTTGGCTGAAATTATTTTACTTCAGGTCCTGTGTTTCAATCATATTTTGCTTGCAGGTTAAAGAAAGAGATATCTTGTCTCCTCTCCTGTGCGCCCATTTACTCTGATCTTTGCTTAGTGTATTTAATGTAAAGGCCTGCCCTAAAATGACAGGGACATTTTTATCTAGACACAAAGCAAAGTTTTATGTTATTGAAGAAGACAACCTCATCAGCAACATTGAGATTTGCCACATTATAGTTACCTTTTCACCAGACAAAAAAAACTTAATCTCTCAAGGATTGGTCACTCAGTCACCATCAAAGTTTTACAGTGCTCTTTGAAGGATCCCTTGGAAACAAATCTTGCAACACCTTTCCAAGCTCCTTTGGCTGGTGGAGACAGAAAGCTGTGGAACCAGGGAGGCACTCCTCCTACCACAGCAGAGTGTCCAGGGCCACCACCTGCATGTTGTGTCCAGGAGCATTTTGGGAGTCCCACAACCACTGTGCTGTGCTTAACCAATGATCTTATCCTTACTGAAGCACTCTTCATGTTCAGAAAATCTTCCCTTTTCTTCTCAGAAGGTCTGTTGTTTGCAGCTTTAGCACTGCATCTGTGGGCATCTGGAGGCATGCAGCTCACATCCAATGTATGCATTTGCCTCTCTCTCTCTTACTCACACACACACACACACATATATATATACACACACACACACACATGTTCGTATATATGCACATACATACACATACATACATGTGTATACAGATGCCTACACTTCTAGATGTACCCCTTCACATATCCACCTCTCCTCCCCTACCCTGGAATGGACCTGAATCATCTTTTGTGAATCTCTGCATTCATTCAGCGGCTTCTCTTTCCCACTGCACAATTCAAAGCTGTGTTGGCATCAGCGTGGAAAAAGTCTCAAGCTTCAGCAAACAAATGTCACCATTCAGAAAGCTCTGGCTGCATCCCTTTCTCCACTGTCACTGCTTCATTTCCTGCTATCCTTGCCTGCATGCTGCCAAAGCCTGGTATTAAACATGCTGGATATTGGCCTAAAAAGGCTCTAGATTTTGGTTTGACATTTTGTTATCCTTCTTAAGCAGTAAGATATTGTACCTTGAACAAAGAGTTGGATTTAGCAGAGTGTGCAGCACATGCATTCCTAGCAGAGTGTGACTGGATTTTGTTGTGATAACACCCCAAACTAAAATTGACAAGTGTTCAGCTTCAGAAATGCTCAAGTCAGCTGTGCTTGCTGTTAATGCATTAGACATTTCCCAGAACACACAATAGGAGAAGCTTCCAGGAAGAAGATAAGTGTAGGAAAGATTAAAGACAGTTTCTATAGGCTGTGCTGGTGTTCAGGAATGACAGGGAGGGAGACGATAGATCAACAGTCAGCAGCTGGATTTTACACACGCATGCCAATTCTCTTTACTTTTGAAGAATCAGAAGAGATAGAGGCAATTGGAGCTGAAATATTGGCATGCCACCTGGTTACAGCACACGGCCTTGTTTTCTTTGCTTGTGGCTTTGCAATTCTTTTCTGGATGAGTTGAATTTCCCCTTGCTGGTTTCTGAACACAGGCTTTCATATGGCAAGGCAAAGATCAAGACCTGCAGCCATTGCATCAGGAACATGTCCTTTTTCATTTCCAGGAAAAAATGGGTCCGTTTTTGTCTGTGCTATTGATTGATGCACAGGTTTTGTTTGCATATAGAGTGGAGAGTTCTCTAGGCTCCCCATGTACAATCCTATGATTCTGTTGCCTTGTTTCCTATTGCATCCAAATTATTCCAGATCCTACTGCAGATTTCAAGGTGCAGGAATCAATGTAAGTTACACTCTCTGTGACTGCCCAGCAACATAGAGGGAACTCAGACTCTTAGCATGTTATACAGGGATGAAATTAAGAACTAGGAACTAAACTAGGAGAAAAAAAATGTCCCTGTCAGGAGTACCTTCATGGAAGTGAGCCTTCATGTATTGCAAAGGGACACTTGAGATTTTAAAAACAATGTGGCATGCATGATCTTGCTGTGAGGAGGAAATAAAAGAGCGGTTCAAGTGAAATGTTATGTATTTTCCACTTTCAAAATTTCTATTCCAATCTTAGACAAAAACTATGGGAAAACTGAGTTTGAGAGTACATGTCAACAGTATGAGGTAAACATATAATGTAATGCCACCAGAGTTATTCCAAAGCAAAAATTACAAGCCCATAAAATTCAGATAATGACTTTTATATGTAGTGATACACTACAGTTTTTGCCATGTGGTTAAAATTAAGCCATGTTGGTCTCCCGAGCCCTAAATTAGATTAAACAATTTTAAAGGCAGATTCTTTCCAGCCCTTGGAATAGTGCCTAAGGCATAATGAAAGCTGTTTCAATAACCCAAATATACCTGTTCATAATTTAATAGAAAAAAAACCCTGAAGTTTTATTTAAATTTGAGTTTCTGAGGTTTAATACACTTTGTCCACTTGGCAACTGTATTCTATAGTGCCTCAGAACAGAATTTCAAAGTTATTGTTTGCTCCTTCAGTATCTATCCCTGTGAGGCTCTAGAATTTTCTGGACTGACTCGCACACCTTATGATACACATTCACACAATTTCTGTGAGTTATTGCTTTAAGGAAGTCTTATGTGTATGGTTACTGAATACAGAGACCATTCAGGCGAAAAGAAGTGTTGTATATTCTCTTAAGAATATTTTCAAATGTATTTGCTTCATATGTTTAAAGGGTCTGTGCAACCTTTAGTGTAACTAGCTTAATCAGAAACCTTTCAGGGAAGTTCTTTTCACTCTTTACAGGCAAGAAAGGAGCTGACTTGGTCAAGATCTGAAATTAAATTTGTTGTAGAAAAGAAAACTGAATGCTGCTCAAAAAGTCCTAGACTTAATCATTAGCTTTGCAGTAACTTTAACTTCATGGGTTTATGGATTTTTTTGTGACTTAAAGGAAAAACAAATCCAGGGAGCGAGTGTTCTGGTGTTCAGAGTGTTCTTGTGATCATACATTAATATGACACATTCTAAAGTGAAATAAAAGGATATCTATTCATGTAACAATGTACAGTCAGCAAGTGCCTAACACAGACAAAAGAAACAAAAACCATTTTTGACATGTTTAAATTGTGTCATTTTCCTCTTTCAGGGCACAAAAACTGTGCTGTGATTGCAGAATTTTTTGAGCCCCTCCTTTCATAGTGTTTTATAATTCTGTGTCCATAGACAATTCTGAAAGCTCACATGAGATTTGTGTTGTAAATATCAAGTCACTTGAGCTTATGTGCTGAAGATACATTGGTATTAGATGCTCCAGACACTGGCACTGTGAAAATATTAAGAATGATAGATTTGGAAGTCAGGAAAAAACACCATCTACTTTCTCTAAAGTCCAGCCCAGTCAGGACATAACTTTAAATTTCAAATCGGCTCAGGAATGTTTTAAACTTCTTTATTGCCCAATATTTTACACAAGAGTAAGGGACATGTCCTTCTACACCTCATAAATTTGACATACTGTAGTTTGAAATCTCATTAGCCTTCAGATGCAGCTTACAAACATTAAAGATCTTATGGACATGTTTTGATACTGTTACTCTCTTCCAGTGCTATTTTTGCAAGCATGTGTTTTGCATTTGTCCTTTCCGTGAACCCTCAATTTTGTTTAGTAACGATATTAAACTATTTTACTATAAATCTAGGGTTTTAACTACTTCAGAGTTCTTGAGATGATTGGTGCATGCTCAGGGAACTTGTACACATAATTTCATCCTCTGGAAGTACATTAAATACCAATGAATTATAGTGAAGTGTCTTGTGGAAGAATGCCTGCTACTCTGCAGTGGAATCTTAACCACTTTATAAGTTGGTGGCATATGGCATTTTAAAAGCCATGTGGCTTAACTTGTAAATGCAAACTAAAGATCTTATCCTTAGCCCAACGGATGTGAATACACTGCCCAAAAGAAGATTCTGTGATTACCTACTAGCACTGATTCATTATTACAAACTATCAGCCTATCTGGTAAGTTTGATGTTGTATTCTCTCTGCTCTGCAAAAATCCAGTCCCTCCAGGTTTAAATGGGGCCTAAAGGAAGAAAGTTATTTTTGCATATACAGGATTTAACTTAGAGATTCATACACCCATGTTGTGATCACTGGTTTGTGTTTCATCCATATGCGTATAAAGTATTGCTTTTTATTACACATTTTGAAGTAAAATGTAAGTTTTATCTTCCTACTCTTGGTCAATGTTGCGGTCTTGAGCATTTAAAAGCCAAGTAAATTGGAGAGAATCTCTGCTGTGATCTGGCTAACATGGATATTGGATTGAGTTAATGGATATTGGATTGATCTGACTAACATAGATATTGGATTGAGTTAATTCGGAATGGTATGAATGAGAAATGTCAAGATATTTTATAATAATCGTCTCCCTGTTAGAAAAAGCAAACCATTGATGATAAAAAGTATCCATACTATCTATCTCCCTCAAGGAAAAATCCATCTGGACTTTGCCTGGAGACAAACATAAGGAACACCAATTTGTACATCTCCACTGCAACAACCTCTGAATTTAGCAGTTACACATGGAAAGATGCTGCCTTCCTCCATGCCTGAAGCCTTTGATTTGAGCAGTTATGGCTCTGAAGGTGCTGACCTCCTCCTCCAAATGCCTGAGTCTCTTGTGGGCTCCAGTGTGCTGAAGGAGCCTCTATGCTCCCTCCAGGATTTTGAGGGTCAGAAGGACTGCTCCACTGATGGCTGTGCCAGGTCTTCAGTGCCTGTTCAAATTGTGCTAAAAATCAAAGACTTAATGTTTAGAAAAACTGGTAAATGCTATTTGATAAGACAGCACCAAAACTTTTCTATCAGCTTTTACGGTAGAAAATTTGGAACAGATATATTTTCTCTTTTCTGCCAGGCAGAGGGAGTTTCTCCATAAATCAACCTTCTTCCAACTACTTCTGTTTCCTCAGTATATATTTGTATAATTCTCTGATTTTTCTCCAATGTTTCCAAAAAATATGACTTTTTCCAGCACTGTAGTCAAGGACTTTCCAGATAAGTGCTGGGAGAGGCAATATTAATTTCCTGGAAAAAGTAGTTGTTTTTCAAAACATCCTCTGTTCTGAAATTTTAATACAAAACCTTTCTCCTAGGTCCAACTCACTTCCATGGGAAGAATCATATATCATGAAAAATGCAGAGCAGAATCCAATCTGCATACCCCCTGGGGCTAAGACTTTACCATATGCTCTTTCCTTATGCTGCTGATCCCTCTGGTTCTCAGGGAGAAAATGCATTTCCAAAGACATCTGCAAGCATGTAGCAAGCACATTTGTGAAAACAGAGGAGGAGCTTCCACAGTAAAGTGATTCCTATGGGAAACACAAATTTCTTCCTTTTTTAGATAAGAAGTTAGCTTGTAACTGAGCAGCCGCTGGTCATACCACTGCCTTTCAGGTAAAAGGTTATCCTATAATAACCTTTTTGTTTCATTTGCTGACATTATTACTCTAAGATTTTTGTCAAGATGTGCAGCAAAACCTCTTCTCCATGGATTAATTATCTTGGCCTCAGAGCCAGACAGAGCAGATGCCATTCACATGAAACACTGCACAGATTAAGATTTGGATTATTTCCCCTCTTTTTAGTGTTCTACAGATTAAATGCCTCAATTAGACATTATCCTTTCCTACATTGCCATTTATTTCCACCATTCCTGAACATGTCACTGCTGGCAAGCCGTGCTGGGTAAGAAGATACCAGCCAGATTCTGGTAATGGCTACTGAAGGCAGTGTCTGTTAGCAGTTTGGGGCTCTCTGTGGTGAGATAGATCTGTGGAAATAATTAAGACTGACTGAGGATTCTCCAAGTGCTCGGCACTCATGTTGTCCTCCTCTGTTAACCTTTTGCCCTGATACCTCAGAAGAAAAGGGGGAAGAACCATCTGAGGTTTTTTGTGTAGGGAATCATACTTTTCTGTGTTCATCTCTGCTTTTAACAAGATACTCTCTGCTCTTCTTTTCACCTTTGCAGACGGGCTTTGCTGTGTGCAAGCACATATGGTGGCTCATTAACTAGCCATTCCCTAAGTCTTCCTGTTTCCCCCTGATGTTTTCATTTTCCCGAACTCCTTCTCTGCTATTCCATTAATACAACCTTGACATAAAGCTTGTCAAGAAAATCCCATTGTCTCACTGCAGCAGGCCTTTTCAGTTCATCAGCCTGTCCAATATAACTTGGTTAAAAAATATTTTGATGTGTGTTGACTGACAAAGCCAGATTGAATATTATCCAGGCTAAACACTTCTTAGAAAAAACAAAAACTGTAATTTTTTTCTTCCTCGGATCTAATTATTTCTCACTATTTTCAAGTCAGTGGATATAGAGCTGGCTGGATGGGAAGACACAAAGCAAGATACACAAAATGTGAAATATCACAGACATCATGAAACCCTGTCCGTGTGTGTGTGCATCCATCTTGTTATTTTTTAATCAAAGCAAAGAGATCTTAACTATATGCAACCAATTAATGTTTATTTTTTAGGGAAGCTTTTCATGATTGTTGCATTTGCAGGTTTTGTGGGAGTGAAGGCGAAGACACAGCTTTTGTAGTTTTTATTCTAAATGGAGTCCAAAGGTAAGTGTGTACCTTCTACTCAGCTAGACATGCTTGTGCTTGTGGCTGGCTGGGGTCTTCTCTTTTAACTGAGCTGACTTTGCACAGGGCCACGTTGTACTTCTGTGTATGCAAAGTGAAAGGCACTGCAAACTCACTCTTGATGGCAATTTCACTGCAGGGGATGTTATCAAAGGACCAGAACATTAGCTCTGCTTACATTTGAGAAATGCATTTTATGTATCTGTATGTATAGCATTCTTGACCCTCAGTCTTGGCTCCAAGCTTTCCAAAGTGTCCAAAACATGTACATAACAGATGTTTCTTTGTTTCACACCAGCCGCTGTAGACACAGCTGATACTCTTCAATGGACATGTTTATTGAAACTTTCAGGCAAAATATCTCAATCACCTGGTAAGCATTTTAATTTGAAGTCTGCCTTTCTTCTGCACACTGTGTCCATTGCCTTACCCACTCCCACTGGGTTTTTTTGTTTGTTTTTCCACTCCTGCCAACCTTGAACTGTGTTTTTCCTGGAGTTTTCATTTTTCCCTGGATTGTGAAGCCCAGACATTTAAACCACACATTTTTTTTATTTATTTTTTTTTTTCTCTTTTCACCAAGCAAAATAACAAAAGGGGAAAATGGTGTCCTCTTCTGAACAGATCTTTAGCACAAATCTTAAGTGTTTGAAACTGATGATTTCCAACACAGGATCAAAAAGCCTTTGGCATGATGAAAAAGAAGACTTTAGCCACAGCTTTCTGTACCTTTTTCAGCTTCTTTCCTGGACCAGTTTCATCAACTGATTTACCGAAGCTGAAACCATGTGGCTCAAAAGCAGTGCCTAATTCTCTAACCACTTTGTATGGCAGACAAAGTGTTTGCAGCTCTTTATTTGTGGAGTTTCTATTGCTATGTTTAGAGAACCTTATTCTAAACTCACACCTTAAAAATCAGGATTACTTTTCACTAAAGCAGCAGAGTGCACACCCAAAGGACTGGCACAGGCAAGCTCAGTGAAAGATGGACAGGCAGTGTGCTGCTATGAGTGCTTCCTTGCTGGACCCACCCAGCTGGAGCATAGCATGCACAAAGAGTCCTCTCAAATGTGAAATAACAAAAGTGCTAATTCCTCTAATTTCTCCAGGGAAATTCTGGAGAAGTCACCTCCTTTCAGGGCTAGAAATGGCCATATTACTTTCTGACACAGCCATTAGACTCGCTGCTAAGTGTGCAAAATATTGATAGAACTTCAGCTATTTCTCTCCTCACTGAGTTCACTGTAATTTTAATTCCACTCCAGGTGTCACAAAAATAAGGCATGAGTAAACTCACTTGGGAAACAGTGAATACAAAGGCATAATTCAGGCAAATTTCCCTCTCCTCAAATTATGAGAGTATAAAACTTTAAGAAGTCACAAACTAAACCGGATTCAATTAAACATACGATTGAAAAACATATTTCATATTTATCTTTTAGACATCCTGTCCCTATTTCATTAGAAAGCACCTCTGCATCTTGCAAGACTGCACTTTAAAGGTCTTATTTTTTATATCTATTTTTTTAAATTCTCTCAGTAAGACTGGGTTTCAGATATTGCCCTTTTTCCTAGGTGAAATGGCTTTTCCAGCAGTCAAGAACCAGTTTCTACACAAGAGAAGCATTTTTTGACTCCCAACATCTGTTGAAAATGCTCATTAAAGACATGTACTAGAGAGCCTGCATTTGATTTCCATTTAGCAGGGCCTTAATGAATGTTTGGAGTTCTTTTGCCCTCAGGCTTTGTCAAGTGTGCACATATTAACACAAGTAGGTGCATCTGGGCACCCTGCTGCAGTTCTGCACGAAACACAAACTAAAACATCCTCTGCTATGAAGCACATGGTTTAAAGCTACACTAATGTGTTGAGACAAAAATGCAGCAGAATTTGTCTTTATTCAGAGGGTGGATCTTGAAAACTGAAATTCGAGAGAGGAAGGCTGACATTTGAAAAAATGTTAAGGGTGGTGTTGGTGCTGTTGCAGTTTTCCGGAGAAAGAAATTTATTTGTGCCATTTGTTCAGACATAGAGGCCTTTCTATGCTCATTCTTTGAATTTATGCACAATACTTAAAAATCAATTCTTAAAAATGGAGCAGTGGCATGGATATCTTTTTTCAGGCATTCTCTCTGTGCATTGAGTGTGCAGATCTCATGTGTACCCAGCTGTTCTTTCAAAGTAGCTCACAGGAAAGGCACCCTGTCCCCAAAATCTGAAGCTATGGCCACCTCCAGCTGACTACCTACACCTGGGACATTTTATTCATGCTATCTTTAATATAAAGAACAAGTGTCCAACTACCTTCACTCATGTGAGTAGTC